>CAHIKZ030004683.1:2615000-2730000 GCA_903632075.3 Acanthosepion pharaonis
ATTAACAAAGGTTTGATAGCTTTTCTTCCCACAGATTTGGATACGTTTCAGAAAACTTGCTTTTATAGCCAAATTTTCTGGAATGGTTTTTGAAAAGTTGTCTTTTAAAGTACTTAACTCCTTTTGTATCGCAGACTCATCTTCATTTGTATTAATCGTCAAGAAATGGTTTTATCAGCCAGTCAGTTATTTCCATATAAATGACGTCCTGCTATCTAAAGCTCTTGTACTCATGCAAAGAGTTCAAATAATCAATAATCAATCAAATTGACGTCATCTAATATAGAGTTATCATCCTCATGACTGTTTTATTGTTGGGAAAGATTATGAAATTGACATTGATCCTAACGAGACCAACATTATGCCTAAAAAGTGAAAACTTGTCCGTGAATGTGCAAATAAATTTTGCGTTGATAAGATTTACATCACAGTCGTGCAAATACAAATTCAGAGCATTAGATAAACTGGATGTGATGAATAAATTATCGTGTAAATTACGTAAAAATTAAAATAACACTGGAATCTAATTTCAACGTGATTATTTACCAAAATTAAACAAAAATATCTTGAAATACTAAAGAGTATATTTATTTAATAAAATTGCCATTGGCTTCAAACTCCGGCCTCCAGACGACTTCGAAATCTTCCGTATTTCCTCTGTACGGCAAGCAATTTAAGTTGGTGAATGATGCCATAATCCTTGCCTTCAATTCATCTTTGGTGCCAAAGGAGTTTTGTTGGTCACTTGTTCAACTGCATAAAATGTATTCTCCTTTAGTCTTTTTTTTAAGCGTTTCACCTCAAGCAAAGCGAGAAGCCACTAGAACGTAAAGGGTTACAGAAAATTTGGAGTAAGATCAGATAGGAGTGATAGAAGAAAGGATGAGGAGAAGGGTAGTGGATGGATCAATGACAATTGGAGATGTCGATTGACATTACATTTGAATAGCTGGAGATTATAGCTCTCAGGGAAACTGGAATAGGGAAGGGAACAGGCGAGAGGTGCGAAAAATGAAGCTATTGGAGTAGAAGAGACGGCTACATTTAGGAGTTTCAACAGTGAAGGGGTGAGAGCGGGATGCCAGCCTCGTAGGGCGCTTGAATTCATGAAGTCTGGGAACCAGCGAATGCAGCTCATCGGAGCAATTGCCATGAAAGTATTTGTAAAAACAGACAGAGAGAGGCGACGGCGCGTCTGTGAGAGAGCGACTGTAGACGAGATGTCAGAACAGGGCCAATTATATTGCATATCCGCCTCGAGCCTATCAAGAACACCGAGGCAAACAGAAGGGTCTCCAGACCATATATGGCAGCAATACTCCATGCAAGGGCGAATTGTTGATTTGTAGATCTGGAGGATCGATTCCGGGGAGAAAAATTTCCTGGCGCAGCACTGGGAGCCAACTTTCCTTGCGGTAGACGAAGCAATTGACTCAATGTATTTGTTCCATCTCAGGTCAGTCGTCAACGTGAGACCGACCAGCCGCAGAGAGTTGCTCCCGATAAGTTGAGCGCAAGACATTCTAATCGATTGGAGGTCCACGCGAGACGCACGGCCAGGTTAGTTCTGTCAGCGACACTAGATTTATTTTTGAGGCAGAAATAAATTGTGATGTCATCCGCGTAAATGCCAACTTGGGAATTTATGGCGTCAGGAAGGTCATTTATATAGATAAGGAATAGCGTGAGGCCTAGGATGAAGCCTTGAGGAACAACTGCGTTCGTAGGATAGGAACTGGAAGAGAATCCGTTAAGAACCGCTTTCAATTCACGGTTTGACAGGAATGATTGTATTAGGTCAAACAATCGACCCGTAATGCCATAACCCTGGAGCTTGCGAAGAAGGCCGGCATGTCAAACCCTATCAAACGCTTTGGAGATGTCTAGGGAGACGGCACGAGTTTCAAGTCCCTTTGCAAACAATATTTTTATTCTTTAATAAAGCGACCTGTCCGAAAATCAGTGCTTCATTGCTTGGAAGAGTCGATTCGTTCAATTTTAAGCCGATTTCTTGATTTTTAAGTATGTTATATAAGAATTCATATAATATGATCAGCCATTTCATCAATTCTTTGTTCCACATTGCGTCTTCTTGGCCTCAAGTTTTCAACTAACTTGAAGTGAAGCGACAACATCGAATCAATTGCTGCATCTACTGCAAGGAAAGCTTGATTACTGTGTCGTGTCAAAAAACCTTTCTCAACATCGTACATTTTGCATATTTACAAATCTACCATTCGACCGTGCATAGAATACTGCATCCATATCTGATCTGGTGCCTCTGCTATTCATCTAGATGTTCCTGACAAAATCCCCCTCACAAAAAAAAAGGATTTTGTAATGTAATCGATCCTGATTTGGCGTCTCCACTTCAGGCATTTTTTCATCGCCGTGACGTGTCTTCCCTCTTTATTTTCTACAAATATTTTCATGGAAACTGCTCTGTTGAGCTTCTTTCACCTGGTTCTCCGACTACACAAATTTATTTGATAAATACAATCTTGAATCCCGTCCATTTTTTATCTTTTCCTTAATCCTTCCAGTACTCAGTCTTTTCTCTCAATTTCACTCTATGTAAACCTCTGTGTACTAGAAGCCTTGCTTGGTGTGAAATGATTGAAAAGATCGTTCTCACAATTTCACTTAAGGAAGGATGATTTACTACTAGACGAAGAGCTTCCTCCATAGCTGGGAAAATAGCTGTTCTCCAATTCTTCCCTTATCTGGCAATCATCTTGAAGATATTGTATGAACAAAGAACTCCATTGTCACATTTCTGTGCTTGATTTTTCATAAGGTAGTGAATAGATTTTCTGTTGCGAAATTTGTGTCGTTGAGTTTTAATGTATGGTAAATTTTCCTTTGCTTTATCAAGGTGTATCTTGTTTAAATGATCGGAAGGCCTGGAAGGCTTCATGGCGGCAATCGAAAAAGCTTTCTTGCAAAGATGACACATTGGCTGTTGTTCATGATTAGGAGCAATGATAAATCCAAAGTTCAAATATTTAAAATATGTTATCGGCATTCTCGCTTTAATGGCTTTTCTGACATGATCCTGGGTAAAACCAGGAGGTAAAGTTAAAATAAAAAAATTACAAATATTTTCAACAACCACCATTAACTATGCAACAATTATTGAGTTACAGGGGTGCTATCTTTCTCATGAAATAATCATACTTTCGCGAAACAAAGGTTTTATGATTGAAATATCAATTGTTATATGAAATCTATACAATAGGTTCTCCTACTAATTCAGCTATTTCACGATTGTATGTGTGCACCTGTCTAGAAGGCATACGCTTCAATCTAAGTAGCATTTCGATAAATATGGTTAGAGGTAGAAGCACATAAATCTATTTTAAAGACTTGAAAATTAGTTTAATGAAGAAAGATATTTGAGACACAAATTAAAGTATATGATAACGATGTTCCCGGACTTAACGCGCGACACAGTCACAATAAGCACAGTACTTAATAACCATTACTTTATCAATTTTTCTATTAATAAATTTCATGATCATAAATGCTCTATGTATAGTCGATGGAAAATAAACACTTTAAGAAGAATTTTAAAGCAAAATCAAAATATTTAAATAATTTCTCGAATAATAATAATAATAATAATAATAATAATAATCTTTTTGAAAATACAAAGATATTCAAAAGCTGTCGAGAAAAATATTCTATAGACAGAACAAGATCTTTCAAACCGATGCAAAATTTTACAGGGAAATAGGTAAACAAAAGAATTGAAGTGACAGTCCCCCTAAAATGGAAGAAGTTATACAGTTTGTATGGGTTGCCTAAAGAACACAACCCAGATTGGATTGTGCAAGAGGACTGAACAGTTGGAAATGTTAAATTTGAAAAAAGCACACAACTGGAAATCTCAGGAATAGATAAAAATCCTAACTTCTGGCTATATTATTTAAATACACAACACAAAAAACTCGCCAAAGAACTTCAAGAAATGGGATCCAACTAAAATTCCTGCATGGATGACCAAAATCCCAAAAATAGTGACCAAATATCGAAAAACTATAGACCAATTACATGTCTTCCAACAACATACAAAGTTAACATCTATTTTACAAAAAAATAGTTCTTGAAAGAAATGACATACTACCACTTGCCAAACGAGGCTGCTACGGAGTCAGATATGGAAAAAAAAAACTTAGTATTTGATAGAATTAATTCGATAGTGTACCACATTCCTGGATCTTAAAGTCTTTAAATAAATAACATCAATTTTAACTGTCACTACTTTTTTTTTTCGAAATAAACATCAATAGAGGAATATTTCAAGGTGACTCTTTGTCTCCTTCATTAATTCTTAACAAGACAGAATGCGGTTACAAAATAGCTCAAAAGAAAATAAACCATCTATTTTACATGGAACTTAAAATTGTATGCTAGGAATGACAATGAGCTGGAAGGTTTTGCAAACTGTAAAATGTCATGGACATTGAATGAAATTCAATTTTGGATAAATGTGCTAAAGCTACAGTTTACGAGGGATAGTTTAGACCCTTTAACAATATTTAGAACAAGGAGAAAGTAAATAATATTCACCATAAGAAAAGAAATAGTGCGTAAAGAGTACTATAGAATCTATCTCAGAATATATAAAATAGGGAGTTTCAACATCTTGAACTGGACTCTAAATGACATCAAAATAAAACAAGAAAGCCTTTTCTGTATAAGATATATAACGAATAAAAATAAGACAACAACTATTGGCTTCTTACATGGTCTTCTTTGATTAAAATTGGGAAAAAGAAAAAAATATTCTTGTTTTGCTATATATTTAAAGTTGAACAGATGAAAATGGCAAGACAAAACCTCTAATTTTTCTTAAACCCAAATACAGTACGAGCATCTAAACTGAAGGCTTTATTTTGCAGCGCAAGACCAGAAGGGAATTTTCAGGCAAATAATGTGGATCCAAAATGCAGGTTTGTGACAAATACCAAGAAACAATAATTTATTTCGATAGAGTGGGGCAATACTTACACTGGAACTTTGGAAAATGTGTAAGCAAACACTGGTATGAACTCTATGATGTCACCATTCTATGGGATTATACCATCCACACAGACAGAAAAAAAAAAACAAATAGGCCGGACATCATTTTATTTTTAAGCTTGTCCAGCGGATTTAACATAGCAACCAAGGAATTTGAAAAACTATCAAAATACAAAGACCTGGAAATTTTGTTTGAAAACAAGAATACCGCACTTGGAATTATAAAAAATGTTTGAAAAAACCCCAGCTTAAGAAAAAAAAATTGGATAAAGGGTCTATCTTTCTTCATCGGAGATAAAAAAAAAAAAATTAACATGTTCACCTGCCTTAGGTCTTTCGACTTAGTAGGTAGTGTGTCCAGCAGAAATCGAATGATGATGATGAAATCTTAGTGTCCCCCGAAAAATTCAACATCAAAAAGTTGGAGCTGGTTGGAAATAACAAGTAATTCTAATCCATGCCTCAAAGATACAAAAAATAGAAAACAAGTACAGCCACACTTAGTCAGATATTTTTCCAATAAATTCAGATTAACTGTCATTTTTTTTTTTCGAAAACACTTCTTAATTCTTATAGTAAACTTATTTTTAAAAACATGGATCATTTTGAATTCTGGGGTTGGTCACAGTCATAGCAGAATCTACCATATATTCTTCGACCTTACCACCATGGCTATATATTTAAAGTTAAAGAAAAATAAGTAATTTTTTCTTACAAATACAGTGACAGGCCAGACGGCTTTTCGCCTCCCAAATGAAAATCCTAGTGTCCCTTTCTTTGGGGATGACTAGGACTAGGTTCCTATTCCACCATCGGTGTCTTCACAAGAACGACCTTATACCACCATGCGGTGTTTTAAACTTTTGATGTCGGTTCCTACCATCACAAAGAACAGTTTAAAACTTTGTTTATCAAATATATCACTTTCTCTTATTATTAATTTAATGACAATAATAAAAACGAATCAATAAATGAGAAAAGAATAAAACTAATAAAAATATGAAATTATCATTAAATATATGAGAACATTTTTATCATTGTTGCTAATATAAGTATTTGAGAGACAAAACAATAAAGGAAGAAATACGCTATTTAAAAAATAACGTTACGCTCGAAACTTTTTCTACAAATTTGAGAATAAGTTCTCGTCCATAAAATATCAGTAACGAAACATATTTTATGTATGAGGTTTAATCATTGAATACACATTAACAATATGGAAAATACAAGAGAAAGACATAACTAATCGAATTCATATGTATTATTCTGTAAACATTGAGAGTGACGACTGAATTAATTAAAGTAAAATGAATATTTCTTAAAGCCCATGCAGCCCAAGTATATTAACATTTTGACTGGAAAATAAAAGCAGGTAGACTGACCATCTCGAAACAGTCTCTTGATATTGAAATGAGTTAATATAGTCCTCAAGTTTCTTCATTATTTATTAATTACCAAAATGATCTTTCAAAATAATTTTACTATTAGATAAGGTTAGTAATACCTAAAACGTTTTTATAAATCTAAATTATAATGATAAATGTGGGTTACCAGACTGTCATCAAATGAACTTTTAAAAATATTATTTCCATATTTAAGATAGAAGACTTACGGCCATATAACGTCGAAACACTGCTTCACATATGATCACCGAAGTTAAGCACCTAGATAAGTGTACGCTTGGCATTGACAAGTGTTGTTCGCTTGGATATACCGGAAATGTAGTGGATAATGAGTAGCAATTTTTAATCGTAGAGTCGAGTTCAAATCCCTCTTGGGTTCGTTATATTCACTTACGCACAAATAGCCTTGGGAAAGGTACGAAACAGCTACTCCTCCCCCAACTATGGGTTAATTCTGTAAACTTTTACGACTAAATCTTTATTACATATCCAACCTCACATTATATTCTGGCATTAAAATAATCTGCAAATTTTGGGGTTGATAAGCCATAGAAAATGAATCAATCAATCAGTCATCGTAGATGAAGTTTTTGAAGCGCAATTCGCTGTTTCAAGTAGGCATAACATAATAAAATTCTCTGATAATCTTACCTCAGGGAAGTTTTAATTTTCGAGATGGAGTCAGGATATATTATTAAATATTAATAATTTTAAGAACTCGTCATTTAATTTTCCAATTAAAGCTTTGATATACGTAGGAATAGGAAATGAAAATGCCTGTTTTTCTGCCTTTTACTATTTCACTATTGCGTAAATGCATGCTGCTAAACACTTAAATAATTGTATTTACTTATTATTTATACCCGATGTCGTTTCTTACGTTTATCATAGTAGTCCCTGTGCATCATAACATCTCAAATGTTTTCCACAATCTGGCTAAGAGAAATTATTCGCTTTCAAGATGTCTTACAAGATGGCTTCAAGCGAAATCCTTAAAAATGCTCGTCATTTGTTGGATGTTCATCAGATACACGTTTTTGGGGGCATTCTAGTATCTTTATAGCAATAGAAATATGCCATCTATAGTCTAAACGCTGCAAAATCTTTTTTTTTAAATATGACCTGCAAGACATAGTTCGTTCCTGTCTAGATTGAATACTTAAAATAAGATGAACATTTTAAGGATATGATTGATTCATTTTCCAGGCCCATTTGGAAATAATAAAAATCCGTTCTGAATACGCCTCCAGAATTGTTAATAAACAAATATTGAACAGTTATAAAGATTTGGTAGTCATGTTGAAAATAGTGGAAATTAATTTAATTCCTCACGGTACTCTGAAAAAATAATAATTAACTTCGTTGTATTTCTTTCTTTTTGGATAATGCATTTGGATTATCTCATCTCTGTTTGGTGTCTATATTTCTTCGATATTTCTATATATGTATGCATGTATATATGTATGTATCTCTCTCTCTATCTATCTATCTATCTATCTATCTATCTATCTATCTATATATATATATATATATATATATATATAAACCTAAGGAGCCAGGCTTTTACTCGTTTTAGAGTTATTTTTTTCTTTGGACTCTGAGCTTGAACTCTGGACGATTGTTTTCGCCTCAGTTTCATGTTCTTAGTTTTTTCCTTTTTTTATTCCTTATTTTTCCTTGATTATTGGTTTGTTCTACTACAATCCAGAAATACCCAAATTTTTTTCCAAGCGAGTACCACTATATATATATATATATATATATATATATATATATATATATATATATATATATATATATATATATATATATATATATAGAGAAGGAAACTCTGAATTTAGACTTCATCTGTATTGTGGCCGTTTCTAATCATGGAAATGCTTCGGGAGTAAATCCTGAGGAGAAATCCGTAACCGGAGTCCATAAGACAGCCTAATGTTATATTCAATCTCATTCTGGCAACCTCTGCGACGGCGCATGTGCAAAGCTGTATTGGAATTTACCTTTCCATTGGACAACATCCGTGGGAGCTGTGTAGGATGGCCAACCGCCGATGTGTAAAACCTTGCCCATTTATGTATCGCCTCATTACGACGGCAAAACCCGGAAAGCAACAATCTACTGATGTAAAGATTCCGAAAGTCCTTTTGTATGGGGCAAGATGGCACGAGGACGGCCTCATCTTCGTCTGCAAAAGTGTCATGGGGGCTACAGTTGGGAAGACATCGCCAACGATGGCTCACGTTGTAGACGCGATCTACATCGAGGACTGGAGCGAGGAGAAAAGAAACGGAGGCTTGTCATTGGGGAGAAGAGCGCCCGCGGGAAAGAAACCAACACGGTGACATTGGAGGAGAGCGTCTTCGTATGCATTCGTTGCTATCAAGACTGTCACTCCCGTCTAGGCCGGTACAGTCATAACAGATGCTGGGTCGCCCTCAGCAGGTGTGCCATAACTTTTGGGTGCAGACCCATGATATATCATGACCGACGCATATTACACGCACAGACACACAGATACATATCTACATATATCAATATTTATATATCTATATTTTAAAAAAAAGGATTGCTGTATCTTTGTCATTCCCGCACTATGTGTATGACTTTGTATGCGTCTACGCATGTCGTGGGAACTTTATATCTGCTTGTACCATTAAATATACACACAAGCATCATCACACGCACATACACACACAATTTGATCAAGCTTGAAATAAAGCATTACAATAATACACTCCCCTGCCACTCCGTCTGGACAAGCATTGCTATAGGCAGAGTAATCTCTATTTATAAAAGGCAGGATGTGTGTGTGTGTGTGTGTGTGTGTGTGTGTGTGTGTGTGTGTGTGTGTGTGTGTGTGTGTGTGTAACGAATGCACGGCCGAAATTGTCGACGGATTTGCACCAAAATCTACATGCACGTGTTCCAAGTTAGCGAAAAGACCAAGACCGACTTTGCATTTCCCAACTTCCCTGGATAGAGGAAATAATCGATGTTTTCATGCTTCAACGTCAGTTTTCATGTAGTTTGCGGCAATTTTCTACTGGCCAGAGTGAGAGCCTATAGCTGGCTGCCACGAATAGGCAGGAAGATTCTATTGGCCAGCGTGAGACCCAACAGCTGTCTGACACGAATGTTAACTAGCATGTTAGCATGCAAAAAAAGTCGATAGCTGCATTCGTCACAAGTGGGAAAAATTTAAATCTGCATGGCACTTTACTCCAATTGGCTCATTCGCTTGCTTAAACTCAACGTTGATTCTGATACCGCAGAACTGGGTGTTGGTTGTGAAAAAGTATTTGTTGTTAACATTCTTTTTTCATTCGGTTTTTCCAGTTACGAGTCTTTTTTTAAAGTTGATTTTTTTTCGTAACAGATTTAATGTTTAGTATAGTGCTTAGAAAAAATTCGCAGTGTAAGATAGGCAAGAAGTAAGGCATGTAGCAACATCAGTACGGCAAAGGGCACTTCCTTAGAGGTAAGGAAGGGCAAAAATATTTTAAGTCAAGTGATAGCGATTGCTGTATGAGTCGTACGATTTTTGAATCCAGCACGGGAAACGCCGGGCCATGCTGCTAGTGAAATCATAAAGTTAGAAACAGCAGGAAAAATAGAAAAGGATAGGAAACTTATCAACACCTTAATATCTATCTAGACACCTGATGACTGACTTGTGTTTTTGGCTGGGAAATAAAATGAAAATGAAGAAGAGTCATCATTTTTCTTTCTCATACTTAAAGAGATAAAGCTTTGTACATTATCGATTGTCCCATCAATCTTTTTTATCTATTGATATCAGGGTGTTCAACCTATTTATGCCAATCTATTTATATCTATCATATACAGCGTCCTGGTATGACGATATACTATATCTGGTAGCAACGCTTCTGATTGGGAGGTTTTGAAAAGCGTGCAACCACATCTTAATAGCTGTTGTTCCTATATCACCCTAACACGGTGTGGTTTTTCTACTGCTAGGGCCCGAGCAATGAGCAAATAGTTAAACCCTAATCTGGGGTCAAAATACTATGAAAGTATAATTTTGTAGTAGGAGTGGCTTTCTATAGTAAAGGAATTACCGCTTACATTTTTGAATGAAAAAATATTACTAGCAATATATTTTTATTAAAAAAAAAAAAACAGTATCGTGCCAGCATTACATTTTTGAAAAAAAAAAAAGAAAAAAAAATGTAAGCAATCCATTTTTGAAGAAAAAAATTCTAGCAGTATATTTTTGCAGAAGAAATTACTAATGCTCCCAAGAAAAGCAAATTTCGGCATTAAATGACTTACAAGGAGTTGATATGCCGTTAAACGCACAAAACAAAATACCATATATAAATATCAGTCTATGCATATCTGTTTATTGCTGCCTAGAACCTGACAGTATAGCAATGGCTACACATAAATTAATTATAACTATCTGTCTATATTTCTGAGATGAGGTATTATGTACACTATTTAATATGAACGCTGGTAAAAAATGATTGCTGAAAACATTATGTTTATAATACCCAGAAATTCATACAATGATATCCTCAAGGACACATGGCACGGTGGATAGATCCAATGACAGGATCCAGAGAATATGAATACCTGGTTAAGCGGTGGAGAACTTGGAAAGAGGGTAACTGACATCCATTAGACATAGCACTTGGAACTAGAACAGTCTACCCTAGTGAGCGAAATAAAGGGTTCAGTTCGACATTCCAACCACCTGAAGAAGGTCAGGGCGTACAACGGTCGAAACGTTGTAATAAATATGGCGATAAAGATGAGGATTATTATAATTACACTATTTACATTATTCGGAATATTAATGTAAATAGTGTAATTATAATAATTACTAATTTAGGTTAATTTAAAAAAAAAAGCGGGGAATGGCCAGAAAAGCTGATTTCATGTAATAAATGAGCAACAATTTGGATTTAAAATTTGATCCTATTGAAGTGAACCAAGTGATGTAATGCCATATTTATTGAATTTATATTCAGTTGTGACTGGAGGCTGCAAAAGTAGACATACATATATGTTACCGATATGTTTTTATAGTCATTGTAATACGTTTTGCATTGATTTGTTTTTCATTACTGTATACCTACATTTGAAAACAATTGTATTGATGGCAATAGAAAAATTAGTAAAATATTGATGGCCTGTAACTTTAGTAAAATAGTAGAATATTGATGATTTGCAAAATTAATACAATAGTGATGGTAATAGTAGAATTAGTATGACTTTGATGACCGGTAAGCTTAGTAAAATCTATGAAATATTGATGGACTTTAATCTATTTTTTTAGCATACAACATGTATTAGCACGTGCGATACCCTGTTTTTTATCAGCCACCAACCAGGGGTGATATCACGGTTTCTGTATCTGAAATATTGATGGACTGTAACCTTAGTAAAATTAGTAAAATGTTGATGGACAGTAACAGTAATAAGATTAGTAAAATATTGATGGTCTTTAACCTTAGTAAAATTATAAAAATATTGATGGCCTGTAATCTTAGTAAAAATAGTCAAATATTGATGATCTCTAAAATTAATACAATATTGATGATAATAGTAATATTAGTAAAACATTGATGAACTGTAACCTTAGTAAAATTAGTGAAATATTGATGGACAGTAACACTAATAAAATTAGTAAAATATTGATGGCCTGTAATATTAGTAAGTATTGCTGGTAATAATAAAATTAGTAAAATATTGAAGAGTTGTAACCTTAATAAAATAGTAGAATATTGGTCTGTAAAATTAAAACAATATCGATGGTACTAGTAAAATTAGTAAAACTTTGATGGTCTGTAACCTTAGTAAAATTATAAACAATAAATAAAATAAATGTATTCCATTCCGTATCTTGGCAGATTTTTCTGTCTCCTTTGCATCATATCGAGAATTTCATCAGTCATTCATTCGTTTTTTTCTTCTTCGTCCAATCTCCTTTCGGATGATATCGTTTTCTCATGTCACTATAGCATCTCTTAGTACATTCCATTTTGAGTTTTCATTATGTCCCTCGTATCTTCCTTTCACATATACAGTGTAACCCGGATATAAGAGACCCGGATATAAGAGAAACCCGGATATAAGAGAGATTTTCTCTGGTCCCAAATTAGAGCCTGTGTTAATGTATATAAAATAGACCAAACCCTGATATAAGAGAAACCCGGATATAAGAGACTTCTTCTTGGGTCCCGACAACTCTCTTATATCCGGGTTACACTGTAATTTTCTTTCAGGTTCAGGTAGTTTAGGGTTTTTTTTTTATTGCAATTTGGGTGCTGCGTTAGGCTTCTTCAATTTCCGCAATTTCACTCTTAGTTTTCACATAACAGGGCGATGATCGCTTCCGCACTTGGATAGATTTTGCAGTGAATCATTGCATTCCTGAATCTTTTGTTGATAGGTATGTAGTCAATTTGGTTTTTAGTTTCTCCTCCTGGGTTGAAATTTCTAAAACATTATTGGCCTGTAACATTAGTAAAATTAAAATATTGATGATCTGTATCGTTAGCTTGCTATCCACAACTTTCTCCGTAAGCTTTTCTTAAGTTTTTATTCCCTAAATCACAGAATTCATTCACTCCATGAAAATTGTAATTGCTACAATAAAAATAAGTTTACATTCTTTTTTGTCCGTGTGTCGTGTCATTTTAGGACGTAGACGATCGTTGTTCTCTCTAACATGTTATCCCGTGTGGTTCTTAGCGATATTTGTCTTCTTACTATCTATCCCACTATGTGTTCTGACTTCCACAAGATCGAAAAGTAGACTACTCTCTGGCTATTTTTTCATTAGTTAACAATTTTTCCATCAGTATATATTCTAGAAATTCGTAACTCTGTCTGGTTCAAATTTTAAGTGTCTTCCTTGTTTCCATTTTCTTTAAAACTTTCTCATTGGTCACCTGCTCAGTTCGTAGTATTCCCAGCATCCTTCTATAGATCCACATTTTTTTTTACCACAAAATCCTTATCATCCATAAGAAATTGTCCAGGATTTACTAATAATAGAAAAGGGCTTAAGAGGAGGATGTATCTTCTTACCTGTGAGGCAATGCTGAGATAAGTGGAAGTCCTACCAGGAGTCATTGTTGACGGCAACAATTAGCGATCACATAACAGCATAAGAGATTCAGATAACGTCGTGTTGACAACAGACAGCGAACTGATACACAGGTTACTAGAGAAAAACGAGAAGAAATAAATAAACATCAAGTGTAAGAAGGAAGAAGGTATGGCTTTCGGCAAAAGAAACAGCCCAAGATGCGATCTATGAATAGGGGAAACGAAAATAAAGCAAATACAAAACATTAAATACAGAGGAACTATTTTAACAGAGGACAGAAATGCAACACTTAAATTCGAATGGGCATTAGGATGGTAAATGATACCTTCCAAAGTATAAGCAAAGTATTATAAAACAAGAAGATTTCGTTAGAAACAAAGAAAAGATGACTGGATGCTTCTGTAATATCACTCCTCCTATATAGTAGTGAATGTTGAAAAATCTTCTCACAGATGATAAGGAAACGTGAGACAACAAAAATGTGGTTCTACAGAAGGATGCTGAGAATATCATAGACTGAAGATGTGAGCAGCGACGAGGTTTTAAAGAAAACGGAAAAAAGAACGATTATAGAATCAGAAAAAAATAAAAAAAATAAATTTCTAGGGCACATAATGAGGATATATTGAACGCAAAGAGAAACAGAGGAAAGCCTCGGGTAACCTATATAACAAGATTGTGCAAATGGTTGGAAGAAGCTAAATTAGAACATATAGCGCAAAGACTCCAAAGAACTACAAATAACAGGAAGTTTTGGAGAACCATGTTTGCATATGTACTGAGGGGAGGTACTATATAAAATACAAGATAAAGGGATTGATATTACATGAGATGATTTTCTTTTTTTTTTAATGAAAATTTCGTGTTTATTTATACTTTGTTTAGCCTTTGGAATCTACCTTTCGAAATTGAAATGCTCATTTGGATTTCGATATCACATTCCATAGATATTTACTGGAGAGGGCTGAAAAGTCCATAGGCTGACTATGAGAGAATGATGTTAAAGCAGTGAATTCTTGCATTCATTAGTTTCAATTCTTCTTATTAATAACTGTGTTGTTTCTTTCCAGGCAGACTGTTCAGAAGACTGTTTCATCCGTTGATGAAACAAAGTCATCAACAGCAGGTATGATGTCATCATTACTAGTTCCCAGCCAAGTGATTTTTTTCATGTTGTAGAACTGATGATAGGCAAATCAAGAGAATAGGGAAGCTGATCAACTAGTTCAAGGTCACAGTCACAGGAGTCATTTAAATCAAGAACTTGTGTACTAGAGCATTGTTCTAATGACAGAAGACCCTTTTCGATAGTTTTTTGTTTAGTCATGATGGCCTTTCGTAACTCCCCCAGAAATTTGAAATAGTATGCCCCATTGATGGTGAGTCCCAGGTGAAAATAGTTAATAAACACAATGCCTATTGTATTTCAAATTACTGAGGCCATCACCTTCCCTGAAGATGAAACGATGTTGGCCTCCTTTGGAGTAGGTGTAGAGAGATATCTCCACGGCATGGATTGTCTCTTTTTGTCTGACTCAAAGTGATGGACACAATACTCATCATATGTTAGAAAAAACATTGAAGAAAACCAGCTGGATATGCCTCAAACAATATTCATATGATCAGCCTGGTGTGATTTTGATCAGGTGCCAGAAAACGTGACACCCACCAAGCAGAAACTTTCGTCATGTTAAAATTCATTGTACAGAATATTCTCAACTCTCTCATGGGATATGTTAATAGCATTAGCTATTTGGCTGCTTGTAATCACCCACCTGTTATTCAACATGTGGTGAACACGATTAAGGAT
Organism: Acanthosepion pharaonis; assembly: GCA_903632075.3. Lineage (NCBI taxonomy): Eukaryota > Metazoa > Mollusca > Cephalopoda > Sepiida > Sepiidae > Acanthosepion > Acanthosepion pharaonis. The sequence goes on from CAHIKZ030004683.1 coordinate 2,630,323, forward strand.
TTCGGCTCTCATCTATCATCATGTGATGAAGATGGTCAAGACGTCCATATTCATGATTCTCCCTTCTCATCCTAGATTCTGCTACCCATTTTTGCACAGATGATAAAGCTGGATCGTCATACCCTTATGTAGCACCCATATTAGAATGACTGTCCTTGGAGCTGAACCCTTTTTTTTTCTGCAGATAGTTGATAACACCACAACGTCAAATTGTATTCATTTGCAAGAGAATTCGCGAGTAGTTACTTTATTTGAACAGCCAGATATAAGTTTAAATGGAAGGAAGCAATATATTTATTAATAAAAACGAGTGGCAATTAATACACACAAGATATCACAGCTCTATCCTCACTACCTCATCGTCAGCCTATGGACATTTCAGCTACCCCTCGTAAACTTCTGAACTTGCTTGATCTCCAACTCAGAATTCGCACATTCGGTTGCTTTCTTTGTTGACAACCATATATTCTCTCTTCTTATAATTGATTGTTAATCTTTTCTCCTTTCTTTTCATTTAATACATTTACTAGGAATTCCTGCATTGTATATGGCTGTCTACTCCCAACAAGGTTTCATCTGTATGTTTTATGTAGCTAAGTTTGTGCCCACTGATTATAAATCCTGGTAGGATTTCTTATTTTGTTAGTATTGCCTCGATGTAAAGTTGAATAAATCCAATGATTTATATCTTGTCTACCGGGTTGACTTATTAACTATAATTTGACACCAGGCAACGTTGATATTATTCATTTGTTGTGTATTAGACTTAGTGATTGGATTTTAGTGTTTCGTTTGGGAATTCAAAGGTCACTTGGCAGTCTCAAAATGTTGGCTGCATTGATTTATCTACTATCTACAAGTAAACAATGCACTTTTTTTGAGTAAAGTAATCTTGGAATCGTTGAATCAAGTTCAACATCAGGCTTAAATTGTTGCGCTTACTTTCGCAGCACTTCTATTTGGAAAGGCATTAATGGCTCTTTAAATACATTTTTCTCCCTACCGCCAGCTATGTCTTAAAGAACAGGCTGAATCGATCTGTCTAAGTATTAAGCAATCTAGCACAAGACTAACTCTAAATTGAAAAAAAAAGTGAACAAGGAAACAGGAAACCGCTCTTCACTCCTTCCCAAAAAGTCAAAATTATTCACAAATGAATGAAAGTATCTCTGGAGAGTCACGATTGTCACGTGTTTAGGGAACATGACAAATTTACGTATGTGCAGGTAGTGGGAAGGGTAACGACGAAGGAGCTAAACTCAGATTCTTGCCTAGTCTGTTGCTCTTACTTTCTCACTAATGTCATTGAGAAGGAAAAGGCATGAATTCCTCTTTAAAATTCAAACTGGTGCCTTTCAACGAGCGAGCCCTGAATTTCAGCCCCGATTCAAAACGGAGGACTACTTCCATAATATGGACAGGAACTGGCGAGTCTTCACTTTCCAAAGACGTCTCTGCCTCTTTGCGCGTGATTATTTACTTTCCACCGTCGAATCCCTTTCCGACAGAGGACTTTTCGCAAGTCTCTCCTTACTCAATAGATATTTCCAGGGAAAGTGTTCAGATGAACAACATTACTTTGGTCCACCAGTTTAAACTTCCGGCTAAGACCCGCCATGACACCCATATTTTAGCGAACCATTCTCCTCCCATTCGTATCCCATTGATGAGGAGATGTAAGTTTCACTCGAGCAATCTTCTCTGCCGCTGCTTTACTGAACAGACTCCCTAGAGAATGCTTACCCGATCACTACTATCTTAACCTGTTCAAATCTAGGAGTAACCGTTATCTTCTTCTCATTTAAACATGATCAGTGTCGCTTAATATGTCATCGTCTATCTCGAGTAGCTCTTGGGCCTTGTAGATGGTGAGCATCATTGTAAAAGAAAAGCTACGAGGGAGAATTCTTAACCGTGGACAAAGCATTAGGGAACTAATACACTACACAAAGAAGGAAACACAGTGGAGTAATGGATAGCGTCTCCGATTGAGGAATCGGAGAGCTGAGTTCAATTCAGTCGAATCCATTACATTTCACTTACGTGCTAATAATCTTGAGAATGGTATGAATCCTCTTCTTCTCCCCTAGCCATCGATAAATAGCAGGACAGATTGGGTTTCTATATCCTTGCATGGCAACTATCACAAAAAGAAATGGCAACCTACTGCGGCAAAAAAAATCTGCCTCGTCAGTCCTGTATCGAAAGATACATGATCACCTAAGCGTGTATCATGCATGAAACATAACTGACTGACTGATCGAAAGAAGTCAGCGGTAAATCAAAGAACAGGAAACAGTGGCGAGCTACGAACATTTGCAACCTGAAAAGAAACGGCATTTTAAACCTGAAAAATGTGAATGTCGTTCTAAAATCTTGTAAAATATTCGCAGAATTATGACTATACAAGAATGCTTTGGTAACAACTCCACCCGCGTAAAGGCATTCGTGAAACTTCACGTATATAAAATTTACGACCAAGCTACTATAAAAATACGGGAACAAGCAAAAAACATCGCTTCAAATGAGATCAGTGTAAACACGGTGGCAAACATATCTTCTTTCGTTTGAAACACATTACGAGGTCGGAGGGACAGTGGTTTATCTTTCACTAGTGAAAAAGACATTACCATACGAAAACAAATTATCCCACAGAAACGCCTTGAGACGCTAACAAAGGTTAGAGGGCGGAACGACCGTTAATATTCGAATTTACAAGATTGTCCCTTCTCTAATAAGATCATCTCCGAAATTCTAATTCGATTTTCGGAGACTAATGAAAATATTGCTCCGTTTCCCTCCAACCGAATCAGAGTGAAATTGTTTGTCCATAGCTGGCAGGGCTATTTTTTTTTCTCTTCATCACTTTTACATTTTTATTGTTTGGGGTTATTTCTTTTACAGATCTTAAATTAAGTACATATGTTTTATTATTATTACTACTACTACTAATAGTGGTAGTTGTAGTAGAATTAATAACAGTTGAACAGTGCCGTCAAATATGAGAGCGGAGTTTATTTTGTTGCTATTTTATAAGTACAATGCAATTTTAACATGATTGTCCATTTATCTGCGAGCAAAAAAATAAAGTATGGGATAACTAAATTATAGTGTTTTCATTGTCAAGTTTAAAATAACAGCAAATTATATTTCTTTTACTTCGTCGGAAAATACAAATACAAAAATGACGGGCGAATTACCTATCATCACTGTCTTTTTAAATATTAAAAGTACGCTATATATATAATATGAAAGGGACAAAGTCCGACAATTATTTTAAGATATTTTTTATACCTGTACGTTCTTTTTTTATAGATACAAATATTTAAGTAAATGCTCTGTTTATAATAAATAGCATTAACGATATTTACCGGCCTGAATGTCCGAAACATTTTCATAGAAAATATGCGTCCTCCGATAAGAATCGAACCTGTATCCTACAAGGAACCGTCATATAGCCTGACATGCTTTAGCGATTGAGCCACAGAAAATTATTATCTTTGAAGAAGAATGTATAAACATAAAAATGTCTTAAAATAATTGTCGCACTTTGACGATTTAATAATGTGTGAGGTCATTTGTTTACATTTGGATATGCATCGAGCAGATATGAATGTACGAGACAAAATCATGTGGAATTGTAGTTTAAAAACAGTAAAATCGACCGTGCTAACCGAAACGATCCTCTGTGGCTAAATCGGTAAAGCACGTCAGGCTATAGGACGGTTCCGTGTAGGATACAGTTTTCATTCCTGTCGGAGGATGCGTATTTTCTATGAAAATTTCTCGACTATTCTGGTAAATGTCGTTATTTTTTTTTTTAAAAAGACCATTTACTTAAATATTAGTGTGTGTGTGTGTGTGTGTGTGTGTGTGTATATATATATATATATATATATATATATATATATATATAGAATATATATATATATACGACATCCATCGCTAAATAATATGCATTAAAATAGTTAATCCATAGAATGACGTGATCCTCATTTATAAAACTGTTGTAGTTTGTTTGTTTTTATATTTTCTTAAAATGCAAACTTTTCGAATAACTTTATTCATCGTCAGGCATATGTTTTCCTTATAAATTCAAAAAACTTTTTATTGTTTGGCGGCCGAAAGATGGGAAAATATAAACTGGAAACGGAACAGACAAAGAAAAAAGTTTTATAAAAAATCTATAAGACATAACACCATATTAATTCATTCTATCGATTAACGAATACATTTGTATTTTAGAATACCTGGATTTACATTATCACAAGAAAACTCAAATAAAATTTCACTTAAATTTTGAAAACTTAGCGTGGATATCGTTCCGAGATCGTACACAACCGTCAATAATACCAGATATTCAAAAATATTTTCGGTCGACAAACAATTATTTGTCTCAAGTTTTAATTTTTGAAAAACATTCTACGATGAATGATTACTTTCTTTGTATATAAATTAAATGGAAATGACAACAGTTTTATAAATGAGGATCACGTTTATTGTTTATATATATATATAGCGATGGATATATATATATGTTTTATGTTTATATTTATATATATATATATATATATATATATATATATATATATATATATATATATATATATAAACTGTGTATTTGGTCAGCAAACTCTCTTTTATCCATATTTCATTAAAGGTGACTGTTAATGTACTGTGATTAATTTCTTTCAATTCAATTTTACTTGTGTTTCTATAACTGTTTTTTTTTTTTTTTTTTTTACTGAACATAAAATGTTTAATACTGTCAAAATGTTCTAGATATCCGAGCACTTTCGATTATTTTATTATCTAGTGTTAAGGATTAAAATTAACAGAATATATAAAATTTTATATGTGTCTATCTGTATTGATGCATTTTTTTTATTTTCCAAACACGGTCACGTTGTGGTTATGTTCATAGTTGAGATTATTGAGTCTTTTTTTTTTTTTTATTATTAAATTATTATAATTATCTTTAATAAAAAATACCTATGTTCCCTCTTTTTTTCTTTTGTTCAGTTTTGCAATATTTCTATCGTAAAATATGTTATAATCAAAATGAGAAATCGGACACCGGTGTTCGAATACAAGTCAGGTTCAATACGTTCATTTACGCACAAATACCATTGAAAAATATATGAAATCGTCTATTTTCCCAGCATTATTGGTCAAATTCTATTATTTTATGCCTGGAAAAATTTAGAAATCTTTTAAAAATTCTTAATGCGACATTTACTTACAAAGAACTGAATATGTGTATCTTTAAGTCACGTTCAGTAAATGGATGGCAGAACAAGGTTTAGGAATGTTTGTTGATAGCTACAAACAACAGGAGATTGTGGAGAGCCATGATTGCCAACTTCCTGAAGAGACATGGGACATAGAATTAATAATAATTATGAAGTTGTTTATTTCAACGGTTTCGCTACCTTGTCTTTTGCTCTGTTACGTTTCTTCGAGGACATCGGATTTTATTCCGTGTCCGTTCCTATAAACAGCCACGTTTCAATCAATTAAAACCTACCTTCAATGTCTTATTCATATCTTGTAATCCTCTGTCAGTAACATTTTAATTATCTTTTGATCAATCGTATCTGTTCGATTTCTTCTCTGAGAGGTAAGCCATTTTTAAATTGTTTTTTTATTCATCAAACAGTTTAATATTTACACTACTTACATTGCTCGGACTATTGTCCGCATCTTTATTGTCATATACCCGACCTTTCGGCCGTGATACACTCCGACCTTCTTCACATGTTATGCTTTGGAATTTCGGACTGAACCCTTTATTTTGATAGATTTTTCTAGTTCCACGTGCCATGCTTTTTTTTTTTTAGATATCTCATTTTCAGTTATTTCCTCTTAGTAAGTCATCTTTCTAAATTGATTTGTCCAGCTATTGGATTTACAACTCAAGTTACTGAAATTCTTCAACCAAGGATTTTATCTAGTGGTCCTTGGTTACAATACCTCATCTCAAAAATATAGACAAATAAATAGTTCAATGTTTAACCGGTTCTTCTTAGACTTCTCATAGTAATATTGCGTTTTTTTGTACTTTAACTCATAATTTCAAGTCTCATTTCCCAAGCTGGTTTGTTATCCTTATTTGCGATTTTTTTTCCATTTTTCGTAATAACGTTTTACTGCGACAATAAAACGACATCTGTGATTTTAAAAAAAATCTTCAAATTTTGAATTCAAAGTAGTTTCATTATTATTCTTTTTAATTTGCATTTTTGTTGTTTCATTTACTGATAACCTTTGAAAAACTAGGCGACTATGGATTTTGTTCGGTATAATGATTCAAGGAATTAGATTATTGAAGCGGCATTCACGTAAGATGATTTCTTACAAGGCAAATCTTTGTCACGGTATATTTTGCTTTTTCTCATGTTTACTCTAGCGAATGGAGAGAATGTCGACTATGAATGTGTTATAATATGCAATACAATGGAATATAATCCGTTACCCGGAGCCCAAAACTTCATCTTTCCCTACCAATAAATTAAGAATCTTTTTTCATCCGTTATTTTTTTTCATTTGGTCTTATTTTTGAAATGGAAGCTTTACATCTGAATCGTTTGAATTTTCGAATCTAAAACTTTGCACACTTTCCTGCAAATCACTACGGTTTTGGAATATTTTCTTGGCAAAATTGCTGCATTCATTCACTTATCCGCACTTTGCGGTATTTTTTGACTCGACAGAATTTCGTCTAATGAATTTATGCTATGCAACTCTACGGGATTTTTTCTGTATTCTCGCGTCTACTCTTTCGATATATCCAAGCCACAATTTCACTAGGAATTTAATTTTTTTTCTTCTTTTTTCTTCTTCTTGAGCTACGGCCACATCACGTTGAAATACCGTTTCCCGTACGATCACAGAAGATGAGCAACGTCGAACTTGGTCAGTATCTAAAGGGGTACCCGCTTGAAAATACCCGGGTGTTGTAAGCTTCTATATGTACATCGGGTAATGGATAATGGCTCTGAATCAGAGAGACGAGTTTCAATTTCAGTAGGGTTCATTATATTCACTTCCGCGCAAATACCCTTGGGAAAGGTATCAATCCACCTGTTCTCCTCCACAAATGGGTTAATTAATAATATTTTTATCACTAAATACTCATTATCTCCAAAAATATTGTTACAATTTAAGAATATTTTATGAATTTAAATGAACTAAAAATGTTGATAAGCCGTAAAAAAACGATTTGTTGTTGTTGCTGTTGTTGTCGTTCTTGTTCTTCTTGTTCTTCTTGTTCTTCTTCTTCTTTAGTCCTAATTATACTCTCCTTCTTTATTTTTCTTCATTAGTTCTATCACTTCTTCTTCTTCTTCTTCTTCTTCTTTTTTCTTCTTAGTTCTTCTTATTCTTCTTCTTCTTCTTCTTTTGTTCTTCTTCTTCTTAGTCTTCTTCTTCTTCTTCTTCTTCTTCTTCTTCTTCTTCTTCCTTCTTCTTCTTCTTCTTCTTCTTCTTCTTCTTCTTCTTCTTCTTCTTCTTCTTCTTCTTCTTCTTCTTCTTCTTCTTCTTCTTCTTCTTCTTCTTCTTCTTCTTCTTCTTCTTCTTCTTCTTCTTCTTCTTCTTCTTCTTCTTCTTCTTCTTCTTCTTCTTCTTCTTCTTCTTCTTCTTCTTCTTCTTCTTCTTCTTCTTCTTCTTCTTCTTCTTCTTCTTCTTCTTCTTCTTCTTCTTCTTCTTCTTCTTCTTCTTCTTCTTCTTCTTCTTCTTCTTCTTCTTCTTCTTCTTCTTCTTCTTCTTCTTCTTCTTCTTCTTCTTCTTCTTCTTCTTCTTCTTCTTCTTCTTCTTCTTCTTCTTCTTCTTCTTCTTCTTCTTCTTCTTCTTCTTCTTCTTCTTCTTCTTCTTCTTCTTCTTCTTCTTCTTCTTCTTCTTCTTCTTCTTCTTCTTCTTCTTCTTCTTCTTCTTCTTCTTCTTCTTCTTCTTCTTCTTCTTCTTCTTTTCTTCTTCTTCTTCTTCTTCTTCTTCTTTTTTCTTCTTCTTCTTCTTCTTCTTCTTCTTCTTCTTCTTCTTCTTCTTCTTCTTTCTTCTTCTTTTCTTCTTCTTCTTCTTCTTCTTCTTCTTCTTCTTCTTCTTCTTCTTCTTCTTCTTCTTCTTCTTCTTCTTCTTCTTCTTCTTCTTCTTCTTCTTCTTCTTCTTCTTCTTCTTCTTCTTCTTCTTCTTCTTCTTCTTCTTCTTCTTCTTCTTCTTCTTCTTCTTCTTCTTCTTCTTCTTCTTCTTCTTCTTCTTCTTCTTCTTCTTCTTCTTCTTCTTCTTCTTCTTCTTCTTCTTCTTCTTCTTCTTCTTCTTCTTCTTCTTCTTCTTCTTCTTCTTCTTCTTCTTCTTCAGTCACTATTCTTTTGTTATGATTTCCTTATCTATCTCGCATCCTATTCATCTTTGCTTTCTACATTTGATCTTCCACCCAATCTTTTTTTTGTTTTTATTCTACTGGTTTCTCTTTTTTCATTTTTTTTTCATTGTTTTTGATTTACTCTACTTCCTTCTCGTTTTCTTTTTGTCTTCCCATCATTTTCCTTTTCCTTTTCTTTTCTGTGTTTTCTCGTTTCTTTTCTTTCGATTTTTGATGATTTGTCTTGTTTGTTTTTCTATCGTTTGTCTTTTATAATTATTACCTATGAATATTTCTGATGTTATATTTTATGAATATTTTAATTTATTTTGACATTTAACAACTTCTGACATTTTTACAACGCTAATAAAACAATCATCATTTAATAAATATTTTTCTGTTTAGATAAATCACGCAGCAGAATTAATAATTGCAATAGCCGGTGATGTTTTTTTTTTTTTTTTTTTTGCGATTGTTCCGAGAAATTAGAGTTTTCATAAAGCGGATGATTATTAAAAAAGATTTTTGTCGAGACAAATTTCAACATAGAGAATTATTAATTTTTTAATCATCTCACCCTAAGCAAGGCGATAAAGCCGCTAACACGCGATGGCTTACTAACAGCGAAAGAATCTGATTGAAACTGTTATGGGACCTTACTCATAATAACATAATGGACTATTCCATACGTAATAAATACTGCGCCTCAAGAAGAAGCGGGGATTTCAGAATTCCGTCGGAAGTCTAGAGTTCCGTCGGTCTAGAATTCAGTCTGAAGTCTGGAGTGAAGTCTGTCAGAAGTCTGTCAGTCAGTCAGAGCGAGCGAGTCAGTCAGTCGAGTCAGAGGCAGTCCGAAACAAAGTCGCGTTCAGACAATTATTACTAAACCTGATTGTTCGTATTAACACTTTCTACTTCTCTGTATATATTCCTGTTTGTAATATATCTGTTATTCCATATACGTGTTCGAGTTCTTCTTTATTGCTTCTACCTTGGACTATCACCGTGTTACAAGGAACCGGACCATAACAGAAACCGTTATTGAGGAGTGCCGACAATAAAAAAAAAAGCAGGATTCAAGGAGACAAAATATGACGATTTATGTTTACATTTAATTTTTTTAAAATCGTGCTGAGAAAAGGATCAGGATGTCTAAAACAAACACAGACTGGTCACGTCGAGACAACAAAAAAAAAACAAAAAAAAACTAGAGCACTTGCCTTGAGTTGTGAAATATATTGCCAATTTTCCGCAACGTGTAACTGTTTAATAACATAGAAGGTAAATTAATAATAAATAAGGGATAAATTTCCTTTCATTTTATGCAACTATAAAGGGTTAGTACAGAAAATAACAGGGTTTTGTTTAATAAGCATTTCAACAAGGCAAGGTAAGTACACAACTCCTTTACAGCTGGATAAACAGAAAATTTCTCCACAGTCGTAGTTGAAAGAAAAGCAAGATGTCGAAGAGAAGTCAGAAGTCCGAGAGAAGTGGTTATAAGTACAAAAATGTATCGAAATACAGCATGAAATATCGTCAGTTGTAGACGATATAAGTTTCAAATTTTGTTTGTATCCTGGTGTACTGAAAACATTTCACTTACTTTTGTGCATTTGGATTTTTGATACACGAGATTATATTTCAGTTGAAATGGTGTAATTGTAAAATTAGTACTGATTTAATGATACGACCATACATGCGTATCCAGGCGGATCTTAGCTGACACTTTCTGAATTAGTAGAACAAAAGAATGTAGCGACAGAGTAACGAGAGGCTTGAGTTTGTGATTGATTATTTTTGTTTACGGTTCATCAATTTTTGAAGGTTATTTAAAGCCAGAAAATATTTTTAGATGGCAAAAGTTCTTTGGGAAATAATGATTTACGGAAGCAAGTAACTGGTTGTAAATTTATGGATTCGTACCTTTCCCAAAGGTATTTTCGCCTAACTTGAATATAAAGAAGTCGATGGAATTGCTACTCGTCTCTTTGATTTGCAATTCCGAGACGTTATCCATTACACAACAGAAACAAACAAGCTTACAGTTCCTAAGTACGGATCGGGCATGACGTCGCATAAATTCGTTGATCGTACAAGAACTGGTGCTTTAACGTGATATGTCCGTTATCCTGTTTCGTCTGTCGGAAAAGAATGGTAGACAGGAAACAGATGATCGCCTACAAGTACCCCTACTTTCTTTCTTTTTATGTGCCGTATGCTTTTAGGAGGTAGGTGATCATGGCTATCAACTTCCCCCTATCTTTTGTGACTCTCAATAAGTTTAAGGAGGCACGGTGGAGTAATGGATAGCGGCTTGGATTGAGGAATCGGAGAGCCGAGTTCGAATTCCAGTCGAATCCATTACATTCACTTACGTGCTAACACCCTTGGGAAAGGTGTGAATCCTCTTTCTTCTCCCTCCAGCTATGGGTAAGTAACAGGACAGACTGGGTTCTATAGCCTTGGATGGCAACTGGTCTAGGAGAAGAAAAACTCTGAATTCAAACCTGCTCTTAGAGGAGGGTGAATGGAGTCTCTCTGAGCATTTGTTGGCAATCCATTTAGTGATGGTGTCACGATAAAAAAAAACACCCTTGGTAGCCCTAGCGAAGCATCAAGAATACAGCTATTTGACAAGATTATGAACTACACCAATCAAAGTATTGGTGAGTTCAATCTCGGCTGAGGCCGCAAGATGATGATAAGTTTCGTACCTCTGCTAACTCCCCCAGACCACGTTCTGTAATCCACTTGCTTAAGCTCGCCAGAATCTCATAGGTTGCTTTCTCTTGTCTTCTCCAGGCCCTCCTTTCTCATTACGTGTTCCAGAAAATTCATCTGCCTCTCCCTTATGTTCAGTATAAGCTTCCTTCTTGTTTGCATCCTCTCGCACGGTGCATGATATCCTTAGCATACTTCTGTAGAACCACATCTTCGCTGCTTCGAGTCTCTTCTTCATCTTTGAGGAGACCGTCCAACTTTTCCCCTCCTATACGGCAAGCCAAATACACAGATTTGAAATCTGTCAAAGCTGGAAACAGGGTCATTAACATCTCCGGTCTATATATATATATATAAGCAATACGCCATTTTTGTTTGAATGTCTTGATTGGTTCCAAGATAGTAGCACTTGTAGGCGTTTTTTTTTTAAGTTTAGCTTTAGTACACGATAAAGTAAGTTAGGATTGAAATCATTTCACAGCAAATGATTTAGATTTTATATATTTCGTCAAAAAACGACCAAGTTATATCATTATGGATGTTTTTATTTGCAAAAGATTCTATTTTTAAGGAAAACTTTAGAGAGCTTTTCCGTAACACATGCGTTTTTATGTGTCATTCACAACAATTTTAACTTGAAATATCAAACTAAAACTGTTCCTTAAAAAGCCCCAAATTAATTCACACTGTCTCTCAGTCGAAGTAGCAGGTAGTGACTTCTAGTAGTACAGAGAATAATATTCATTCAACCACTCTTTATAATAGTAATACTATTATTTTTTCGATCAAAAGATGAGGATCATCTGTATGTCGTTCTACGATTTTTAGTACTTATTTGGGCTTTGATCATCTTATGTATGTAGGGATGGTTGGATGGATGTATTATTTGTCCATTTATCCGTCCTTATGCCATAATTTTGTAATTGTACAAAATAAATATGCTATATATTTATCTATTTTCCTAAATATATCGATTTATTTATTTCTATCACAATATTCCTCTCTACATATCTAAATATTTATATCTATCTATCTATCTGCGTTAATATTTCTGTTTTAATCTATCATTCATCTATCTATCTATATATATATATATATATATATATATATATATATATATGAGAACTCTTATGTAGCGATGGAATCATATTTTTAAATAAATAATTATATATATATATTTCTCTCTATGTATCTAAATATTTCTAATATCTATCTATCTATCTATCTATCTATCTAGCTATCTCTGTTTTAATATATCTATGTATTTTCATATTTCTTTCTGTTTTAATATTGTTATCTATCTATCTGTTTTAATATATCTATGTATTTTCATATTTCTTTCTGTTTTAATATTGCTATCTATCTATCTATCTATCTATCTATCTATTTTAATATATCTATGTATTTTCATATTTCTTTCTGTTTTAATATTGCTATCTATCTATCTATCTATCTATCTATCTATCTATCTGTTTTAATATATATATGTATTTTCATATTTCTTTCTGTTTTAATATTGCTATCTATCTATCTATGTATGTATGTATCTATCTATCTATCTATCTATCTATCTATCTATCTATCTATCTGTTTTAATATATCTATGTATTTTCATATTTCTTTCTGTTTTAATATTGCTATCTATCTATCTATCTATCTATCTATCTATCTATCTATCTATCTGTTTTAATATATATATGTATTTTCATATTTCTTTCTGTTTTAATATTGCTATCTATCTATCTATCTATCTATCTATCTATCTATCTGTTTTAATATATCTATGTATTTTCATATTTCTTTCTGTTTTAATATTGCTATCTATCTATCTATCTATCTATCTATCTATCTATCTATCTATCTATCTATCTATCTATCTGTTTTAATATATATATGTATTTTCATATTTCTTTCTGTTTTAATATTGCTATCTATCTATCTATCTATCTATCTATCTATCTGTTTTAATATATATATGTATTTTCATATTTCTTTCTGTTTTAATATTGCTATCTATCTATCTATCTATCTATCTATCTATCTATCTATCTATCTATCTATCTATCTATCTGTTTTAATATATATATGTATTTTCATATTTCTTTCTGTTTTAATATTGCTATCTATCTATCTATCTATCTATCTATCTGTTTTAATATATATATGTATTTTCATATTTCTTTCTGTTTTAATATTGCTATCTATCTATCTATCTATCTATCTATCTATCTATCTATCTGTTTTAATATATATATGTATTTTCATATTTCTTTCTGTTTTAATATTCTATCTATCTATCTATCTATCTATCTATCTATCTATCTATCTATCTATCTATCTCGTAGCAATAGTTCTGGATAACGCTAAGTGTATCTATGAAGAGTTAGTCCAAACCATGTTTAAAAACAAAAGATTTGGTTCAGGTGAGTTCTGGAAAATCTGGAATTGAATTCTCAAAAGTGTCAAAGCATCAAGTTGTGCTTATGCTACCTATGAAATGATTTTATTGGCCCCCATATAGTTCGATTTCAAGTATCAAATTCACTCTCCTATAATATTCTTTTCGGGTCTGTTTTCCTCATAATTGAATGAAGCATTCCAGCTGCTTCATTAATTCCTACGCATTTGTATTCAGCATATTGGTCGAATTCTTTAATCTTGTTGTTGATATCAATGTAGTTTTCGTTAGGTTACCTCTTGCGAAGGTGACTTTGGCACATTTGTCGATTCTTGACAAAGGTGAGTAGGTTTTTACAAACGTTTGTCACCTTGGCAAACATTTTAAAATCATCAATATATTGAGTTGAGAAATAATTTCCCGCCGTTTTTTTTCTTTTTTAAATTTTGGAATCTATTGTTTTTAAACTTTGGTATCTATTTTATCGAGATTTCTATTTTAGAATCATTTTAGAAACTAACTTGTTTTTTTTTCTCGAGTTAATTTAAGTTAATTTCTGTTTATTTTCAGATCATTAAAATCGGAATGTCAAGTTAAGAAAACTTTCGACACATCCTTCTCTTTGCTTGTAATCAGCCCGCAAACGCTGCTCACGACATTTGTGCTGCGTATGGAGAGAATGTCGTAGCTGAAAGAACAGCTTCTGATTGGTATGCCAAGTTCAAAAATGGAAATTTTGACCTCGTTCTGGTCGTCCAGTTGAGTTCGATGAAGAGAGATTCAACCAACTTTTGGACCAATATTATCGTCAAACGACAAGGGAACCGGCAGAGAAAACGGAATGATCCCACAGTGCTATAGAGAAGCATCTTCAGTCGATGGGAAAGGTTCAGAAGTGTGGAGCATGTGTTCTGCATGCTTTAAGTGACAACAGCAAAATTCAACGAGCCACGATCTCCGGTGCTTTACATGCTCGTCACCGCTCAACTCATGGACACAAGCAACGATTTCTTTACCTAATCGTTACTGGCGACGAAGAATGCTGACTGTACATCAATATGAAGCAGCGTAAGAAATGACTTAGCCCCGGTAAACAAGCGACACCGCGCGTGAAACAAAATCTTCACCCGCGTAAAACGTTGCTGTGCATATGGTGGGACGGGTAAGGGATTATCCATTATGAATTGCTTGAACGAAACCAAATGGTCAACGCGGAACTCTATGTTCAACAGACGGAACGACTCAACACGGCTATTTAAGAGAAAAGACCTAATCGACAGAATGGAGTTCTTTTGCTGCACGACAGCACCCGCCCTCATATCGCCAATATGAACAAGGAAGCCATTCAAACGCATAGCTGGGAAGTGATGCCACACCCGCTGTACTCTCCCGCTTTGGCACCAACTAATTTCCACCATTTGCGATCTCTTTCAAATGATATGCGCAGAGTTTCGTTCAATACTGATGCAGAATTTAGAGCCTGGTTGGATGGATTTTCGAGTCGAAACAGGGTGATTTCTACCAAAGAGGTACTGAAAATTGTATTGAACGTTGGAAAGAAGTTGTAAACAACATACATTATTGATTAATTAGTTGCTATTATTTATTAAACCTTTTAAAGATTTTAAATAAAAAAAAACGGCGGGAACTTAGTTGCCAACCCAATAGAATATGTGATTCACTTTGCCATTCTATGACTTGTATCCGTAGCTACTGTTGTTCAGTAGGCAGCTGAGTGGCTCTAATGTTAGGCAGAAGAGTAATGGCGATAATGAATCTCCTAGGAAGTTCCTATTTTTGATGTTGATTTGTCTCGATGTTAATGACCCATTTGTTTGGTTTAGATTTAAAGTAGTTTTTAAGTTTTTCATGCTCTCTGTTATGAATTTGACCGTTGTCGAGTATACTCAGTATATTTGTAGACTCTTCTTTATCTATGAGTGTGGAACATCGTCGATCGCCTTCCTGTTGTGGTTCCATGCTGTCGACAAATTTCTTGTCTTTGTTTTCACCTCTTCCAATATTGTTTTTATTGATAATTACTTGCACCAAAAACTTTCTCTTTTATATCCTTTCTGTTTTGCTGGATGTAAATTGTTTTATCAAAGATTTTACATGTCCAATCGTTTATGATAGTAGTGAGGATCTTGGGCATTGTTGGTAAGCGGGTGATATACTTATGATTCTTCGAATTCAACGAGTCTTCTGTTTTGGGAAATAGGCATGTTACTCCTCACGTGAGCTGTTTAAGGCATTTTTCTCGGTTTATGATTATATCATTAGAAGCCCGTGCGAGATCTTGTTATGTGCTTGCTAGATAGGGTTTTTATCCCTAAATTGGTTATCCGGTGTATTCCTGTTGCTTTCCAGTTTTCTGTTTTGCAGATTGTTGTTCCTGTTGTTGCTTGATCAATGTAGCTCTTTCATTGTGCATTTAGCAGTTTTCCCACATCTTACACTTGAACTCTTTGACTTACTGGATATGAGGTGGGTCATTTATCTTTATTTTATTTTTTCCTAGTTTTCGTTCCTTTAGTTCCTTGTCAGTTTCTTTGAGGTTCTTGTTTTGCCAGATGAATATGTTTTTTGTTCATAGCACCTGATTCTCTGTATCTTCGTTTGAATTTGTTGTTTCAGCTTCTCTTTTAAATTTTGATACGTCAGTCTTACTTTATGTCAAGGCTTCGTTTCAGTTGTCTCCTTTTTCTTTCTTTCATTTTAGAGTTCTTAGAAGTGACAATTGTCCTCGTGGTTTATTTATTTCGGTTTCTATTCTTTCGTTTCAGACTGGAATTTTTCTTTTTTGCTTACGTTGTGTTTTTACTTTTTCACCTATTCTTTCTGCGATCGTTGACAAGGCTGCGAATCTAAGATTAATTTCTGTTAGTTCCATCGGTCTTTCCATTTCGTCCCTTATATCTCTAATTGCTTAGTTAGTAAGGTTGATGGTTTCCTTCACTTGCTCTTTCTTTCTTACTTTTGGAATTGTCGGCCTTTCCTCAAAAGATAAATTCCTTTACATTCCTCTATTTATATCGGATGGTTTTGTCATCGCTCTCATATTCTTCATTATCTTCCTCTATTTGCTTCTGTACCTCAGAAGGATTATTACAACTGGTTTCCATTTGTTCCTCTGACTGTGTCTCCTCTGGGTTGTTAGCATTTAGCCCCTCGATTTTCACGTAAAATCTATTTTTGGTGTTTTCTCGGATGCTTTCGAGTTCTATCTCAGGTATTCTTTTTTTTCCTGATGATGTCACTCATGCCTGACATTTGTTGGCATCGATGTTTATTCTGTTTGAGGGTTTTTTTTTATCTCGCCTTGGTCGCTTTGGTCGTTGTTGTTGTTGTCGGATTTATCGTAGCAGTGTAAAAGGTTACTTATACTCTTCCTTAAACAATTTATTTATTGTTCTTTTTGTGGGAATAGCTGTTAATGAATATAGAGGACCTCTGTGAGAACTGCCCTCCGCGTGGTTTTCCTCTAATTCTCGTTGGGTAGAGTTTGTTTTAGATGCAGATTTTTCGATCCTAGTCTAGTTCCTCACTGGAGATCGCAGTCCTTGTTGAACCCGCGTGACAACCGATGAGCTTTATCATTATTTTTCTTTGTGTTAGCATTATAAGTAGTTCGTATTTAACTATAAGTGGGGGCTGGTCCGTGGGCCATCACGTTCAGGGGTTCAGGCCTAGTCTTGCTATTTATTTTAATTGGTATTATGAATATCAACGGTAAAATCTTCGTTTATAAGCATTTAGAGCCCAAGGAGACGGGACGTGTTTCATGTGACTCCGACATAATTTCAATTTTCAACGCAATTTTCTTTGATTTTTTCTCTTTCATGTTCACTAATATGAAACTATATTCAAATCTCCCTAATCCTGTTATTACACGAATATGTTTTACCCATAAATACAATTAATATATAGTTACTAATAATATTTAAAGAGAATTTTATTAGAGGTATTTCTATTGTATAGGTTATAAAAGAAAAATTGTATACAACTTACTAATAAATAAAAAAATAACAAAAGAACTTTAAAAAATAGCTGAAGATTCACCCTCACCACAATCACCACCATTACCATCATCAATACTACTATTACATCCCTCATTGTTTCTTTTTGGCCTTCCTATCTATCTATCTATCTATCTATCTATCTATCTATATATATATATATATATATATATATATCTACCTATCTATGTATCTATCTATCTATCTATATATATATATATATCTATCTATCTATCTATCTATCTATATATATATATATATATATATATATATATATATATATATATCTACCTATCTATCTATCTATCTATCTATATATATATATATATATATATCTATATATATATATATATATATACCTATGTATCTATCTATCTATATATATATATATATATACCTATTCATCTTTCTAGATATATACCATATCTATCTCTCTATATCTATCTATCTATCTATCTATCTCTCTCTCTCTCTCTCTCTCTCTATATATATATATATATATATATATATATATATATATATATATAATACTAAAAGTCTGTGAATCGTGCGTACGTCGGCCGTCGGGCGCATAATGATTTAAATTTCTTTCCACCTCTCTCTTTCCATGTCTCTCTCTTTCCACCACTTTCTCTCTATCCATCTCTCTGTGATTGCGTGATTTCAGTTTTCATTAAACAAACAATATTTTAAATCTAAAACAAAAATGAACTTTTTGCCATATTCAAAAAAAAAAAATTATTAAATGTATCAACTGTAGTTCTTTGCCCATGTAGTGATGCGGCTGTACGCCCTTTCTCTGCACTATTTGATATCACTACGCAGTAGCATGTCACTTGACCTGAAAATTGTAAAAAACAATACACGCTGGTGTTATAAATTGTAAAACTACATCACATGACACAAATTTTTGCAAAAGGTGAAAGGACGAAAACTCACACATTGAAAGGGATTTGTTAAAAAAACGTATCAGATAAGCACAATTCTTATATTTTTTCTCTTAATAACACTCGTGTTTTTCCTATTTTGATTTGTTAGTGGATTGCGGGGCTACAACTCATATTTTGAATGATGAATCTAAGTTTATTAATTTTGATAAGGATTTTGATTCTTCAAGCTATATCGTAGAACTAGCAGGTGATAGAAGATTTAATAATTTCGCACTCAAAATGATGGATGCTTGTATTAAAATGACTGATACAAAGAAAAATACTTGTATTAAAATAGACTGATTCAAACAAAAAGGCCCATTCTAAAAGATGTATTTATATACCTTCTTTTAATAATAATATTTTCTCTGTGTATTGCGGCGACAGAAAACGATGCTAATGTAGAATTTAAACATGACTCTCCAATATTTAACGCAAAAGGAACGAAATTTAAAATCCATAAGAAAAGGAAACTATACCATTTAAATAATGTAATTTCTCCGAAGCAAGTTAAGCATTCATTAGAAAACTGGCATAATATAATGACTATCCTAATTATAAATTTAACGATATTTTAAAATTAAAAGAATATGTTCATGGCATGCAAATTACTGATAAAAATAAATTTAATTGTGAAATTTGCCCACAGGCAAAAATGTTCTAGTCACGAAATAAATTACCTAACAGTCGTGCGACTAAGATATAAGAACTAGTGCATATTGATCTTGCATAGCCGATAAACCCGATAGCAAAAGACGATTTTAAACCTGTATGTCTAATGACGCAGTAAAAGCTTTGGAAAAATATAGCTGATATTGCAACTTATGACAGTATAAATTATGTTAGAAGCTGCCAAGGGAATGAATTCATTTCGAACGCTTTTGAGGCATTATTAATTAAAAATAAAATTAGCCATCAAAAGTTGTCCCCTTATTCGTCACATCAAAATGGCACAATTGAAAGAGCTTGGCGCACAGTTTTTGAAATGACCAGATGCATATTAAAACAAGCTAAACTTACCAAATATATGTAGCCATATGCAGTTATGTCTTCGACATATATACCTAACGGATGGGACACCTCAACATGGTTAGAAAACTTGTCTTCCTAGATCAGTTACGGATGAGTATTGAGTTCGATCCTTACTGGGTGCCCCATACTTTCGGCCTTGTGCCACATCTAAGCCGTGCTTAGAAAAATCACAATACCTAACAGATGTTACAATAATCGTATTAAAACTACATCGTAATAAAACGTTTACTGTTATTAAACCAAGCATTTCCAACAGGCATTTATTTGGGAGCATTTGCTATGCATATTTACACAACCCTAAGAAGTTAGATGATCGAACTGAGAAGGAAATATTTGTAGGATACGATAAAAGTAGTTTTGCTTATTTATTATAAGAATTGATCAAATTCATTGATAAATTCTGTGAAGCATATTCAAAACTATCTATTATACATGGACTAGACGATGATACTATGATTAAAAATGATGAGATTAATATGCAAGAGTGAATAGAAATAATTGAAAAATAGTAAAAGAATTAAATGACGCCCGAAACATATAAAGGATTATTACGTTAATGTCGAAGCAAATGATATGTTGAATTATACGATAGATTAGTGCTATCACATTAAGGCTGTACGAAGATTGTACGAAAAGGCGATAAAGTCTGAACAGTCGTTAAAACGGAAGGTAGCAATGAAAGAGGAAATTTATGTTTTAAAAGAAAATGAAACGTTTGAATTAACACAATTACCTCCGAATAAAACTGTATTAGCAGGGCGGTGGGTATATGCTATTAAAAGAGACCAAAACCCCATAAAAATAAAATAAAAATTAAAAAAAATAAAAAAATAAAAAAATTGATAAAGCAATATTAGTTGCAAATAGTTGTTCTCAAAGATCATACGCTGACTATCAAAAAAAATTTCACTAACAGCAAAAATGATCACGATACGAGTGTTAATGCAAATTGCAACGCAGCAAAACTTGATAGTACATCAACTAGATATTAAGTCAATCTATCTCAACGCAAAATTAATTTTGAGTTATACATGGAGCAAGCAAAAGTTTTCGAGATAGAAAATAAAACTAGTGAAGAAAGATTAATTTATAAATTAAAGAAATCTTTATATGGCCTGAAACAAAGCGGTTGAAAGGGAATAACTTATTACACAGATATTTAATTGAACAACTTCTTTTTAAGTCAATTTCTACCAGACGTTTGTATATATACTAAATATAAGGATAAATATACAAATATCATTGTATGGGTGGATGATATCTTAATATCGACAAAATTTAATGAAAATATGATGAATACTAAAAATATTCTCAAACAAAAATTTAAAATGAAGTACCAAATTAAATGAAATATTTTTTTATAGAATTACTTATATTTAATATATATATATATATATATATATATATATATATATATATATATATATATGTATATATATATATATATGTATATATATATATATATATATATATATATATATATATATATATATATATATATATATATATATATATATATATATATATATATATATATATATATATGAACTGAAAGCGCTATCTCCAAAGGTTACTCGAAAGATTTGGAATGCAAGATTGAAAATCTAAATACTCCCCTTGTGACAGTAATATTAACAAGGTATGTAGCGAACCAAGAAAATTAACTGATGAAAAATTGTATAGTGGAATTGTTGGAAGGTTAATTTATCCAATGACTGCAACTAGGCCAGTTTTTTTTTTTATAGTAACAAAATTGTCACACATTTATGATTTCACCATATGTGGATCATATGAAGTTAGCGAAATATATAGTAAACCAACAATTAATATTTAAACCCCCCAAAACACTCTTAACTTGACAGGCCTTTGCAATGCAGATTGGGCGAACTGGATACGGTTTTAAGATCTCAGATGAAGGTTCACTAATTTCATGGAAAACACGAAAACAGTCTACAGTTGCCCTATCCACCTGTGAGGCAGAATATATGTCTATTAGTGAAGCGACAAGGGTGGAAAATATCTAAAGCTCTTATAAGGGATATGTTAAATTAGAAATAAACACATTTACACTATAATGTGACAGTCAAATGCCATAGCTTTAGCAAAAATCCCTTACACCACACAGATCAAAAGATATAGATATATGATTCCATTCCATAAGAAACGAATTACAGAATGAAACTGACATATATTTCAAATAGCAAGGGAAGATAATATGGCTGATATATTCACAAAAACCAATGAACAGATCTAAAAATGAAAAAAATTAGACACCTATTGATAGGACTTTGAATGGCATTCCCGTGAAAAAATAAAAAGAACTCAATAGACACCAAAAAAAAAAATATGAAGAAAACTTTTGAAAACTATTTGACCTTGTGTAATAAAAGAAATCTGGCAGCAGATATTGCGAAAAAAAGTTTTAAATGTGAATATTTAATAAAATATTATGAGGTTTTGTTTGACAAAGAAAAGAGAGACAAACCTTTTGATTTAAATACAATTTTTGATTTGAAGGCACCAACTTCCGCTGAAGAGAGTGTGTTAAATGCATCAACTGAACTAGTCTTTTGCCCATGTACTGATGCGGCTATACGACGTATCTCCGCACTTCTTGATATCACTACGCGGCAGCATTACAGGGGACACTTTTTAACCTCTAAAATTGGCGCTCAATTCGATTTCTATTTGTGCATATAGTTCCGACAAATAAAGTCATGTGAAGAACACATGTATATATTTTCTCTTCAAATTATATCCTGTCTTGTTCATTATTAACACTTGGAAATTAACAAAATATTTCAAGTGAATGTGATTTAAAATATTTCTGGGCGTATTAAAAAAATACATTTAAGTTAATCTGATTAAAAAAAATATTATAAGTGAATTAAATTAAAAAGAAATACGAGTTCTTTATATTTACAAACATACCATGAAGAGAAACATATTAAAAAGAATACAAAAAAACTTGAAACAACTATTCTAACATCTACTATAGCAATGATAATAATAATCTATCGGTCACTTTTAAATGGTATAATAAATTATTAAGGTCTTTAAAATTTAAAAAAAAAAATCTTAATTTAAAATATAATTTTCGGTAATGAGAAAATTAATATCTATATACATATACATCAAATACTTTTTTTAAATAAATATAATGACTTTCATTATAGTTTGTTTTTTTTCGTTTTCTATGAGTAAGAATTTAAAAGCATTATGATTTATATTCACATAGATTTAAATTAAATCCGTTGGAGTTATATTTACGTCGAAGTATATCTTTCTGAAAATGAAATGAAACAAAATAAAACAAAATAAACACGAAATTACAGCAAAAATTAAATAAATATCCGAAAGGAAATAAATAATTAGATATGATTAAAAAATACGCTAAAATTCATTAGGAAAAAATACGGTGAAATATTTACATTAAATACGTTATACATATTACATTTCTACGGAGCCTCTAAAAACACGTCATATCTCCTCGGAGTCCAAACGCTGCTTATTATTATTATTATTGTTATTATTATTATTATTATTATTATTATTATTATTATTATTTTCTTTGATTTCTGGCGTTTACACATTTCTTTCCGGGTCCCGCCCAGGGACCTAAGGTTAGAAATGGCATCATGACACTTTCCACTGACAAAAAAAAAAAAAAAAATACATAGATAAAGCCCTTCGTAAAGTGTGGGCTGTACTTGTCAGAATTTTTTTTTGTATCTCCTTGAGGCATGGACTTCCAGGAATCCCTTCAATTAGTCTACTGCAATCTTTTCCAACCAGTCCTAGAGCTCCAACTACAACAGCGATTGTTGATCTTCCCATATGCCACATCTGCCAATTTAGAATTTAATAATTTTTTGTTGTCGTTGTTGTTGTCGTCGTCGTCGTCGTCGATTTCTGGTGTGTACACATTTCTTTCCGGGTCTTGCCCAGAGACCTAATATTAGAAATGGCATCATGACATTTTCCACTGACCAATTAAAAAAAAAGAAACGAAAAACACACATACACCTATTTTACATAGATAAAGCCATTCGTAAGGTATGGTCTGTACTCGTGAGAACATTTTTTTGTATTTCTTTAAGGCATGGGTTTCCAAGAATCCCTTCAATGAATCTACTGGAATCTTTTCCAACAAATTCGAGGGTTACAACTTCAACAGAGATTGTTGATGTTCCCATGTGCCACATTTTTGAAATTTCGATTTAAAGGTCCTTTAAGTGTGATAGCTTTTTGAAGAACTTCAAAGACACATTGCAGTCTGCAGGGACTGTCATATCAATAAGGAGACATTTTTTTTTGTTTGCGATCTGTAATAACAATGTCTGGGCGGTTATTTTTATTCTTCTTCTTATTGTTGTTGTTGTTGTTTCTGTTGTTGTTATTATTATTATTATTATTATTATACAATAACTATTTGATGACCACTGCTACAGAAGATTAAAACCTCAAATCATTGACTTTAGTATTGCTGCTAACCTCAAAATTTAACCTCACATCATTTTCATTATTTTATTACTTCTGAAACAATTCATATTTTTTTACTCATTTTATATTAATATTGACATTATTCTATTCTTCAAATTGGTTTCCCTGTACAAGACATAATTAGTCGATTTAAAGACGAAATTCGACAGGAGGAAACTCATTAGACTTTAGAAAAATTACTTTAACTGCGTACAAAGACGCACGCATCTTTCCAATTAGTCCGACCTACTTTCAAAAAGTCTGGACAAATGACTAGGAATCATACTTTCATATTTAAGAAATTTGGTCGTAAAAGATGTTCTGCACTTCCACTTTTGATTTACGTGAATAATTCAGTAGATGGCCTATATTGATATGATATTAATCTGTATTGACAGAAGTGTGATATTAATTTTACATTGATAGAATATGTCGGGGAGTGATAGCATGTGAACGTTTGAATTAGAAAAATGAATAAGCAGACACACACACAAATACACACATATGACACATATATGGTATACATACATATATAAGTTGAAAGTAACACCAATCTTATATACATACATACATATATATGCCGAAGGTAACATCAATCAACTAAGTGACAAACATTTACTTATATTAATTCTGTTAATGCCGTATCTCTAATATCAAGCACTTTATTGCAAAGACTGCTCGCATTAAATGCCTTTTCTCTCAGTATCTCGTTGACTGTCAGCATTTTTGGTTTCATACTATTTTTGAAATCGATATATATATATATATATATAGATAATCACACACACACATACATATATATATATAATATATATAATATATATATATATATATATATATAGTCACATATATAATCACGTATATATATAATCACATTTTACGTATATATATATATATATATATATATATATATATATATATAGTGTTAATCTGAAATGTAGTTTTTGAAGCCAAAATTGCTGGGTTTTCATTGGTTTTTGTAGATAAGGGGCATTTAAGGGAAGAAATCTTTGTGGGAGAGTGCTCAGTATCGAAGACGGAGATAGAGTGTTAATAGAATTAATCTGGAAAAAATGTTTTGTTTGCTTAACTGATGTTTCCACAAGAAAACAACGTCAGTATTTGTCACGTGTGGAGATACGCACACATAGTCGTGTGCATAAACAAAATTCCAACATAACCTAAATTAAATGGTCAACAATAATGCCGAGACAAACGAAGGTGAACAAAGAATAAAAGAGAAGGAAATAAATATGAAAAAAGTTACAAAAAGAGGAGGGAAAGATGAAGAAAAATGAACAATAAATCAAAGCGAAAGGAAATAAATAAAACATTTAAACCAATAACACCGCAAGAGAATCTAGAAACGATAGCACATTAAATCTGTTCCGACGAGTAGTTATACACAGATAGCCACGAAACTCCGAAATAAATATGAGTTAAGTGAAAAAACTTTTCCATAATAATTTTATATATATATATATATATATATATATATATGAATAAAATGTCAATAGGAAAACTAGTAATTGCTGACGCGTTTCGTCCAATATGGACTTTATCAAAGCAAAATACGAAATGAAGTTAATTGAACAAGTTAACTAATAAAAACGACAATAACAACAACAACAACAACAAAACAGAATGTTCCTAGCAACTGGAATGTCGAGAAACACTATTTTCATATTGTTAACTGAAAATAACATCAGTATTTTTCACGTGTGGAGAATATTGTCATTATATCTGTGTTGATGTATTCAACCATTTTCTTTTGATTTTAGGAATCCTATTGTGTACATTTGTTTGTGAGAGCAGTAATTTTGTTAAGAAAGGTGAAATGGAGAAAAAACCTGGGCGGAGATTAATATTTGGGTAGTGTTCTATGGCGGCATTCTCTAGAATTTTCCTTCTGAGTGAGTTATTTTCTTTTTTGTGATTGTAGCTTTTTTAAAATCAAAAAAAGAAAATAACTCACTCAAAAAATATCAAAATGGTGAACAATCTGTTCCTTTTTTATTTTGTCCCGAAATTAATGCAAATATCCGGACTTTAGAATGACTCATGTTCAAACATAATAGACATTCGTCAATATATGTTTGAATATATATATATATATATATATATATATATATATATATATATATATATATATATTACATAATAGGGAAATGAAAAGTTACTTCATTAGTATAGACTATTTAAATTAACATCAATTGCTAGCATTTTTCGACTCAGTGTATATATATATATATATATATATATATATATATATATATATATATATATCAAAAGTATATAATTGGTATATACGGAATGAATTCCAATAACCAACAATTACTATTCCTAAAAGAGTGCTCAATACAAAGTAGAGCAGATATAATTATTTTTTATAAAAAAATTATAACATAAGTATGTTATAAAATCACTACAAAAATAGCCAAAAGCTTGTGTGTGTGTGTGTATCTAATTATGTCTGGGTGCTTATGTATTATAATCTGATTGTGTTTTTGTTGTTTTTACGCGTGAGTTTAAGACAACATTCACAAACTTTAAAATAAAAACGGAAAAGAAAGGGAAAAAGGAAAAAAATATATATATACATGTATTGTCAAATGACCGGATGTATTGTAGCGTCTTGTCTTGTCGAACGCAATTTCAATGAAGAAATGAATTGAATAAACATATATATTTTTTCTTTTCTCAATAATTTTGTAGTTTTTAAACTTAATAGTGATTAAATTTGGATTTTAAAAATTGCCAGTTTTTAATTTTAATATTAAATTTTATCATATAATTTTATAATTATTAGTTAGTATAAATTATTTTTAATATTACAGGTATTTAAAGATCTGAATAGCTATTATAGCAGGATTTCGTTGTCAAGCTTTTGAATCTTTCTATACTTCGTTTTTGATTGGTTATTCTAGCTTTGGTAACAATGTTTCCCCCCAGTGTAGGATCGTTAATTAATCTGAAACTTTTTAAAACCATTTATTTTCTTTTCAACATCATCACTTGATAAGACACAGAGTGTGTTGAAACAAAATGGCTATTTTGTAGTGATTTTATCACATACTTATGTTATAATTTTTTAAAAAAATAATATATATATATATATATATATATATATATATATATATATATATAAATATATTTCAATAAGGTCCTTGTATTTCAATAACGATGTCCGACCAGAATTAAAAGTTTCATGCCTTCTCCAGTAATCATTAGACTGTTTCAAGACCAGTAACTGATATTATATTTTCTAGTATTGAGGGGAAATTCCTTTTAAAGCTTTGTTCATGGGTTTGTTGGAAACTCTTTGATTATATAATTATTTTACGTTTTAATTAAATGTACAAGCCATGTTGGCTTTTGCTACCGTTTTTAACTGTTGCTGTTGGAAATCTTCAAGAGAAGCTGCTTAAAGTGCACTACTTATCAAAAACTTAAAAATGCTGCAATATACGTTTTCTGTAATAAACAAAGAAAAGTTTAATTATTTGAATCCGTTCTGGGTATGCTGATGAACTACATCCGCGTCCTGGGTAAGACGATAAACTACATCCAACAGCAAGGTGACGCTTTGAGGAGCGTGGAACCACCTCTTAATTGCTGGTGCGCCCAAGTACTCCCTGACCCAGGGTGGTAACACCCAAGTACTCCCTGACCCAGGGTGGTAACACCCAAGTACTCCCTGACCCAGGGTGATCCCAGCTATGTGTAAATAGTTAACCCCAAAACTGGAGTCAAAACACTATGAAAGTGTAAAAGTAGGTTTTAATACCAGAAATATTTTGTAAAAAATTATTACCAGCAATACATTTTGAAAAACAAATATTAGCATCGAAGGAAAATTATTAGCAGAAATATATTTTCGAAGGAAAAAATATTAACAATATGTTTTTCCAAAAATCTATTACCAAAAATGAAAATTTTGTTGGCATTAAATAACCCATTGAAGCTGATATGCCGTAAACCAAACCAACTTATTTAAATAAATGATTTTAAATCATTACATTAAAAGTTGTTAACGCCTTGTCACGCATTCTAAACTGAAATGTCTTTCACGCTTTCAAATTACTTCACTCAAGTATTTTTCTTTTTCTTTTAATTCTCTATCATGAATGACAAATAACCTTATTATTATCTTTAACAACAAATTATTCTGTTAAGACCTTTCTCTCTATGCATAGAATTATTTTATTATTTCCCATTAATCACAGTAGACCGTTACTCGCACATTGATGGCGGAGAGAGTGTCTGGTATCATCTAATCCCCTACAAATCATCATCAAAACCTAAACCTGTACCCATCCTGAGGTGGTCATACCCCCAAGGAGGCTCTAAGACGATCAGAGATCTAGTTAGCAAGAAACATAGAAGCAACCCCTCATCAGATGCCGAGTGTTATGTTATCAAATGCCTGCAATTTTAGATCATTCCTATCAAACACTGTAATGAAAATCGTTTTGAACGGACTCGATTCCAGATCCTTTCGGACGAACTCAAGTGCTCCCCAAGGCTCTATTCTCGAACCTAAGGTGCCTGATCTTTATCAACGACCATCCTGGTGTCATCAGTTTCTAAGTAGGTATTTATGCAGATGACACTTTCCTCCTGTCTCAATAGCAAATTCGTCAGAGTTGACAAAGTAAACCTAGGTGATACTCTTGGAAAGGAACTCCAATAACTGACTAACTGGGACAGAAAATGGCTCCAAAATAAAACTGCTATCTATTAACCAGGATAGACAATCTTTTCAGCCTGCCATCAGCATTGGAGAGTAAAATACTGCGTTCACTTGGCCTTAAGTTATCAACTAACCTGAAGTGGAGCGACTACATCGAATCAAAAACTGCATCTACTGCAAGGAACGTTGGGTCACTATGTCGTGCCAAAACCTTTTTCTCGCTAGAATCCATCTTGCACACTTACAAATCTACCATTCGTTCGACACTTTAATACTTCTGTAATATCTGGTCTGATGCTCTTGAAGCATATCTCGATATTCTGGGAAAAATCCAAAGAAGGCTCTGTAATGTAATCGATCCTGAGCTGACATCTCGACTTCAGTCATTTTTCCGACGAGTTGGGGTGTCTTCTCTCTTGCCTTTCTACAAATATTCTAATGTCAACTGACCCGACGAGCTTTTTTTCCCTGGTGCCCCAACTACGTAAATTTAAACGGGCGACTAGATTAACATCTAGTTTTCACCTGTTTACTGTTGAAATAGTTAAATGAAACAATCAATTCTACTCGAACAGTTTCATTTCTTGCACTTCCCGCTCGGGGGATTCTCTCTCGTTTCCTTGTTTCCCTGATAACTACAATCTTCAAAAATTTAAATGTAACGTCAATCTTCTGTCATCTTGAATATCCTTTAAATTATGTTATTTCCTCAATCCTCCCTTTACTCAGTCTTTTCCTCTCGATTTCGCTCCCTATAACCGCCTGCGTACTTGTGACATTTCCGCCTTGCTTGGAGTGAAATGATTAAAAAAAACGGTGAAACCATCAGAAACCTAAAAATCCGCCAATAAGAGAGACATAAGTCCGGAAAATAGACTGGACTCTCTCGTAAGAAATAGAAGTGAAACAGGCCATATCTGCGATTCAAAGTACGCCAAGCTAATAATCAAAGTACTACGAATAATGTATTCAGAAGTGATATGAATAAACACATCCTTATCGATAAACACACAGTTTTTCATATCATCAACTTTTTTAAAATCCAGAGATAGAGAATCTAAGATTTGCATACCTGCCATCGATGTAACCTTTCACACACACACACACACACCAAACACCTCCCAATTAACATACGAACACTACGAAACAAAAATATACACTAGACACACACGGACACACATTATCACCGAAATCCCGCATGACCAACTAGAAATATGATACACGGATATACATGCATCTCACTACTATAATCAAGAATTATAATAATGGCCGCTACTAAACCGATACAAAAATACCCACTGGAATCCATATGTACGCATAAACAAATGCACACACACACACACACACACACACACACACACACACACACACACACACACACACACACACACACATTAACGCGTAACAAATCAAAATCATTAGTAAAACGTCTGAAGATAATCCTACCAAAACTAAAACTTCCGCATGAAAAAAAAAGAGAAAAAGAAACCCAAGAACAGGCAAAACGAATAAAGTACGCAAAAGGAAAATAAAAAAATAAACATAAAAGAGAAATAACAGAAACATACATAGGCAAAAATAAAATGTGATCAACGTCATCATCAAAGGAACTACGACAGCGTAGTAATGTTAATAACCCGAGTAGCGCAAAGAGACAGAATCGATTGTTAATCGGAGAGCCGAGTTCCAATTCCGGTTGCATTCGTTTTTTGTATTTACGCGAAAATATCCTTCGTAAAGCTACTAATCCACATCTTTTCCAACCAGCTGCTGGTTTAAGTTGTAAGACTTGTATCACTAAAGCATTATTATCTAAAAACAAATCTTACAATAAAAACACTTTATGGCGTTAAGTAACTAAAATGGGTTGATAAGTCATAAAAAACGAATCAATCTTCTTTTATACCTCATGTAACTAAGGAGGGTGCTGGATGTTCTCCTTTGACATTCTTGTCGTCACTATATCATGTAAATATTAAGTTGTTTAAACCTTCTTTCCTCACTAATTCCCAGAAATGTTAACTTTATATAATATTTTAGCTATACGCTTCCTTGTAGTACCTCATTTCCTGAAAACTTGTTCGTGGCTAAAATTCTCTGTCATTGGTAATATCAATGTGAGCCGGCAGAACCGCATACCGTTTCTTCATTCGTGAAGGGATTGTCCATCATTCGCTGTCGTATAGATTATTTGATATTACATGGTAGTTCAAGAAGCTTTTCTTTTCTGGGATATATTTCATGATACTTTGTTTACTTTATGGAAGACTTTCATTTCTTTTTCTTTTTTTTGTGTCACATTTCCCGTCTTCTCTTACGAACCTAACTTGAGAGTCAGGATATCTGTATCCTCATCTTTGATTCGTAGCTGACGTCTTGGCTTGTCACTTTTGCAGACACCCATACATTCTGAGTTCCCAGGTTTAATCGTCTTTTTCACCTTTTCTTTTACTAATTTTCATCTGAGAGTTTTTTCTTCAATTATCATTCTGAATCTACCATCAACGCTGAATCATTTCTTTCTTTGGGAGTTTCTAGTTGCTTGATAAAAGGGGTGTGCTGGAGTACAGTCAGGTAGGCTGAATCAGCCATATATCATGTGTAATATATGATAACCCTCATTTACAGTGGTAGTATTAGTACTACTACTATTGTAACTACTTCTAATGATGATGATATTGCTATTATTATTATTATTATTATTATTATTATTATTATTATACTGTTTTTCATATCCAAAGAAAATTAAAGAAAATTCTAAACAATATATTTTAAATTCAAAATAACTTCTCACCTTCAGCATGTCGAGTGAGAGAAAATAAAAGTTCCTTTGAAAGTTCCTGATGGAATCTTTGAGTATAGCATATGTACTGATACCTTTGACTTACTAAATATCTACTATTTACGCAACTTAAATTTGGACTATTGTCATCACCTTGTAGTTGCTGTGACAACGTTTGACCATTATGCTTACCGGCCTTTCTCAGGGTGTATTGATTTGGGTATGATACAGTTAATTCTGAAATGACCTTTTATGTAATCTATACTTTGTCAAATATCTACTGATGAACAATAATTTCAATCATTTTGACTTAATCTCAGAGGCTTATATGCACCGAATACAGTAACAAAACTTGCTCTTGTTCACTGGATCAGCTGAGCTTGTTTTTTTTTAATTGATCTTGGATTGCTTTTCTAAGAGGATTGCCATATATATATATATATATATATATATATATATATATATATATATCTTTATCTTCGAGGAATGTCTGAAAAGTAATGAGTTTGGGTGTTCTGTGTTAGCTATTTTATAAGCGGATTGTGTTATAACCAAACAGGATATATTTGGAGTATATAACTGTAATCTTACAATTGCAAATTATTTTGCACGTGAGAATTGTGGCATGGAAAATCGTAGCTGCTTCAACACGACAATGAACATGCTCACAGCGCCCTGAGCATCTGGCAGTTACTAACAGAGAAGAACATCGCCGTCCTGGAAAAACCTATCTATTCACTTGATCTTGCTCCGTATGGCTTTGTTCTTCTCCTCAACATTGAAAGGATCAACAAGTGGACCCGTTTTGAAGGTGTCGTCCTCAAGAGTGCCGTAACAGTGGAGCCGAATCCTTCGAGCAGTATATAGTAGCATGGCAACAAAGGATGGAAAAATGCATTAGACTCGAGAGAGATTATTTTGAAGGGCAAACAATATCGTTTTTGTTTAGAATTGAAATAAATTGTTCGTGCCACCAGTCTCGTTACTTTTCAGACAGACGTAGTATATTGTATTGCATGTGGCCGAATGGTTAGAACGTTTCCTTTCTGACCATGAGATCCGGGTTCGCATCTCAACTTGGTTGATTTGTCAGTAAGGAGACTTCCAGATGTTACCGTCTGGAGGGGCGATACTAGCGTGCGGCACCGTTTGAAAGTGCCTGAAAACCATACCAGGAGTTGACCCAAACCATATAAGTGAAATTGGGTAGACCGTCGATAGCTGTGATAGCAAGTTCTTGTGATAGAGGATTTGAGAGTACTGCCCTTGATCAGATTGTTGAACACGCTAGATAACAAGGCCTTTCCCAGAAAATGTAACTAATTTCTGATCTGCATAGTTGCAATATAAACTCAAGTCTCTGTGGATGTTGAACAAACATAAATGTGCCTGAGCAAGTGTATGCAATAGGGATTGGTTAGCCACTCTAGTAGACAGGTATCCTCGAATAAAATAGCCATTTATATATATATATATATATATATGTGTGTGTGTGTGTGTGTGTGTGTATGTGTGTAAATACTATATATATATATATATATATATATATGTGTGTGTGTGTGTGTAAATGGCCACTATATATATATATATATATATATATATATATATATATATATATATATGCGAGGTGCATTCCAGAAGATTTAAGATTTATTTGAGGAGACATTTATTAATTTCAAAGTATGCAAGACTTCTTCATCTTCCCAGTGTGTTCAAAACGACTGGCTCTGAGATTCTTCTTCAGTTCAGGTAAAAACCAAGAATCACAGGTTTGGACTGTAGGGCTGGCGGTAAGAGACAATTTTGATGTTATGAGCGCGTTTTTTCACCTTCTGTTCGTCACCGAGTACCCCGGCAACATTTTCTGTCCAAATTTTTCACATGTTCAGATCTTCATTAATAATTTTGTGTACAGTGGCCACACCAGCTCAAAACTGTATGCCTATTCTCTTTAGAGACACGGACGATCTTCATCCAGAAAATAGCGAATAGTTGTGATCTTCTGAAGTTCACGCGTTTTCCCTCCTGCATCGCTAATCGTATCTCACATCCGCTCCACTTTACTTGTTAATCCATACGCAGTCTGGAGCATTTCATACGTTTCTGTAGCATTTTCCCCAGTTTAACACAAAATTTTATTGCATAGCCAGCTTCCAAATTGTCTTCACGGTTTGTCTTAATTCTGCAAACTTGTCCGCTGTGAAAAGCAGTATTTAGGACGGTGTGTTCAAAGAGATTTTACGACCCTCTTCTATCTGTAATAACAAAGGTTTGCAATCATCTTATTAGAGGTATATTATTTATATATAAAAGTACAATAATTTAGGACAATTATAATTGCCTGTACAAAAAATGTCTAAAAAATTCTTGAATGTACATCGTATATATATATATATATATGTGTGTGTGTGTGTGTGTGTGTGTGTGTGTGCGTGTGTGTGTGTGCGTGTGTGTATATGTGTGTGTGTGTGTGTGTGTGTGTAAGATTATTTTACCCCAAACAAGGTGCGTATGCCAATAAGACGCAAGAAGTTACAGGATGTGAAAGATAATAAGACATTAAAAAGAATCGGAAACTGAATCCTAAACAGGAAACAAGGGATAAGCCTCTTCCCCTGGTCTGTAGACGGGAGAGATTTTGAACTGAATCGGGCGAAGTGCGAAAGTGTCTACTCGTAATATATATTACGATAAACGTGCAATCAATTTACAAATACATGAATTATTCACACAAAAACTAATGCAAAGGTTAATGATTTAAATGGCGAGACATCCATCATCGCAAACAATTCAAATAATATACAAAAACCTCCGTATCCGTTATGAATGAAATGATCCTTGTTTCTATAAATTTCTGCCGTATTAGTTCTTATTTTTACTACAAGCTTTCGTCTGTTCCTACAGACATCTTCAGGTATAGAATAGATGTTGTTCTTGTTTTTTCTCTTAGTAATAAGAGGACAACGAAAATATATGTATTGTTGTATCCGAAAATTTATATATGCAAACATACACACAAAGACACACACATACACACACACACAAATATATATATATATATATATATATATATATATATACAAACGATCAAAAAGACACATAAAATAAAGTAAAACGTGACAGAAAAAAGAATGCTTATTAAAACTTTTGTCAAGGAGATGAAAACCCTTTCATGTCAGCGTGTGTTGAATCTTTTCTTTTTAAATATCGGTTTAGTCATGAAAATATAAATACAGTATAGTTTTTCATTGATTATAAAAGATATCAATTACACATTTTTCATATTATTCCAGCACTTGGCTGTCTATAACAGAGGAGAAATATTTATTTTATTAGAAAATGAATATTTAAAATTTAATTATGTCCTAGAAACCTAATCTACTTCCGGCATTCGCTGCATTTTTTTTTTCAAAATTAATATTGATAACATAAGTTCACTTTCTGAAAAAAAGAAAATGGAATTTTTAATTTCAACAAGAAAATACTTCAGGGTGGGAAATTTGTGTATAACGGTTAAGTGTATATCCGCCGATAATAATCTCTGATAGCATTTCTTATTCTCTTATGAGCCTCGCTTTGTATAGGTTCAAGAATTCGGTGGGAAAATTCTTGTTTTAATGCACTTCCGATTTTCTGTATTCACTGATTTACTCACTGGGGTTAGTCAGTTATGTGCCATTCGTGATACACGCTTAGGCGATCATGTATCTTTCGATATATGACTGACGAGGCAATTTTTTTTCTCGCAGTAGGTTGCCTTTTCATTCTGCAGTAGACCAGTTGCAATCCAAGGTTATAGAACCCGGTCTGTTCTGCTATTTACCCATAGCTGAGAGGTGGAGAAAAGGATTCATACCTTTCCTAAAGGTATTAGCACGTAAGTGAATGTAATACATTCGACATAAATTCGAACTCGGCTCTAATTGGGGTACCCAATTAAAAGAAAAACTACTTTTCCTCTCTTCAGAATATTTCTAATAAACGAACTGAATACAATAATTTAGTATTTGCATATGTAATAAACCAAAAAGAATCAAGCTGAATTGAATGAGTTCGTATGTAGTAAACAAACTGAATGATCTTAAAAGATTGTTCTAATATGTCTTTGATATTACAGAAATGAAACACTTAGCAATATTGCATCAACATAATAAAACATAACGAAAGAAATACGTAATTAATAGTTATATAGGAATAAAGTGTCACTGGCTGCCGACACTTGAGTTTGAACATAGATCGCCAGTGAGAAAACACAGGCGATCCCATTATTGAATTAAGTAGACTATATAACCATAGAAGAAACGCATAAATGTGATGTAGCGTGTGTCTAATTAATGGCCATTCCTAGTCTATCCTCTATTACTATACGGACTGCTATTCTCTATAGTATTTATACGGATTACTATTCGGATCACTATTAAGTGGTTACTTTTCGAGCGAGTATTATCGAGCAAGTACTATTAGTGCGAGTGCTATTCGATGGCGTCTGACTCCTGTATTGTTCAACGGCGTTACTATAGTTATATCTATGATTACAAAGTCTCTACTACAACGAGTATTGCAAAAGTGACAACGGGTATTCGTTGACATTACAAAAGTGTCAAACGAGTGTTCGTTGACATTAATGCAGCTATGGGGCGGGCACGACGGCAGATCCCAAATCGGCCTCAAGTGATGGATCAATCTCAAGCTCAAATTCGTAAGCATTTTTTCGATCTTTCGTGATATGATGAAATAACGTCTGATCACCGACGTTAAGCAATGTCGTGCTGGTTAGTAATTAGACGGGTCAGCGCTGAGAGATACAGTGTTGTAGGCTTGGATGTGCATGCGGTGTACTAGAAAATGGCTCTGAATGGGAAGTCTGAGAATCAAGTTCCAATTCAAGTTGGATTCGTTATATTTTCTTACGCGTAAATATCCTTGGAAAATGTAGGAATCCACTCCATATGAGTTAAATAGAAGGACTGTAAATTAATATTTTTTAAAACAATCGTACAATTTAAAAATATTTTATAGCTTCCAATAGCATGAAAATGTTAGATAAACCGTAAAAAAAATCACTCAGTCAATATTTCTGTATTTCAGGGAAGGAAACGCCTTGAACTCGCAATTCCATTTGTTTGTATTTTTAAATGGTATTATCGACCGATCCTTTCTTTAGTGCACTGTTTTTTTTTCGTAGCTCGGTTTTGCTTTGTAAACCCGGGGACAAATACGCAAGAACCAACAGCTTTTCTGTTGTCTGAAGGCAACTTTTAAAAGAATTTCTCCCGATGTCCTGACAGTAATAAATTAAAAAAAAAATAAAATAAAACAAAAGCAAAGTAACGTTCTAACTCAGAAATTGACTCACGCAAAGGCTTATGAGAAATCGCCATTTTTCTCCACCCCGTCAACGAGAAAAGAAAACTGAAAAAAAAATCCTGAACGACACCTAACCCCAGAGAGAGAGAGAGAGAGAATGAGAGAAAGAGTAAGAGAGAGAGATAGAGAAAGAGAGAGAGAGAATGAGAGAGAGAGAGGTAAAGAGAGAGGGGTAGAGTTAGAAGTAGAGAGAGATGCGGTTTTCAATTTCTTTTGTATACTTACAAGTGACATTGTCAGTCCATTTGCCCGATATAACCTTCGCTGAAAGTGAGAAAATGTCCATTATTGTCTCAAAAGACCCGTGTCACAGAGCTGTTCACTGACAAACAACGCATGACGTTTCAGAATGAATCCAACGAATGGAGACTCGATCTGTCTTCCCGCAAAAAGACATTTCAATTTGCTACAGAAAGGAATATAATCGAATGTGCTACTCACAATCTTTGGCAAATAACAACAATAATAAATATCACAAAGGTAATAAAAGAATGTATAAAATTTTCACTGTGTACAAAAGTAGACATGAGTGTTTACGAACGGCGATCAGGTGAGAAGTGTGCAAACAAATAAGTTCTGGTCATGGATAGAAATGATGCGCGTAGAAACCAGAAGCTGATCTAGATAATAACAATAATTTTATCCTCTGGGACATAAACTTTAAAAGGTTTGAAAAATAGAGGCAAAAAAAAACTAACTTCAGTGTTTGTACAGAAGGAGAAGAAAACTTGCAAAATTTTACATAGATTAGAGTTTTCAGAAAGTACTTATGTATTTCATTACTATGAATTCTGTATATACCAAATAAGGTGAAACCGGGACTGATTGGAAGAAAACTGAGTCCAAAATACGTTTTTCATATTTTCCATCTGACGTTTTGTCGTTTACAGTCCATTTGAAAGTTTACTTGTGAAAACAGGGAGAGCTGAACATTTTGTCCTGACCTGGCGTCTTGGCGTTAATTCCTTTCCCACCGCTGTAACTGTAGCTTCCCAGTGCCTTTTCTAGAAATACATTCATGGGAATTATTCTGATGATCTTTCCTCTCTGGTACCTAGATTTATGTATTTCTGTATTTCTGCGCAGAACAAGATTGGTGACAAGATCTCATCTTTTTCATGTTAATATCTATATATAACTGTAAGTTCTATGCTAACGGTTCTTCTAACATTTCTCGCTTGTAGAATTCTCTTCCGGCTTTTTGCTTTCCAGTCAAAGTTGATTTTCAAAAAATTAAATGAATAGTCGATCGTTATCTCTTTTATTGTATGTTATTTTATCGTTATTTAATAATGTTTTCTTATGTTATTTCACACTCAGTAAGCACCTTTCCATCTTAATGGCTTTGTTCCCTTGCAGGAGGTGAAATGATAAAAAAAGAAATAAAAATTGCTTTCCTCACGAGCTTTTGTTTGTGAACTGAACACAACTTTTAACCATCGGCAGTAGTATTTTAACCAGGGATGCCAAGCTTTTTTTTTGTGATATAACATTGTAAAATAATTTCTGGAAGACACAAGAAAAGGAAAATAAAATGTAGGTAAGATAAAATGAAAAATTAGTAAAAACGCCAAAACTTACAATCAAACCATAGGAGTCCTTTCTTTGTTTCAGGTAGAATATCAAATGTGTCGTCCATTAGGAATTACTAGAACATGGAAGGACCATAAACGTAGACCAGCAATTTATTATTTATTACCAGCAATTTGGTCGAGTAAAGGAGATATTATACCGAAATGGTAAAAGGAAAATCTGTTATTCTCATGCATTACAAGGCAAGGGCACATTCTGCAAAACAAACCCAAGAAATAATAACATCGTTAGGAAGAGGGATATTTTTAAATCTCCCATACTCATCAGATGTAGCAGTTACAGATTTTCATTTCTTTCGATTATTAGAGCATTTTGTAAATGACAGAACTTTCAAAAACGAAAAAAAAAACCTTTCAAAATAATGCAAATGTGTAAATATATGTGTGTTTATTTGAATTATTTTTATACTTACTTAGATGTGCCTATTTGTATTTGAATTATAATTATATTTTTCTAGTTGGTAGGTATATGAGTTGTGTAGATAAGTTTTTGTACATATTTTTATGAGCATATATTATTTAGTTCATATTTTCACAATTATTCTTATTTTTAATTTTATTTTTTACTCATATTTTTGTTTTTAATTACTTTGCATTTATTTAAATAAACCCCTAAATAATATGAACTGATCCACGATTATGATAGTCTAGTATATATATATATATATATATATATATATATATATATATATCGGTCAGTTTTCAAACAGCATTGGAAGATTATATTTACAGAGTTTTGCTACAGGTGAGAGAAATGTATATTTATTATTAATATATAATTTACATCTCTCTTAGTCTAAATGGAGCTCTATTTCATTAACATCCGTACACAATATGCCATATTATTGCCGGAAGCTCAGGAGAAAAATCTCCGACTGATGCAAAATCGTTTGGCTTTCGATATTGGCTTGAGGCAATTGGATGTCTAACCACACTGATGAGATGTGATACAGCGAAACAGTCTGTCTGTGGATGACGCATATATACGCCACTGAAAAAAACAAAATTCGCTTGAGCTTTATAGAAGGAAAAGCCCGAATCTGTAAACAGTGAATGCTACTGCTGATGCAAAATTTCTGATATGAATCGAGTCACTGGCGTGTTTATTCTAAAATATCGATCCTGGCTTGAGGTAATCGGATGTCTAGACACACTGATGAGCTGTGATACAGCGAAACCGTCTATATGTGGATTATATATATATATATATATATATATATATATATATGATAGCTGATATGTTAACGGGCATAACAGAATATGTATATATTAATCGCTTGATAATAACGGCGAAGCTAGAGCCGTGGCTCTAGATATCTCGAAGGCGATTGACAGGGTTTGGTACGCTAATCTTTTACGCAAGCTCTAGGGCTGCGGTATTATAGGACGATTCTTTGATTTATGCAATCATTCCTTTCAAATTGTAAAATGAAGTTCGTGTTGAATGGGAAAGTTTCCAGATACTTTCACACGAACGCCGGTGTCCTCAATGCTTTGGTAATGTGTTTTATTTTAAATTTATTGCTGGTATTTTTTTACTATGAAAATGTATTGCTGGAACTATTTTCTAATGTATTTTAATATTTCATGTTTTGAACTCTTTTTCGGGGTTCACAATTTACCCATAACTGGACCCAAATATGTGCTACCACCCTAGGTCAGGGTGGGCCTGAGAATATCAGCAATTAAAATGTAGTTCTACTCTCCTCAAATGCTACCGATCAGAGGCTTTGCTGTCGGATGTAGTTTATCGTCATACCCAGTACAAGGATATAATGTTTTATGAAATATTAAGTGCCAGAGAATTATAACAGTAGCAAGTGCAACTTTAGTTACTGGAATGAGAAGGATGGTTCTAAAGAATGAGGCAAGTGAAAATCAAGACGTTGACAATATGCAGATAACAGGGTCTGCAGTCAGCATAAATATTAAAATTGATACTAAAATACATTTAATTATATTACATTATATCTTCGTATTACCAAAGCTCACAGGAAAACAAAATTTCGGTGCTGGGAAATCGTACGGAAGAAATGAGTTCAATTGCTAGGCTCGCCTGTTTTCTTTCGCAAAAATATCCTCTTCAAAATTATGGATACAGCTCTTACCATCAGCTATGCGTTTTATAGCAGAGTAGAAAGAACTGCCTAGGTATGGATATCAACGCATGTAAGAGAAGGAATATTCTGAATTGCAAAGGAAGCAGAAGGAAATGCTAACCACCAAACCGTAGAAGATACGACTTCAAAGATAATAAAGAGAGGCAGTCGGCTACATCTTGAGACACTAGTACAAAAAATCAACTTTGAGAAGAGTACTAGAATACCGAGACCACCATCTGTCCGATTATCGACTGTTTCAAATATATGTCGTGTCTCTTCCCGATGTCGGCGCTTATAGATTTCCATAATTGTTATACGAGAACATTACCTATTCTATTGTAATAGGCTCTCCCACAAATAATAAGTAGTAGTAGTAGTAGCGGTCGCCAGTTGAGCTCAGTGGGTTTGAGTGAGTCAGT
Source organism: Acanthosepion pharaonis (assembly GCA_903632075.3). Taxonomy (NCBI): domain Eukaryota; kingdom Metazoa; phylum Mollusca; class Cephalopoda; order Sepiida; family Sepiidae; genus Acanthosepion; species Acanthosepion pharaonis. The sequence goes on from CAHIKZ030004683.1 coordinate 2,671,218, forward strand.
CGATGTCGGACATTGAAGTATCAACCATCACAACTAGATTGCTGCGTCATTAACTCTTATATCAAGTTCCTAACGTTTTGTACGTCGGACCCTTTTAGGACCGACTTAGCGAAATACAAGCCTCCACTGTGAAAACTACTCTACAACAATAATATTCTGTCCTTTGTAGCGCTTAATAAGTAGGTAGGTTAGCGTTGTTTTCCTCTGTCTATTTTGCTTTCAATCTCTGATGTAAATACAAAATTTTCTAAGCCCTCTTTCGTCATAATGTGCCTTAGAAATTTCACCTCTTCTCCTGATATTACGTTTCAGTGTCCTTTTTTTCTTCCTTTTTCTCTAAAGCTTCGTCGTTGCTCAGATGTTTGGTTAATAGTATTTTCAACATCCTTTTGAAGCACCATATTTCTGTTCTTTCAAATCTTATCTCATCTCAGGTTTATTTAAATTCTACTAGCGTACAAACCCATTTAGTATATCATTACGTTTACTAGGAAAACCTAGGGATATGGATCAAATTGCAGTAATTGAAGGAATTTGATGTGTTATGAAGGAATTTGAAATGAGTAGAAGATCCAGCCGACTCCAAATATGCGATTCGAGAATGGATTCTGTCTGTCCAAAGTAAATAATGCTGGGATCGTCATGAATACTAAGCAGAATGCCGTCGTCATTTGATTCCCAAGGAGAAACAGCAGATACAACTAATCTACCAGTTCAATGAATCCATATATCTAGATTCCAAGAGAACACACCGTTTTGTGAATATCATGAATAAATGAGGAGAGTATAGTCGCCAACTGATCTCCGACGAGAACCAGAACAGACTATTCTGACGATTAAACTCAGTACAAAATAATAACACAAGTTCAAATATCTGAATCTATGAAATCTGTTGTCTTCATTATGCAAATTCTATGAGATTAAAGCTAAGCTCTTATCACTGAGACAGATTAGAGATGGTTGGATGGACGACAGAGAGGGTACAAAGTGCAGATTTGTAGAAAAGATAGCAAACCCTAAAAGTGAAGTGTCAAAAAATGTAGTGACCGGAAAAACATCATGCCAGGCGTATGGTCCACGAAGAAAAAGCTGTTCGAGTGGAATTTATTACTCTGTGTGTGTGTGTGTGTGTGTGTGTGTGTGTGTGTGTGTACATATATACATTACACTGATCTCTCCCTTCGTTTTCAACGTATGAGGCTTAAGTAACTCAGTTACAGGTGAACAGTAATGCCACTCAGGACAGATGCACAGTATGCCAAACGAAGCTGCACAGGTTTTTAATTGACAGTTGTCATTCTCCTAGATTGTTCACCACCCAAGGTTATAGCAACCAGTCTGTTCTGCTATTTACCCATAGCTGGGGGGAGAAGATACATTCATATTTTTGCTAAAGTATTAGCACGTTGTATTTATATATATATATATATATATATATATATATATATATATATATATATATATATATATATATAAAAGTGAACATTGAAGTGAACACTCAGAGGCGACCTGACGATTGCGTCTAGCATGAAACAGCCTGTCGCCTCTGAGTGTTCACTTAAATGTTCACTTTTATTTTTATATTTACATACGCTCTATCTCTGATATTAAGCACTTTATCCCATAAATACAGCGCACCGTAAAACTATATTTCCTCATATATATATATATATATATATATATATATATATATATATATATATATATATATATATATATATATATATGATAGATAGGATAAAGATTAAGTATGAATCAGATCTCAATCTAACATGTTTCACTTTATTAAAGATTTGTGAAAGATCAAGTTAGAAATGATAAATAAATGATGAAAAGCAAAGACACGCATATTAATGGTATGTTGTATTTGCTTAGTTTTTATTGATTAGATACGTGTCACGTGTCATGAAGCAACGTTTCTAAAACCACATTACTTCAGCATTCTTCTACAGATCCATTATTCATGAATCTAACTTATTCCTATCTAATACATAAAAATCAATAAAGATATATAGAAAATAAGCACGATATATGCTTTAATAAAAAAATCACCCCCCACCAAAAAAAAAAAAGTTATTCAAAAGATCCTGAAGCGTCTCACTACTTTTAAACAATTTAGCCTCCAGGATGTTTATCAAACATATTTGAAACATCTTAGATAGAGATACGTTTTCTACATGTTCTTTATACTAACTGTTATATACCATAACTTTGTACACTGATGGGTATGTCCTAATCCTCATAAATACATTGGACACTATTGTAAGTGAGGTTAATATGCTGTTTACTCCTGTGGCAGTGAAGATTTTGGGGTTATTGGCCCTCGTTCGATGGCGTTCCTTCGGAGGATTGGTGTCTCACTGGCGATGGGTCGAGGTAATGCTTTCTCCCCCATTGCGGCTGACAGAGGATAGAAAAATAATTGTTTATAGCAGAAGTTCTTGGGCAAACGCTGTCTGCGTGCAACTTTCTGCTTACTTTTGGTATACGGAGGAAATGTAGGTGATTCGGTCCCGTGGAAGTAACAGTAAAGAGCTGAAATGGTAGAACTAAAGAATGGAGCTCATCTGAACATTTATTAGGGAAAGAATTATAGGCTAGGGATAGGCTGACGATCTTGCAACCGTTGGGAAGAGGCTGTAGAGTGGAGAGTGTCTTTTCTCGCAAGACTGCGTAATCAGTTATGAACTCTATCAAGCTCCGAAAGTCGGAATTGAGACGCTCCAGCAGCGAAATGCAGTTAATTGTTATAGAAAAATGGACACCTCACTGTAATTGAATTAGATTTAGATTGTGATATAAAAAATATATTTGAGATTTAAATATTCTTCTCTTGCTGATAGATTTATTTATTTTTTACTCCTGTGGCAGGGGTTATTGGCCCTCGTTCGATGACGTTCCTTCGGACGATTGGCGTCTCGATTAAACGACGAGCCTCGCGAAGCGGAGTGGCTCTTGCAGCGTGTCTCACTGGCGATGGTTCGAGGTAATTCTTTCTTCATCATTGCAGCTGGCAGAGGATAGCCAAAAAAAAATTGTTTATAGTTTCTGGAATTGTCATCAATGGTCAACTAAACTTACTTTGTTTCAATAAATTACAATATTTTTAGTTAACTGATCATCATCAATTAATGAAAATATAAAAAAAAAACTATTACTTCATTACATGTGACACGTATCCAATCAAAACAACCTACTGCATCTTACTAATCTTTAATCTGCGTCTCTTTGCTTTTTATTATTCTTGTCTTGATCTGTAACAAAGATTTAATAAAGTAAAACATCTTAAATTAAGATCTATTTCCTATTTGTTGTTTGTTCTATCATTTTGTCAGATTCCTATTCATTCCCGATCTATATTTTATCTAATTTTGGAAATCATATCAAAGAGACAGAAACAACATTATATTTCCACTTGCAAAAAGCTTCTACAATCCGATTATTCCCTACGTAACAGTAGGAATTTCTTACTAAATTGCATTGCGGAAATATTCGTTTCAAGGAGTACTCTAAAAGTATTACATAATGCATATGCTGTTTAATTAGTCCATCATTAGCAGTGACGTGTATTGTATTTTGTTGATGTTATAAAGATTATCATTTCACTTCCAACCTCATTCAGTAAGCTTTTCTAGGTTACAGCACTAACATTTTGTTAGATTCCTATCCAAACTTAATCTATATTTAATCTTATATATATATATATATATATATATATATATATATATATATATATATATATATATATATATATATATATATATATGTTTGAATAAAAGACAGACTACGTTAAGATTCCATGTAATAAGTTATTTCACCATAACCCCTTTAACAGGGTTCTGGATCATCAGACTTTACTTCCAAAAGCTGAAATGACAAATGAAAAGAAATTCACACGTTTTTTACGGACCTCTTCAAGTATACGCAAAGTTAACGACGTGAGGAAGTGAGGTAGGAGAGAGGATATGAGTGTGTCATATGTATCATTTTAGTTTCCTATTTTAACCCCAGTGTGTCGTCTGGATGTTGCTCAAATCTAACGCGTCTCGTCTCTAGATAAAGGTGGTTAAGAGGTGAGCGATAAGGACTACATTAAGGAAGACGTTACAATAACCCCAATAAATTACATGACAGGTTTCATTCAAATTCTTAGACGCGTAAACTATATATATATATATATATATATATATATATATATATATATATATATATATATATATATTATCATTATAAACTGTATTTTAATGTAAACTCATATTTGAGTAGACGCTCCGTTTATTTATTAAACAGTGGATTTATTTATTTTATTCTACTGAAAATGTGATCTCCGGCAGAATTCGAACATGCGTCCCATAGGAGAAGAAGATACTGTCGTTTATAGAAACATGCTTTAACCGTCTCGGTCAGGAAGAACCTTTGCTGATCAAGCATGGCTAAATAGTGCCTTTAAGCGAAATCTTTCGCATCATAATCTCTCCAAATTTTTCATATCTACTCAGTTTCTTATCCAGACGTAAACAAAGCAATTTCTAAAGGTTTAATTTAATGTTTTATTTACTAATCCGTAACATTTTTCACTTTAAACGCTTTTTTTAGTGGATACTAACATTTAAGTAGATGCTTCGTTTGTTTATATAATAGTATATTTATTTATATTCGTCTATCAGCCAGAATATAAAAAAGAAAATCCAATGTAGTTCATGAGGTCATTTTCCATGCAAATAGCAATAGAATGGCGTAAGCATGGAATATTTCGTTTTTTTACACCATGAGGTCTGCTCAATGAATACTTATTGTTTCTGCATGCAGCGTTAGGATTTGTTTTAACACGGCGCTTTATTCCCATTATTCCGTTCGGTTAGCAAATGCTAAACTGTACGACTTTTCAGTCAGTGTAATTTCATCATAGCTGCGCTGAAGTCTAGGGTTAAAACGATCCAACTTCTAGGCTGTTTCCACGGTTTATTTTGTAAAAAGATCTAACATGATGCTTTCTACAATATCATTGGCAGGAAGAACATGCAGGAAAATAATATATAAATTATAAATTTCACAGTATTGATTTAAAAGCGGTCTCAATACCAAGAGTAGAGCAATAATTAATCGTGAGAAACAAAATGAGAACTCAAAAAAACAAGAAACAGTTTAGGGTCTCACCAGTCGAGGTGCAATTAAATGAACCAAAACAAAGTTAAACCTTTGTAGTTAGTAAAAAGTTTTTATCTCTATATAAAAAGTATATATATATATATATATATATATATATATATATATATATATATATATAATGTTAAACACACAAACACACACACATAAATATATATATATATATATATATATATATATATATATATATATATATATAGTCAGGTATAGAAAATACAGAAAAATTGTGTCAGTTAAATTTAAATCCCTCTTAAAATGCGGACAAAAAGGGATAAACATCCAGATATCTTCGCGAAATTAATTTCATTTTCTAATGTAACCTGATTTTATTAAATTAAGCAATTCGGAATTAGTGCGTAAAACTAAAGAATATATACATTCGTCTGTATTTTTCTAGCGGTACATATAAGGCAGTCAACTTGACTCTTTCTTTCAATCCCATCTATCTATCTACTTATCTATCTATCTATCTATCTCTCTCTCTATATATATATATATATATATATATATATATATATATATATATATATATATATATATATATATATATCAGTGTGTTTCTTATTTGTACAAAGCGTTTTATATGTCTATATATTTATCCATCTGCAGTGCGCAATCTCCATATAAATCGTTAATCAAATGTGTCGGCCGTTAAACAAATATCTATCCTTGAAGTGATGATTTCTTGACTGGCAGGCAGAGTGGATATATATATATATATATATATATATATATATATATATATATATATAAATAAAGAAAGAAATAGGGCGTGTTTCTCTTTCGTACACGCACGCGTGACTTTCATTAGCTTTGTCATTCCGTCCATTTACTTGAGTCGACGAGATTGTACACGCTATGTTACCATGACGCTTACGCTGAAGGTAACGCTGAACACAACTGGAGATTTTTAACGTGGACATTTCGCACAGCAGGGAGAAAGTCTGCTTCACGCCAATATCCTGAGCAACTGCCCAGTCAACTTCCGTAATAAATGAAACCATTTGCAATAATGTTTAATGATGGATTCTCTTAGGGTTTATTTTCTAGCTTCCTTCTTTATCCCATCTCTGATACATACACACACACACACACACACACACATATATATATATATATATATATATATATATATATATATATATATATATATATACCTAAGGTGTCTATTGTCCAGTTCTGCACTTTAGGTAAAATGGTCCTACATGGAATGATGCCACATTTTCTGCTCGTTGATGGTTTTCATTAAAAGACAATGCACCAGTTTTGAGAATGTCGGACACCCATCGGCGATTAGAGCGATATATCTGGTTGAGTGGTGGGAACTGATCAGACGTGCAAGAGAAACGGAAAACGAGAAAATTACCTTCTTTTGTTTCGAATTGAGAAACTCTGATAGCTCTGACAAAAGGCGCATATTATTGGAATGGAAAAGCACTTAGTCGTTTGCATGCCATTACAAAAGAGGAGCTTAGCTTTTCCGTAGCTTTTACCACGTTGCAAACAATTAGGTGGGGTTCTATGGATAGATAGACGGATCCCCAGTCCTATCTACCGTTCCTCTGCTAGGCTTATAGTGAAAATAGAACTATTGTCATATTACGTTATCAGTAAAAAGAACGGATTTTTAGCCAAATGTTTTCTGGCATGTAGACAATTAAGTAAGTTAAATGCTTAGCTGTAAAACCTTTTCTCTAACTGATAATTCGACATTTCGAATATAGCTTAATGCAAACTGTTTAATCTAATCCTTAATTTTTCGCACTAATTCCGAATCGCTTAATCTAATAAAACCAGGTAGCATTAAAAAAAGAAGTTAATCTCTACTTATTATCCAGATTATTTTAACACTTATTTAAATATAATTGACACTTTCTTCTGTGTATTCTGATGACTTCTTGAAGTTCTTAGTTTCTTCAATTCAGAGGAAAATTTAAAAACTAATTTACATTATTCGGACTATTGTCCTCATCTTTGTCGCCATATATAAACGCTTCGGCCGTTGTACGCTCCGGCCTTCTTCAGGTGGTTGGAATGTCGAACTGAACCCTTTATTTGGCTCACTGGGGTAGACTGTTCTAGTTCCACGTGCCATGTTTAATGGATGTCAGTTATCAGTTATCTCCTGTTAATTCTCCTCTCCAAGTTCTCCACTGCCTTAACCGGGTATTGAACTCACACTCTTTTGGGTCCTGTTACTGGATCTAACTAGCATCTTTATCCACTGTGCCATGTGTCCAGGACACATCCATTCGACATGGCACATGGACCTAGAACAATCTATCCCAGTGAAATAAAGGGTTCAGTTCGACATTCCAACCAATTGAAGAAGACCGGAGTGTAAAGCGACCAAAACATTATAATAAATATAGCGACAAAAATGAGGTCCGAATAATGTAAATAATGTACATATTACCTCATCTCAGAAATATAGACGGATATTTAAAATCTTATATCACGTTTTAGATGGAATGTTCATTTTTCAACATTATCTTCTATAATTCTAGTTTAAATATGTAAAAAAAGAAATATAAGTTTAAATTAAAGCCAGGGTGATATGGGATTGATTGATAACATTTTTTTTCTATATATTGTAACTATTTTGTTTAAAGTTTGTATATTCTAGATTACAAATGAAAACTTGAATATTTTCCATCTTATTTCATTTAAGTTGTCACCTACCAAAAGTATCGTATGTAATTATATTTTATACATGTAGAAAACTAAAGCGCCAAGATATAGTTAAAATTCCTTATCTTTAATTTTTAGTAAAGAAATTATTAATCATTATTGATATTCGATGAGTATTTCTTACATCTTAAGTGAAATTACTAGCTATATGTATCGACAGCTTGGGAATACCAGGTGCTGTAAGCATGGGTGTGAGGGTGGTGATATGGATAACGACGTCAAATTGAAAATATACATGGTACGATGGATAACTTGTCGTCTAAATTTACGCAAAAATGAAAATAAGATATACTTACCAAAATTGCACAAAAAATATCTTGGAATACTAAAGAGTAAATTTATTCAATAAAATCTCGATTGGCTTTAAACATAGCGTTCAGACGACTTCAGAATCTCCTGCATCTCTTCTCAATGGTCTCCTTGTTTAAGTTGATGAATGCTTGCCTTCAGATCATCTCTAGTGTTACCAAGGTGTTTTTTTGGTCGCTCGCTCAGCTGCTTCTCACAAATAATAATCAAGGTATTTTCTTTGCTGTATGGGGAGTTAGGTGGCCAGATGTAAGTGGTGTTGTGGTTGCAGAGATTGCCTGACAGCCATGACTGGGTTTTCCATCTTTTGTGGCATGGTGCAGAGTCATGTTGCCAGACATAGGATCATCCAACAGCCACCTTCTTGACACAAAGCAGCACTACCTACTCAAGGCATTTGATGTAAGCCTCTGTGGTCTGACGTCCTCACCAACACATTCGGGTGTTCTTTTCTCATAAGAACGATCAGAGTTAGTTTTTCAAGATGCCGTACCATCGTAATCCCCATTAGACTCATCCAACTCTTTCCTAATCCGTTGCATTGTCATCTGATTGACAACCAAACATTCTGAAACGTTCGTACTGGAGCTTCCAGCCAGAATGCCAAGCAGTACAGCATTCTGTTTACAAATTTCTGGCGGAGTGAATTGCTTTATGGTGCCATATAAAACGCATTGGTTGTTCACCGAAACGAAACTAATCCCAGTTTTGACACAGGAAATGCTACTTTGATTAGAAGAGAAAATAATTTACTGAGATGAATATACCTAGAAAGTGACTTGATCGCTAGTTCAGCCCCGGTAAATTCGCATGAAGGCTCTTGTAATATATTACCATTTTTGGTAGGTCACAATGTTGGATATTCAGGGACAAGAGTGATGGAGAGAAAAAGAAAACGAATAGAGGTGAATATTATTTCCCAAATATTATTTCAACAAGTTTCTTTTAAAAATTTTGAAATTATCAGCATTTATGCGCATGTGCAGACGTGGCAACATCAACAAAGGCCTGTCCGATAAAATCATAACGCATGAAACACACCAAAAAGTTTTTCCAATTTTTCATACAATTTTCTGAATGCTCTCTGTTGTGCTCAATGTAAATTTACAGAGCATTAATATTATAAATTGAGGGTGTAATGGAACTAATGTTTTTAATTTAATTGCAAAATTAAATTTGAAGTTTTTAGCTTCCATTTTTGAAACATGGTTATTACTGTGTAGCGAAAAACATATTTTAAATTAGTTTATATATATATATATATATATATATATATATATATATATATATATATATATATATATATCAGAACAATGTAAGGCAACTAAATGATAAATTCTGTATAACGCGTTTCATCTACGACAAGGACTTCATCAGACGAAAGTAATATTTATTAAATGGAATTATAACGGAATATGCTTATGAGAGGAAGCGAATATATAAACGGTATCTTCAGTTATAATAATATACCCAGGTGGAGTGCTGACTAATGGAAACGCTGAATTTAAATTTTAAATTTTTATGCATCATTTTTTTTCATCACACATGTCTAGACAATTTTGCAGATTTCACTTAGTTCCTCTACGCTTTTCTTATCCTTTCCGTTTTATAATTATCCCACATTGTGACAACAGAAAATCTACCAAGGATGCAAATTTCTCATGTCTAAGTGAGCAATCAGTGCAATTTATATGTATTTTCGATTTAGTAAATTGCGTTTTCTTTTTCGATGCTCGCGATTATAGAGAAAAACTACTTCAAGTGGAATCACGTTACGAAGATGTTTATTAGTTTATCATTCATTTGCCCAATATATATATATATATATATATATATATATATATATATATATATATATATATAATTAAACAGTGCATTTACTCGAATATAAGTCTCCACCTAAAATAATTAAAAAAAAAAAACAAATTAAAAGATATCAGATTTAATCCGTTTCATAAAATAAAAATTTGCTTACGTTAGTCAACTAAACAGAGCAGGTATGAATGCTTCGAGAATCGGCAGAGAATGTAAGCGAAAAAGCACTATTTCGGGGTTTGTTGGTTTAACGTGGCCGACCGATTAACTACTTCAAATATAATGATGATTACCCATCGGAGATGCAGGTTCGAATACTTTCGGAGGATGAATATTTTCTGACAAGATTTCTTGAATATTCCGGCCTGTGAATGTAATTAAATAAAAATACTGTTTAATTAAAATAACAGCGCATTTACTCGAATGCGAATATCCATGTAAAATAAGGTTTAAGCAAAACAAATTAAAATCTATACGAGGTATATCTAAGTTGCAAATATTAATCGAAAAATTTCTGATTACTATATATATATATAATAAAGGTAAAATAAAATCCGTGGGTATATAATCCAAGTGACTCCTAGAATATTAAAATTGACCTCGATGTATTTTATTTATACAAAGCGATAGATATACAACCAAGAAATGTCATTTTACCATGTGTATGGAAGAGACTAATTCAGCAGACGATAAAGATGTTTGTCTTTCTTCTTTACCCAGATATGAAATGGAATTCACGTCCGTAGAATTTCAAGATGCATGAAGTAAAATTTAATTACACAGTAAGTAATATTGTAGAATGTCAACCTAAAATTTAACATGCCAAAAAGAGTTCACATTTTTCGATGTTAAAGTCAGACGATATGCAGCATACAGGGGTCGGTGAAGATGGTAAATATCTGTCTTAAAGGGGAGAATGTTTATTAAATAACAATGTCAAAGAATATAAACTCTGTAAATCATAATTGGGGGAATTAGAATTCGGCAAACATATGGGAAAAATAAAAATATATATATAAGGTAACAAAAATTTAATGGAAAACTAGAGGAAGAGTCTAAGAAGAGGAAAATAAATAAAAATAAAATTAATACAGCCTAAATAAAAAGAAATAGGTAGAGGAAATTGGACAGGAGAAGAGATTTATGGTAGCCAATTACATTACGGAAAGTTGAATCTGTTTTTATGTCGGTATTTAAAAATTAATTTGTTCCTCTGATTCAATAGATGGGTTTCATTATTGCATTTTATTATTTTAATTTTTTCTTCTAAGCATAAATTACACTTTATATATATATATATATATATATATATATATATATATATATATATATATTACATAATAGCTATATAAAATATCAGTTTTTGTGAAAAAATCATAGGTTACATAATACAAGAAGCCGTCTTATGCTCGTATATATATATATATATATATATATATATATATATATATATATATATATATATGAAAGTTTGATAAAAGATCACAAAAAATTAAGTTAAGGATTTATTTTTTATATTCGGCTCAACTTTCTGGTGTCATGTGCATATTTAAATATAAATTTACTAATGTTCAATAACTTAATCTTTTTGGAATACTTGTGATTTTTGTACTATATTATCTATGCATTCTTTACAAGTAATGCGTCTGTTTCCACGTATTTTTTTTATTGAAATATATTTAGCGTACTTGTTCCTGAATTGAATGTCATGTTATTGATTGTGCTTTTATTTGGATGTTTTTGTATAATGCTTCTATTAGTTATACTGTTTTAGAAGAATTCCTTAACGTCTAACACAGTTGTCATATCTCCATAACATACGGCCCAAACATTTTTTTTAAAAAAAAAACAAAGAAAATCGAAGACTACGAAGTCCATTGAAGCTATATACCCCCGCCCACCATCACAACGGAATCCACAAGAACGCTCGCCCGTTCAGCGTTGACGTAGCACAACAAGTATTGGTACCCTACGCAGGCTATAATGAAGAATGTAATGTCAAAGGATTTCGGAGACTAGTTTTTTTTTGTTTTTTTTTTTTGTTGACTAGAGGGCGTCAGCTTATCGCATCGGAAAGTGCCGGGAAATAGATTCATCTTCTGCGGTATCGATTATCGCAAACGGGCGTCACAAGATTTTCCAAACGATCGCCTTTGTCGAATCCAACGGCAGACTCAAAGTAGATTAATGGACATAGTGTCGTCAATTGTGTATTTTTACAGTCAAAAATCCTGCTTTTGCATCCCCTGCTCGAAAAGAAAATCATTCTTACATGTTTGTGACCATATCCGTGGATCCCCTTAAGAATACATGTTCACGGGCTAGACTTTATATTTAACGAATAGCGTAATCGTCCTCCTCTTTAATCTGTCCTGAACAAAATGGCATTGTTTTGATATCGGGCAAGAAAGTGAAATATGTAAATGGTAACTGATTAGTGTCTGTGAATATGAATTTCGTTTTCAAGGTTTATGAATTGCTGCTTAGGCATGTAATCAATATCATAGGCTTTACTATAAAATTAGGCAATATGTTGGAAGATAAATCTATCGTCAAACTTTAGTACGTAGATTATCTATCTATCTCTCTCTCTCTCTCTCTCTCTCTCTATATCTCTATATATATATATATATATATATATATATATCTGTGTGTGTGTGTGTGTATGTATAGTGGTTGATATCTACCTATCTGGATATGTATGATGTAACACACGCTCTCTATCTCTATTCATTTTAAGTCTCTATTTACTTGTTTTTACATATATATATATATATATATATATATATATATACAATTAGCTATCTATCTCTCTACCTACCGATATATTAGTGTCTTTCTTTCTCTCATTATGTGTATATATACATACATCTCATTATGTGTGTATATATACATGCATCTCATTATGTGTATATGTATACATAAATATTGTGCCTTTTAGGCAGCAACCCCTCTTTTATATATATTTCGTTGAAGACGACAGAAAAGGTGGTGCGATTAGGTGTTTTGTTTTAATTATAGTAAGTGTTTTCTTTTCTGGACACTGAGTGTGTAGAAACTATTCAAATATTCTGTAATTCCGAGTGGTTTCGGCTATACTTTTAGCCATGATCAAGGATGATTTTATTCGTACTTTGTAAATGCATATATGGGGTGTGTGTATGTTGAGTTGTTGGGAGTGTTCCTGCGTGTGTGTATTCGAATAAAGACAAACACAGTTGTAGGGATAAATACTGGTATATTTGTAAGAGGTAATTAACAACAGAGTGATTAGTAATAAGGAACGCCGGTTAGTAAGTAACAATAGCAAAAGTCTACAGTCCAACGGTATGTAATGGAAACCTGATCTCGACTGCTGTCGCTGAATCTGATCCTTCACACAACACCCCTACTCTCTCTAGCACTGACTTATATCGTAGAGGGATAAGTCCATTATCAGTCAGAAGGTGGGTGCGCCCCAACAGTGTATGTATCTAGAATTATAGGGATGTTTTATTTTCCGAGCACCGTCAGCACATTGTGGCCGTTTTCGTGGTTAATATTATTGAATGTTGACTTTTACCTTTTTATTATTAAGGCTTCCATTATTTTAAATCATTTTTACATGTGCATGAGGATATTATACTTGTATTTTCTACTATTATGTTTCGGGTGGAGTCTGGTAGGCTTCTGTGTATGTTTAAATGAGTTCTAATGGTGTTGTCGTCGGATAGATGTAATGTGATTCGTCTGGATAGGCATAGAGTAGTGTGACCGATGCAATTATTTATGTTTGATTTGATCAAGAACACAGTTCCTTAAGGGGCATTTGAACTCGTAATAAATGTTCGTTCTTTGTACTTTTGATTTTGCTGCTGTGTTGTTACTTTTTAATATAAGGTTACTTGTTTTAAATTTTTTGTAATAGATAATTCATTTAAATATTTGTTCGGATTAACTGGGGTAATGTATTTCTTTATAATACATCTAAGTAAAGATTCATCTTCTCTATAATTAATGTACATTTGGTTTTGTAGAAGATAATTATGCTATTGTTTTCAGGGTGTTCAGTGTCGTTATCATTAATTTGGAAAGAATTAGTCTAATTTGGTGATCGATGAGGTGGTTAGAAAAACCATTGTTAACTAGTGTATGTGTATATATATATATATATATATATATATATATATATATCAATATTTGCGCATACCTACATATTTCGATATGTATTTATCTATCTAGTTCAGTCTCTTCATATCTATCTCTGTCAATTCCAATGTATCTCTCTCTCTCTCTCTCTCCATACACACACGCATATATATATATATATATATATATATATATATATATATATATATATAAGTTTTGCCTACTTATTCTTAATAGGGTCCGCTCATATTAATGGACGTGTATGTCTATATGACTTGTTAAAATAGTCTTTTTCAGCTTGCCTTATAGAAGTTCCTGATTTGGCAACTGCTGCATGTGATCAAAATAAGTGGAATACTGCATTTCATAAAGGCAGTAAGAGCTTCCAAGAACCCTAACCAAACATACAGGTAGGAACGGAGATCAGTGATTCAGCAATGCTTCAATTTACATGTGATGAATGTGCGAGATTATGTCAATCCAATGCAGGCCTAGTTAGCCAGAAGGAATGTCGTATTTTTAGACATTTCACAAATTATGGTTAGTAATACACTGGAAAAAAATTAATAAACGGGCTGTTCTACATAAAGAATAGGCCCTGTACATTGTTTGCCGAATCTATAATAGAATTTCCAAGTTCATTGCTGGCTTCAAGTAGTATTGTCTTTCTCACGAGAACTAGAAATATTGATTAAACATTTCCGCGATGGTTATACTTGTTGAATGAATCAACAGCCATTATCTATCTATCTCAGTCTGTTCATATCTATCTATCTATCTATCTATCTATCTATCTATCTATCTATCTCAGTCTGTTCATATCTATCTATCTATCTATCTATCTATCTATCTATTCACATTTCTTTCTCCTTTTCGTTGTTTCCTTTTTCTTTCTTTTTCAATCAATTTTTCTCTATCTATCTATCTATCTATCTATCTATCTATCTATCTATCTATCTATCTCAGTTTGTTCATATCAATCTATGTACCTATCTATCTATCTATGGCCATATCTATCTATCTATCTATCTATCTATCTATCTATCTATCTATCTATATACTTATTAATCGAACGGCACGTAAAAATCGATGAGATTTTTAATCAATGAATCAAATTATTATTCTTTTTTTTCATTTCTATGATTTTGTTTTGCTACACAGGGTTTAAGCAAACGTAAAATAATGCAACAATGAAAAATGAAAACAAGTATAAAACACAATACAAAAGTAGAAGATATTTTTTAAATTATTAATAAAGAAATAATTCTCTTACACTGCAAATACTACATTTCTTTCATAACATGGAAATCTCACGAATTGATCAGATGACGAACAGTGAATCCAATCTTTGTCAATAGTTAAATATTATATCATAGAAAAATTATAAAAAATGTTAAAAGTTATAATCAGTCGATGTCAAATTCGTGCTAAAAATAAGAATTAAGAAAAATCGTTTACAAATATTTGAATGGAATTGGTAAAATCTCAGAAGTTTTCCCTCTGTGTTTTAATTTCTTTTTTACATTTTATTCGTTATTTGAGAATAATATTTAAGTCTTTGAGGAAAAATCGAATTTTAATTGAAAGTTAATATATCATTGGTTTAAATGGAATTCCTTTCTAGATATTAAGACATGAAATATTAATTCATTTTTTTTTTCACTTTAACCTAAATTTCCTATTGAGTTTGCAATCGGACAGCGGGATTACAGTTGTTTATATTTTCTTTCATTTTTTTCCTTCCATTATCGGACCCTACCATTGCATGAAAAATGTGTAAAAATAGAAAAAATGGAAACATAAAAACCGAAACCTTTTTTTCTTAAGTGAGAATTCATTGCAGGTGGAAAGTTGAGAAAATCAATAAAGCGTGTAAATGAAATTGAAAAAAAGATTAAATAACAGAAGTTTGGAGAGGTCAGAAGCTTGGGAATGATTTTCATGAAGGGAAATTGAATGCAGAAGTCAGTTGTGAATTTAGAAAATTTAAAAATGAGGAGTGAAAAATAAATAAAAACGCTTTTAAAAAAGTGAAGCGTAAGTTGCCAAAAAAAAAAAAAAACCCAAAATACAGCAAAATAAATTTTACTTTGAGAAAAAAAAATGGCTGACGTGTAAAAAGGCTGAATTAATTAAAGAGAACGAGAATAAATTTGAAAATGTAGCAAAAAGAAGAACGGGAATAAAAATGAGAGAAATAAATTTTCTGTATATTTAAAAAGAAATTCTGTAGATTCCCAGAGAAAATGCAGAAAGTATTTATTGAAGAAGGAAAAAGGAAGAAGCGTAAAAGATAGAAAAGAAACGGAAGTGAAGGAATAGCGATAAAGATAGAAAGAAGGAAACGGATGAAGGAAAGATAAAAATAATTAAAAGCTTGAATGAAAAGAAAGAAAGAAAAATGAAAGAAATAATAAAAAAAGAACGAAAAGTAAAGAGAGATAAAATGAAAGGATTGAATAAGTTTGGGATATGATAGAAATAAAGCATGAAAATAGTAAGTAGGAAAATAAGGAAAGCTAGTTAGATAGATATGAATAGGCTGGGATCGATCGATCAACAGATAGATAGATAGATAGATAGATAGATATGAATAGACTTAAACAGATTGATATGAACAGACATAAATAGGTAGATAGATTTGAATAGACTGAGATAGATAGATAGATATATAGATACTGGGCTCTATGTAATTAAACTGGAATAGATATATCTGAATAGACATATATAAATAACCTGGGATATATAGATATGGGAATGAAAAGAATAGATAGATAGATAGATAGATAGATAGATAGATAGATAGATAGATAGATAGATAGAAAGAAAAACGAGTAAGAGTGGAAAAAGGGAGATAAAAAGAATGAAATAAGAAATTAATATCGAATGAGAAACTTGGATAACTGAAAAAAGAATAATGTCGTGGTCAAATTAAATAAAACCTGATCATTTTTCAAAAGAAGGAAACAAGAAAGCGAAAAAAATCGTCTGAAAGAAGATATGGAAAACATGCCGTGCTCATAAATGCAGTTAAAATCTAATGAAAAAAAGGAGAGATAATTTGACCACGAGAAGAAATTCAAAAAAGATGAAAAACTTAAAATCGAAAAGAAAAGCAGGCGTTTTATAAATAATTAAAATACGTTAGTAAAACGACAAGACATTTTGGCGTTAAAGAGACAGAGAGACAATTAGAGAGTGAGCTAGAAAAAACAAAGGAGAAAAAAACAAACTGATAAAAAGAGAGAAAGATAAATTGTCATCATAAAAAATGATGCCGTAAACAGCATATGGAGATGAATGATAGCCAAATGCTATATTAATTAAAGAATTCAGACAAAATACCTTTTTATTAATCGATGAAAGTGGAGCGTGAATATAGAAGCAATTTTGAATAAAATATATTCTTGATTGGAAATAAATTACACCAGGGATGGCAATGAAGAAACAATGATTTCACGTGCATTCTCTATAAATATTTTCACGGAAATCGTTCCGATGCGCTTTTCTCTTTGGTTCGTCGAATTCAGGAATTTAAACTCAGTACTAGAATATCAGTTTGATCTCATCATTTTACAAATGAAATCGCTATGTGTAACAATAAGTTCTGCTCTAATAGTTCCTGCTCTTGGAATTCTCGCATGTGAAACTCTTTTCTGTCTTCTTCATTTCCGTCTGTTACGATTTTCAATAATTTAAATACAACGTCGTCATTATCTGTCTTTTTTTTTAATCCAGTTCTTTTTTCTTTCTCTTCACTAAGTTTTTTTTTACATTCTTTTCCTCTCAGTAACCCCTTGCATCTTAATGGCTTTATTGCCTTGCTTAGGGTGAAATCTGTTTTAAAAAAATCTGTTGCATATTTTGCGTTGCCTGCTCGTGAACATGTAGTGAACAAAACGAGATCTAGATTTAAAATTCAAATGCTAAGCACTGACTCATTGATTTTGTTAGAAATTAAAAAGACTCGAATTTACAAACATTGCTTAACACACACGCAAAAGCGAATCCAAAACGAAACTCGTGAAATTTCACACCTTGATGCGAAATGATTTTCGGCCAACTAGGAAATATTTAAAAACAAATTTCAAATAATCTTCAATTCTCAGAAACAAATTCTTTTACGGACCTTTTCGCGAGCCGATGCAAAGTTTGTTCGTCATCTAATGGAAAGGCCCGAATCATATCCGGGAGTGACCTTTTCAACCTCTTCAAACAAAATAAAAGACGGGCAAGTTAACTGTATTTGTAGAGACCTAAATTGATTTATATGTATTATTTGATTTTCTTGTTTTTTACCCCTCTTATGGTGGGCTATCTAACTAACGAGGCCAAATCAAACTAATCTGCTTCAACACTCATACACTTCACTATAACTGATAACCCACTATAAACATCCCAAATATTTACATTTCCGTAGAATATATTCTTTAATCGAACTATAATTCAATCAATGTGTCTCAATGTTCCTAATATGTGTGGATACTTGCCCGTCTTTTAATTTGTTTGGGGGCTTTAAAAGGTCATTTCAGAATTCAGACCCGGATGTGGATATTTGTTCTATTGTATTAACTTGTAATGGTTTGATTTGTTTTCTGCATTACCATTTCCGGGAAAACAAAGGAGATTTTGTTAGTGACAAGTACAGGCGGAGAGAAAAATGAAAGAGGAGTCGGAGTGATGCTAGACCAAGACATGGAAAACTGCGTTCTAGGACATTGTTAAATATTTGAAAGGATTATTCTCGTTACACTGAAAGAAAAGCCTTTATATATATATATCCATCGTAGTTGTGTATGTATCGACAGGACAAAGTACAGAAAAAGAAATAGAAAAGTTCTACTCTACGCTGACCGACCCTAAGTCTCAATGCAAATCGTAAGTAATTATAATCATCATGAGAAACCCGAATGTCGATGGAGGCAACTAGAGGGATAGTGAAATAATAGATAAATTCGTAAGAGGAAGTCTTATTGAACGCAGGGAAAGATGGTTTCAATGGTGCACGGCGAATGATCCGGTAGCAGCCAATACCTGGTTTCAAGAACACCCAAAACATATAGAAATATGGTGAGCTCAGGGAGAGAAATGAAAAACCAAATAGACTAAATAACTGTCAATAATAGATTCACATTTATACGGCAAAACATACGCAAGGGCCTCCTGTAGAAGTCATCAGCTTCCAGTGATATGTAAACTTAGAGTGAAACTACGGAAATAGAAATGTGTCAAGGCATCACCAACATCGTATTATGACAGACCTTTGATTTACCTGAATTTGAAGGTGAAATATATGGACAGTGTGAAAAGCAGATAGGAAGGAAAAAATGAAAATGGGAACTTGCAGGAGGACACATTAAGGGAAGCTTTAGTAAGATCAGCAATTTAGATCATCCCCACAAAAATAGCAAAGAAAAAAATATGAATCAATGACAAAACGATGAAAAAGAGACGAAAGCTATTCCAAGAAACAGCACAGAATATAGGACGCGGGCGATTAGAAAATCCGTGCTTGACCCAACATAGATCGTATAGGAGAAAGATCGAGTACGAAAACCCCGGATGTGAAGCCATCTCGTAACTTTATTGGCAAGTCGATCTTCTATAGAATTATATTAATAAACACCCTCGGGATGTAGTGTGGATTGAACTAATAGGAGCTGCTTGGATTTGGTGTTGGGTTCTAGCTACCGAGACAGAGTTCTAGTTAAGAGATTCAATGTAGGGCTCTTAAGTTGCCCATGTTTCCATTCTATAGTTTACTTGGGTCATAGGCTCGACTAGGTTCGTGTAAACTTAGATAAGCCTAAAGTTAGGCTGGCTCAATGGAAATTGAACGCATCATTATTTCCAGGGTCAGCTACTACTAATGCTCCAGCGGGAATTGAGAGGGGCTCTGATTGGGAATACGGGATTGTATATATTAAAATCCAAAGTTGAGATGATGCTGCTGATTATAGTCGCCGACTAAATCGAGCTAAATTAGCAGCATAAACGGCATGTGAAGCGAAGATTTGTTCAGGCGATTATAACCCGTGATAGTGGGAGAGGAGCCTTAGCGACGTGCGGAGATGGCCCCCTTGCTTATCAAGAAGGATCAAGCTATTGTATTTAAGGCTGGGTTAAAAAGAAAGTCTTCCGAATCAACAAACATGGACGCTGAATTGCGTGCAGAGGAGGCTCAAAATGCAGAGATATCGTGAGAGCATCACATTCCCGGACAAGCAGACTGTGATTACAATTGCGGACATTTTTTAGGCTTTTCGAGTCTACTTTCAAAATCTTTTTACGAGGGACCGCGGTTTGTGCCCTGCTCAGTTCGACATATTTGGCCGACTTTCCCTGCCTCGAGGCTGGGTAAGCGGCTAGGTGTTGCGGTCCCATAACAGTCTGAGATCTGCGAAACGCTGAAGCTGTTTGGCGGGGACAAAACTCAGGGATTAGGTGCTTTCCTTTGCGAACCTTACTTGATGTAGTAGCCGCTCCTTGTTCTCTAGCTGGAACTGAATTACAACAACTGGATGAAACAGGGGTCTATACCTCAACCATTCACCAGGTGTTTATCAAGTTATTACACAAAAATAATAACGGTGGACAAAATATAGTAAAATTTCGGCCTTTGATGACGTTAAATACAAATATGAAGATTTTAGCCAAGATCTAGGCCAGCCGTTTGCAGGATGTTCTCTTTAATCTGATTGGTTCTGAACAGACTTGCTCTGAAGGATAGGACTATTCTAGACAATCTTCATTTGGTACGCCCGGTCATCGAGCAAATCGACAGTGAAACCGCGCTGATCAATTAAAGTCAGTCCAAGGCATTTTGATAGGGTTGACCATCTATTTCTGGAGGCTGTCTTTTCAGCTGCCGGCTGGATCCGATTCTGTATGCGTCCCCCGGTGTGCCCGTGGAAGTGAATGGAGTGAGATTGGAACTCTTCGTATTGTCTCTCTCAGTTCGTCAAGGTTGTCCATTTTCTCCCTTGTTTTGCGCTCTTGCGTTGGATCCTGTTAAAGACGAATCCGGTCCTACGCGGAATCTCCTTACCTTGTGCTACCACCTCGGCCAGGTACTCCGCCTATGCTGATGACGTTTCGGTTCTTGTGCCAAGCAGGGCCGAGATTGACGAAGTCGGCAAAGAGATCAGAGGACACGAAACAGTAACAAGATCCAATATAAACCTCGATAAGTCTGTTGGCTTGCGGTTGGGCGCGTGAAAAGGAGTTTCTCTTCCCGGGCCTTTCTTTGGGACACATTAGGAAGGTCAAGATAATCGGCGTCTGGTCAAGTCCCGATCTCTTGCTGGAAATGAATTGGTTGGAGGTGCAGGAGGAGGTCGTGGGCGTAGTTCGACTGTGGTCCTGGGGGAATCTTTCAAACGGGAAGACTGAAATATCTGTTTCGCATATATACCTAATTCTCCTTTACAACATGGAATTTATTAGGGCCTTGTTCTCCTTCCTGTGGGAAATGGCAAGGCTCCCAAGTTATGTCGGGAGATCTATTGACTCCACCCTTCTGAAAGCGGTCTGGTTATGCCTAGCGTTGAGATTCGTCAATATATGCTTTGCATCACATTCTTAGATCGAATGTGTTAGAAAATAGATGGGAATGGCGAATTCCGGAAAGAAAACGCCAGTAAGTTCAAGATAGGCCGATTGGCAAGCTCGGTTTAACGAAGCAGGAGGCTTGCTCCATATAGTCTTGGGCGCCTGGGTTGAAATGCCTCGCTAACAATGAGACATCACTTACCTGGCTGTTGATGAGAAATGCCTTCTGGGTCGGCAAAAAAACTTTCTTCAGTGGGCTTGGAAAATTCACCCAACTGCATCCGCAGCGGTGAGTAAGTGGCGACCCTGGGTCACGCCTTTTTCTTCTGCAGGTTCGTTGTGCATGTTTTTTGAAGACATCATGGTTCGTATGCTGCGCGGATAGTTCTTTGTCTTTGACGCCAGTTCTGTTTGTATAATTGTAGTAAATTCGTTGACTAAGACTGAGCACTGTGTGTTCTTTTGCTCACTAGCTGTTATGCGAATCGTGATATGAACAGCGCGACAGAAGGAATTCTATGGAGACAAGAAATTTACCTCTTCCCAAACTGATCATGTTCTTTAAGGATTAGCTTAAAGTTAAAATCAGATCGGAAATTCGACGAATCCTTCCATCAGAATTTGGCAAAAGGTGGCCGAGTCTTGGGCGTCTGAGTCGAGTAATAGGAGCTGATATAGAGTGGATATTGGGAACCCTGTAATAAACATTGGCAACCTCTTTTTTTTTAAATTAAGCATGTCCAAATTATTTTTTTAAAAACAATTCATCCTAAGCCAGGCGGGAGTGCCACTCCTACGCAAGGGATTACAGAGGATTTAGAACAGGAATAAAGAGACGTATTTGAGGAAAAGATACAGAGAAGGACGGGGAACAAGATCAAGGTATCAGATGTCGCCCAGTTAATTGATATTTCTGTCACAATTAAGGATGATTTCGTTTATTACTAACACCATTTTTTTGAGGTTCTTGTGTATACAGTATTATTCATATTGTAAGTTTTCACTGGAGGTTTTATTTCTTAATGCTGTTATTCTTACCCCCTCACAGACAAATTGTACATATGGGGATTAGTTAGAAATTTTCGAGGTATTATGGGGTTGTTGTAAAGTGGTAATAAAAATGTGGTATTTTGGTGCAAGGAATATTATATAGATTGTTTGGATTCGAGGTTGTGGGTTGCTAAGTTGAAGATAAGACAGATGATTACCAGTCTTCCTCATCCCCACTTTTGGCCTTGTGCCACATATTTTTTTTGTTTTTTACAAAAATAACTATTAGCCATTGGGAGTCAGTATTCACACTGATTTATACAGGCATCACGACAATTAACTAAAGCATTACTTATAACGGCTACAAAGAACGTTATGACATTTACAAAAGTTTTGACTTTTATATATTCATCCTGTAATAATATTTTATTAATTTGTTATATGAAGAATCGTCAGATGTTATTAATTTTTATCAGTAAATTAATTAAGTTAAGTTTATTTAAGTGTTTTACTTTTTATCACAACTTTCTGTTCTCTTATATTTCATAGAAAACAGCGTGAATCGGAAATAAAAAAAATACATTTCTGTGAATGAATTTACATTTATGTTTCTATCTTATCGATCTACACTTTTTTTTTATCGATCTATGTCGATCTGTCAAATTTATTAATCTTCCCATCTAAGATTACTCCAAAAAGTTTCAATCGTTTCATATGTGTCTATTAATCTTAGAGTTTCTCATCGATGTTTTTCAATCAGATCAAATTAATCAATGTAAGCCAGTTCAGTATCACATGTTTTATCATTGGTATATCTGTCAATCTTCTCAATGAATACTTCTTTAGTTCCTTCTTGTTTCGCATCGAAATTCTTATTCCTTTGTATGTATTTTCTAGCTCTTCATTTATTTGGAAAATGTCATTTCAGTAGTTCTTGTTCCCTTCTCTCATATATGTATTTCGCTGTTTGTCAGTATCTATCTATCTATCTATCTATCTATTTTTTGTGTTCTTATATTTCTCATCTTTTATCTCTTGTCTAACCTAATTACATTTTCTACATAGTAGTGTTTCCATGTATATTTTTGTACGTTCGTATTTTCCTCACCCTCTTTTCCTCACTTCGTCTTCATGGAGCTACACACACAGACACATACACACACACACACACATATATATATATATATTGCGTATATTTTGGCAGCATGTTTTCATTGGGACATGTTTCAATGAATAATTTAGACAAGTTTTGTCTACTTAATTGCAATTGGATCCTTTCATATTCACGGACAAGCTTTTTGGTGTCATTATTAAAAGAAGAGAGAAATTACCGTGTTGATACATATTGTTTATTGCTAGTAATTTCGACAGTAGCACAATGTCATCATCAGGGTGTTGTTTATTTCAAGACAAATATTGTATGTTTCATCATTTTCAAAGACAAAATCGTTCAACTGAAAGATAAATTTTTTTACTTGTGAAATGAAGTACGTTGAGCTGAATGCTATGCAATACCTTGAGCAACGCTTTAGCGGAGTTATGATGTTATTGGGAGTTCTTTAAAAAAAATAAGTATTAAAAACTATTAGTACTAACGTCGATATTTTACCTATCCTATGTATGCATTTTAAAACATTTCTGCAGTATACATAATTAATTTTATGAATGTTTGGTTTCAATTTCTTAATATAGATAGTATCAAGGATTTTTAGCTTATGTTTATTATTTTCACAGAAAAGTATACATGCATTTTCAACAAGAATGTTTCTAAATTGAGAATGTGGACATGTATGCATACATGTTTAGAAATGTTGAACGCATCATACAAAGGAAAACTCAGCCGCCGAGATAACGTGGTTGTAGTATGACCAACATAAATATTACTTTTTTTCGTTGGAGATACAATCTCCCAGAGTGCACTCGAGTCAGCTTTCTTTATTTTCACATGAATCGGTTATGGGCGACGAAGATGACGAAGTTGTTGAGACGATCGCCAAATTCGACATATTGTAAGTGCACCAGAGACAGACTCCTTGCTATTCATTGCGCATATCCTAGAGAAAGTAAGATCTTGCACTTACGCTACATGACCGTTGTATATATGTACTGCTAGTCGTGAGAAAGTAACCTCTGAGACTGAATGTTCAGTAACTGAGAGCTGTTTCCTCCATCCTGAAATAGCTCTTTTTCAACGACATTGCATGCTTTAAAAATGTAGCCTGATATCTTGTTAGTTGAATTTTAGCGGGCCAAGAACGAAGTTTTGTTTTGTAGATAGGTAAGATTAATAAATAGATAGATAGATCTTAATAAACTAAGGTTTTTCTTATATTTCTTAATTTTCTTTTTTTTTCTTAATGTTTACACATGGTAGTATATATATATATATATATATATATATATATATATATATATATATATATATATATATATCGGAAACATTAGCAAAAAGATCCTTGAAACGATAAATCAGCAAATTAAAGGAAAATGGGCCTGAAACTTTGGATTAATACTAAAGGTGTGGCAAACTGGTTTGCTGATATAAAGGAGAAAACGAACTGTACACTACCGCAGTTTGATACTGAAAATTATTATCAATCAATATCTAAAGAAATGTTCCTGAATGAGTTTGGCTTTGATACTCAGTACACGGGTATTACTGAAGAAGAAAAGAGCATTAAAAATTCGGTACTGATACATAAAGGTGAGCAATGGATAAAAAATTCATATGACCACTTTGACATTACAATGGGATCAATATACTCATCTGAGTCTTCTCATAGGTCTTTTTATACAGTCTCACAGCATACCGTGAAATTAATATAACTGGCATTGGTTTATATAGAAACGATGGACTTATGGCTATAAAGAACTCTACTAACTTAAAAATAGATAGAATTAAAAAGATATTATATAAAGAATTTAAAAGCCTGAAATTAAAAATTACGGTAAGCACTAAATTAAAAAATTTAAAATCCTTGATATAACATTAGGTTTAATGAAAAATGTGTACATACCTTATAAAAAACGAATACCAATCTTTTATGTATACACCCTAAATCAAATCATCCTCCATCTATAATTAAGCATATACCTTTATTTATCGAAAACAGAATAAGTAAAAATTCAGCAAATGAGAAGATTTTCGATGAACATATCAATTCCTATAATAAAGCTCGAAAAGAGAGTGGCTACAAAAAATCCAAAATTAACTTATAAAAAAAGGAAAATGGAAAGCATAGAAAAAACTGAAGTAGAAAAATAATTTGGTATACACCCGCATACAACCAAATGGTAAAGAACAAATTAGGACAAAAATTCCTTGCATTAATAGTTTCCTAGAGAAAGTAAACTAAGTACTATTTTCAATAAAAATACACTAAAGTTAAGTTACATCTGTACTGAAAACTTAGAAAAAATTAATTAGAAACATAATGCTTATATCTTCAATAAACACTTAGACAAAAACCAAAGAAATTTAGATAATATAAAAATAAAGAGTGATGAAGATAAACAAAAATTATGTAACTGTAGAAATCCTCATAACTGTGCTGTATAAAATAAATGCCGCACGGAATCATTAGTATACCAAAGCAATATCTCATCTATTGAGAATCCCGAAAACATAAAAATTTATATAGGTTACACAAGCCATGAGTTCAAAAAGAGGTTAAATCAACATCAAACTTCATTTAGGATAAATAAATACAGAAATCAGAAAACCCTTTCAAAATATTTCTGGCACTTTAAAGAATCCAATAAAACACCTACAGTAAAATGGAAATTATTAAGAATAGCTAGAATATGTAAGTCATTAAATGACCCTTTGTGCATACATGAGAAACAATATATTACCAAGTTTATAAAAAATAAAAAATTACTGAATCAAAATAATGAAATAGCTATTCTTTGCCGTCATTGTCAAAAAAATTCCTTAAATAATATTAAAAAAAAATGGGAGCTGGTAATATACATACTTATATTTGATATGAAAACATAATTTTAAATAATTTAAGTAATTCTATTACATTTACTTGATTTAAAAAGAAATATAGTCTATTAATAATTAAAAGTAAAAATATTTTAAAATTGTAGTTAAATAAAACGTATTATAAACCAAACACACCGTTTAGAAAGATTTTTTTAGTATA
Organism: Acanthosepion pharaonis; assembly: GCA_903632075.3. Lineage (NCBI taxonomy): Eukaryota > Metazoa > Mollusca > Cephalopoda > Sepiida > Sepiidae > Acanthosepion > Acanthosepion pharaonis. The sequence goes on from CAHIKZ030004683.1 coordinate 2,698,019, forward strand.
AAAGTGCGTTTAATGGATGTCAGAAATACACCCCTACCCTCCCTAAACTTAACCTCTTTTTCGAACTTAACTTATAATTGATACAACAATAGTTAATAAAAATTAATATTCAAAGAATAACTACCTACAAATCACCTCCCTCTCTACCGTGTGCTGATAGCTTAATTTGAAATCTCCGATTGATGCCAAATCAGTTGGTCGGGTTTCGATCCCGGCTTGAGGTAATCGGATGTCTAGCCACACTGATGAGCTGTGATACAGGGAAACACTCTCTCTGTGGATGACAAATATATATATATATAATATATATATATATATATATATATATATATATACTTACGGCCAGATCGATGAAAACACCAGTTCTAGTTCGATCACCGGAGTTAAGCATCGTAGAGCCAGGTCAGTACTTATTTGATGGGGTACGCTTGGGGAAACCTTGTACTGTAAGCAAACCATTAGTATCGGGTTAAACTTCTGATTTTGCGGCACCTCGAGGCGGTGTAGCGATTAACAAGCTATTCTCACTAGAACAGTTACCACTGAGTTGTGAGTTCGATCCTCACCGGGTACCCCATACTTTCGGCCTTGTGCCACATCTAAGTTAAATCTTGGAAAATCACTATATATATATTTCATCACGAACATACAATATATTTGTTTGTGCATTCATTACTCATTTCATATTGATCTCATCTATAAATCATTCTTCAATTTGGGGATTTTCTCTCTATTTTATTAAAACCTCAAACGAACCAAGACGTGACATGTTTTTTTTTTTTCTGTAAAATTTTACATATTTTTTATTTACCGGACGGATCACTCTCACGATACAATTTGGACAGCCATGTGAAAATCCGAACAATGCACTGATTTATGAAAGAAACTGCTGCAAAAGCAGTAATCATCGCTGTAATCTTCTGTAGCAGTCAATAACATTTGAAATCTTGACATGGCATTTGATCAAAATCGAAAATCTCGACAAATAGTTTTAAGCAACAAAACTCAATTCTTTCCCAGACTTCTCTTCCTTTATATACAGCATCAGCGAATAAACATTACTTCGACATGTCTAACATTCTTTATAGAGTCGCTCTGATTGACTCAATGTTTTAATTGATCCGTCCTTCAGGACTTGTTAAGTGAAAAAACAATTAAACATATTTAACGTATTTACTTTGTAGTATATCTGACATATTTTTCTTTAGATTTTGTTTAGGATTAAACAAAACCTAAAGAAATAAATATATCAGATTACCAAAAATAGCGAGGTAAGATTGTAAGTGCGTCCATCTTTAATATGCTATCTTTAAAATAGGTAGTCACAATTGTTGGTCTGTCTGTACTTCTTATTTATTTTCCCATAGTATTGTGTTTTCCTTCACGTTACAACTGCGAAACACACAAAAACCTTATTTCTAGAAAAATAGCAACCTTAATACTTAAAATTTCATGTTGTCTCCAGTTAAAAAAATTAGATAGGCACATTAAAATTATAATAAATGTACACAATTATCCATTTTTTTTTACCGAGAAAAAATAGTTATTATGTGTTTAATCATTTATCTATGTAAAATTGATCGGCCGATATATTTGATATATATATATATGTGTGTGTGTGTGTGTGTGTGTGTGTATGTGCGTGTGTGCGAGTGCTCGCGCGTGTGTGTGTATATTCTCTTGGTGTATAAAAATATAACAGTTTAAATTTTATTTTGTATTCTCATTTAAAGTTGGCTTTGTTAAGTGTTATATTGCTTCTTAAGATGTCTTTTATTTACGTTTTATGGATAATTTTGTTTGAATATGTGATTTCATTAAAAATGCCATAAAATTAGTGACGTGACATTGTAGTTAATGTGTCACTATCTTTTGGCATTTCATTTCTGTTCAAATTTGAATTCTCTTTTCTCTGCATAGTTTTATTGTCTTACCTCGTATCAACATCTCATATGTCATTTTCTGAATTTTCCTCTTCCTTTGTAATTTTGAATATACTCTTTCTTTTGCTTTTCTTTTCTTTCTCTTCTCTTGGTAGCAGGGTTAACTTCTTTTACATCCTCTTCCTTTTATTGATTTCTTCTTTTCTTTTCTTTTCTTTATAAAAATCTTTTTTACGTCGTGGAAAATGAAGTGGTGTTTCATAAGTTGGAATTTTAATAAAATCGCGCATTGTTATGATTGTTAGCTATCTAATGAGATGTTGTTTACTAAACGGCAAGACAAAATGTACAATTTTGTAGTAGTAACTTATATGTTCTAATGTAACATTGTATCATATATATATATATATATATATATATATATATATATATATATATATATATAGGTAATTCATAGAGTCTGAAACCTCAACAGAATGCAGAAAGCACTGGACGGCCATGGCGTCATATATTTGGGACTCATCAGCCGTGCGCATACACTACTGAGAATTGAAACCTGAAAATTAGGTTGTCAAGCAAATCATACCAACTGTAATTTATATATATATATATATATATATATATATATATATATATATATATATATATATATATATATATATATGTGCCTAAGTGTGTGTTTATATTTCTATTAATGTACGCATGTATGTGGCTATATAAAATCGGTGAAGGGTCAAGTAGGTTTATATTAATTTCGTTTTAAATGCACCCAGTTAATTTGCAGTTACTTGGTGTTTACTTCACATTAATTGTATTGCGATATGCAATAGCATTTTCGTGAGTAAACGAAACCAATACCATTTTTCGGTAACTTTAACTATATGCGCCTTCAAAATGCACTGAGTTTCCACGGAAGCGCTATTCTAAAATTTGGCCTGCATTACAAGTAAACTTCAAGCGAGAAAGAACAATGCAGGATTGCAGAATTCGCTATGCATGTTAACAAATGAATTACGCGCCTGCCAAGGCACTAGATCTGTCTCTTTTCCCCTACTTCACGGCCTTTCACACGTACATCTGATCATGGCATTGCATATCTATTACATCAAGCAGACAGAGCGCCATTAAATTTGTAGAGAGAATTACTTTTGCTTAGGCGGCAGGCTGCCATTCTTGCAAATGAATAGCGTCAGTCGGTCATGCCAGCCAAGGATCTGCCGAAGATATGAACAGAGTGGCAATTTCATTCGAGATAAAAGCAAGCATATGGTAGTGACAGGAGCATTTGACAAGAGGATTCTATTTCTAATAAATCAAAACCTTCAAATGGTTGTGATAATGAATTGCTTGCTCATTTAATCCCAACCATGTCTTTCTGTTTTTTTTTTTTTTGTCTGACAAACTTCTATCGATCTAGAAGTACCAGCTCGCTATCTTAAATGTAGTATGGTACAAGATAAGAAATAAAGTTACACAAAGATAATCGATATCACCCAGTTTTAATTATCTGGGGAAGCAAGTCTTCTCACGAATACTGGAGGATACTGGATTTCTTTGTCGATATAACTAATCTAATGCTAGCCGGGTGCAAGTCAACGTGCGGTGTATGGGGATTGTCTAAGCGCAGCGTTGATGTGGCACAAGATCGAAAGTATGGGAAACCCAGTGAGGATCGAACTCACTATTCAATCGTAATTGATCTTGCAAGACAATCTTGCTAACCATTACAGCACGTCGAAGTGTCACAAAACGGAGGGTGTAAGGAGGAAGATCTAACCATTAAATTACCTTTGAAACAACGTGTTATACGTACTGAAAGGACTCTATACATATATATATATATATATATATATATATATATATATATATATATATATATATATATATATATATAAAGTCCTTGGATGTATTTCATATATATATATATATATATATATATATATATATATATAAAGTCCTTGAATGTATTTCATATATATATATATATATATATATATATATATATATATATATATATATATATATACAGAGATAGAGAGAGAGGGAGGGAGGGAGAGAAAGAAAGAGAGAATCTCTATCTATCATCTATATCAGTCATTATTTATCTTATAATGTTCTCTCTCTCTTTCTCTCTCTCTTTCTATCTATCTATCTATCTACCCAGTGAGTTTGTGCCTTTCCATCTGTTTCAGTTTGTGCAAATAAGCCACAATGGAGGTTATTATTTTAAAGAAAAATATACTTGTATGAATATATTATCTTTAAATTATATTATGTTTATTGTGTTTTCTTGTATTCTAAAATTTTAACGATTGATCGGGGTGTAAAAATTGTCCGTAGTGTCTATTGTGTCAATCGCTCTTCGCCCATCTCTTTAACAAGGGTTTTTGTTTTTAACTGATAAAATTGTCTAACAATTGTCATTGGCTAAAGAAGTGGCCGAAGCACTTTTGTTTGTATTCATACTGTTATTCTATTCGGATTTGTGTTATTTTAATGGGTACATTTGACACTTTCTCGTATACTTTCTGCAAATATTGCCGTATCCCTAATCGACCCAAGTTACTTAGCGTTCGTTAGGCAACCAACCTACCTTCAAGTAAATACGAGAAGAATTTAAGAAAAAATGGTCTTTTTAAATTTAACTGTAACATAATTACAATGGAGTAGGCAACTGGATTCCACTCCACTATCAATCCCCAAAACATATATCCTTATAGATGAGTGATTAGACCAGACCCAGGAGTAGATCAGTGCGGGTACGTCAAAAACACTGGAACAAGGAAGGCGATATTTATGATCAGAATGTTATCAGAAAGACCAAAGCAAATGAACAAGGACGTACACTTGTGTTCTATAGATTACGCAATGGCATTTGATAAAGTACTCTCCAAAGATCTGTTAGAACTGCTCATCAACCTGAACATAATTAGGAATAAAATTAGAATAATCAAGAAACTATACTGGCAGCAAAACAATTGTATACAGATAAAAAATGAATTTAGTAGATATACATAGACAGAAGTGTAAGATATGGAGTGGGTCTTCTCACCTAGGCATTTCTGAGGGAATTAGATGTTCTTCCTGGCTTCAGTATTGGCGGCAAAAATCATACCAATATACGATATGCAGATGATACACTATTTATAATAGACACGGAAACAAAACTATAAAATACCCACAGAAGGTAGTGACGGAAATCGTGAAGAAAGGACTAATCGTACACTGTAAGATAACAGTATCCATAGTTACTAGTAGAAGGATGAGCCCAAAATGTAAATTACAAATCGGAGATACCAGAATCCACCAAGTACAAACATTTAAATATTTGGTAAGTCTTTTAACAGGGGACAGAAAATGTGACATTGGAATCCAAAAACGTATTCTGTTAGCCAAATATGCATTCCAAAATCTAAGCAGATTATTACGATTTAAAAAAAAATCATTAGAAATAAAGAAACGAGCATTGAATTGGTATATGACATATGATGTCATTCATAGCAGCGAATGTTGGACAATTTCCTAAAAAGATGGAGCATTGAGGAATCGGAGAGCTGAGTTCGAATTCCAGTCGAATCCATTACATTAACTTACGTGATAATACCCGTGGGAAAGGTATGAATCCTCTTCTTCTCCCCACATCTATGAGTAAATAGCAGAACAGACCGGGTTCTCATAGCCTTGGATGGCAACTGGTCTATCGCAGAAAGAAATGGCAACCTACTGCCGGAAAAAAATCTGACTCTTCAGTCATGTATCGAAAGATACATGGTCGGCTAAGCGCATATCATGCATGGCACTGACTGAAACAAATTCATAAATTTCAGCTGAAAGCTGTATTGCCTGCTCGGTTAATAAATTCCAAACGTTTCCTTATAGGGAAACGGCCATTATTACCATTACCACTTTAAGCTTAAATACCGATTGCTATTTACATTTTTTTCTTTTTGCGATCTTTATAAATATTAGCAAAGATATTTGTGTTTGATTATATTCGTGAGTTGTTTTGCATTCTAGTTATTTTGCTAACCTTAAGTTTTGTATATTAAAAAAATTTGAGCTTCCCAAAACGTAATTGATATGATGATTATATACGTACATTATACATGTTCCAAAGGTTGTCATAGCCGGAGGAGACTGTGTGGACATGATCCCACTGTCAATTAAATGATTCCGTGGCAGGCATCTCAAATAGACTCTCATAGGAGAATGGGCCAAGTCTAGTGTCTCATAAACAGATGCTTCAGGTAGATGGAGCTCTAGGCTCCCCGAAGTCAATTCATCTAGGGCAGGCAAAACCCTGAATTTAAACCTCAGCTACAGTGTAGCAACATCCAAACACGGAAAAGTATATGAAAGTAAATTCAGACAGAAAACTTGGAGTGAAGCGATGCGCTGTATTTCCTTAGGTCTTATCAGTACTGCTGAGAAGGAGGCCGTGTAGTCTAGGCAGGGTACGACCTCCATATGACATCGCCCATGCTTGCAACTTGGTATAATCACTCCAGTCTCGCTAAAGAATGATATAATTTTGAACAGACAGTGCGCTACCATTATCTAGCGAGATAAACGGATGCCGACTTGTGTTTTGCCATTCGAAGTAGGGGTTTGCAGAGAAAGAGGTAAATTTTATACGGATATGTGGGGAAAATAATGGTTAACCTTAGATTGGAATAGGTTAAGATAGTAGTGATCGATGAAGTACCCTCTCAGTAGTCGGTTCCACAAAGCAGCGGTTTATGGCAAGAAGCTGTTTGAGTACAACGGACATCTCACCAGTGGAATGCAAAGGGAATTAAGGTAGTATGCTACATTGTGCGTGGCATGGCACGTCTTAGCCGTGAAGATTAAAACTAGTGGAACTAAGGGATGTATTTTAATCAGAACACTAACGATGGATAGAACAATAAGGCAATGAAAGGTTCCGACATTTCGTCTGTGAAGAAGGGGTTGTAGGGTGGAAAATATTTTGACAACAATAGTTTGTTTGGCGTATTTCGTATAGAGAAAAACGTTAAAAATTCTTTTCTTTTCTGCCGTGCGACGATGGCCTAGAGGTAAGATATCTGACATGTCAAATCAGTCGGGTTTCAATCCGGCTTGAGATAATCGGGCGACTAGCCACAGCGAAACTGTCTGTGGATGGCTATATATATATATATATATATATATTATCAAAACGTGCGATGTAAAAATAGTCGTCTAATTTACGCAGAAAGGAAAATAACAATGTCATCTCAATTTAATAATTTTTAAAATTTCACAAAATATTTTGAAATAGTAAAGAGTAAATGTATTCAGTAATATCGCCTTTGTTTTCAACATAACTTAAACACGACTTCAGAATCCCCTTTACATCTTCTGGACGGTCTCCTTGTTTAAGTTAGTGGATGCTGCCATAATCTTTGCTTTCATCTCATTTTTGGTATTACAAGAAGTTTTGTTGGTTTTCCGCTCAACTGCGGCCTATATATAATAATCTAGGTGTTACTGACTTGGTAGTTATGTGGCCACATATAAGGAGTGGTGTAGTTGCAGAAATAGTCCTACAGCCAAAAGTAGGTTCTGCTTATTTGGAATTGGACACAGTCCTGTTGTCAGATGTAGGGTCTTCCAGCAGCCACCTTCTTGAACAAGGGCAGCACTACCACCTCAAGTCACTTGTTGAGTCAGAGGCCTTTTGGGAAGATGAATGAAGATATAACATCGCCATCATTCGTAATCATTCCAAACAACTTCGTGATCAAAATTAGACACATCCAACTCTTTGCGAATCCTGTAGACTGTCCTCAGATTGACACCCAAACACTCTGAAATGTTCGTATTGGAGCTTCCGGTGTGAGTGTCATCCAGTACAGCATGCTGTTTCCAAATTTCTGGCGGAGTGAATTACGACATAGGATCTTATTCTAACAGATCATGCCCAATTGACCCTACTATAATGTGCAGTCGACAAAATCAAAAACAACAACGAACGACCAATAAGAAACGGGGACAATTTACCCATGCAGTCTATCTATCTATCTATCTATCTATCTATCTATCTATCTATCTATCTATCTATCACACACAGACATATATATATATATATATATATATATATATATATATATATATATATATATATATATGTGTGTGTGTGTGTGTGTGTGTGTGTGTGTGTATGTAATTTACAGTGGATCAGTATACCCAAACCTGGACATTTAGCTGTATTTTGCTATGATAATTTCACTATACAATATTGTACCTATGTGGCTAATATTCGAAACTGTTGAATCTTTCAAAAAGGATATAATTTTGTTGTGTAAAATAAATCCTTTTCATCGTTAGGTTACATACATGTTGATGTACCTAATTTATAATAACTCATCTGCCTAACTCATCTGCCTTCAGCTTTAAGTTAAAATTACATGTCCGAATCAGTTTTCAAAATTAGCGGTGTTTAAATAACTGTTTCCTTTAATGAGATATTAACATTATCTTCCGAAATTTTTCTTCATTTTCAAAGAAGACAGCCACGAGGATTGCAATGATGGGAGTAATGAAAAAAATAAAAATAAAATTTAAATAAAATATTATTAGATGAGAAAATTGAAAAAGGTAATTAACTGGAGAATGAAAGAAATCCCAAAACAACGGGTGACAAAAATAGGGCGAAGAATACAAATTGGAAAAAAAAAGTACATAAAAAAATTATAAAATATCTGATATTGAAAATTATGAAAGAAAACAAAGTAATTACGATAAAGGAAAAGATAATGTGCAGAATAGAATATAAGAAATATAGAAACTGTAAAAAAAAAAAGATTTACAAAATGAAAAAGATTAAAAAAGAAATGCAGAATGATAGAAATTAAAAAAGGAAATGCCGAAGGAAAAAAAATAAAAAAGAAGAAATACAAAAAGAAAGAAAGAAATTTAAAAAGATGCAGAATGAAAGAAAGAAAATAAAAATAAAAATGCAAAACGAAAGAAATTCCGAAGGAAAGAAAGAAATAAAAAAAGGAGAAAGAAAGAAAAGAAAAAAATGACAAAATTCAGAATGGAAGAAAGAAATAAAAAAAAAAGAAATGAAGAAAGAAAATTTAAAAAAAAATGCAGTATGAAAGACAGTAAATAAAAAAGAAATGAAGAACGAATGAAATTAAAAATAAATACTGAAGGAGAGAAAGAAATTAAATAAGAAAAGTGCAAAAAGAAAGAAAGAAATTTAAAAAAATATGTAGAATGAAAAAAAGAAAATAAAGAAATGCAGAACGAAAGAAATTAAAAAGAAATGCAGAAGGAAAGAAAGAAATTAAAAAAGAAGAAATGCAGAAATGCAGAAATGCAGAAAGAAATTTAAAAAATGCAGAATGAAAGAAAGAAAATAAAAAAGAAATCGAGAACGAAAGAAAGAAATTAAAAAGAGAAGAAATAGACAAAAAAGAAAGAAAAAAAGTTAAAAAAGAAATGCAAAATGAAATGAATTAGAAAATAAAAGCAGAATGATGGAAGAAAGAAATTAAAAAAGAAAGAAAGAATTTAACAAAAGAAATAAAGAAATTGAAAAAGAAATGCAGAACGGAAGAAAGAAAGAAATTAAAATAGAAAAACAGAAAGAAATTAAGAATGACAAAAAAGTTAAAAAGGAAGAAATGCAGAATGAAAGACAGAAATTAAAAAAAGAAAGAAAGAAATTAAAAAATAAAGACAAAGTGAAAGAAATTACAAAAGGAATACAGAATCATGAAAGAAAGAAATTAATAAAAGAAAGAAAGATATTAAAAAAAGAAAGCAATTAAAAAAGAAATGCAAAACGAAAGAAAGAAAGAAATTAAAAAAAGAAAAATGAATAAATTCAAAAAGAAAGAAATTTAAAAGAAATGCAGAATTAAAGAAAGAAATTAAGAAAAAGAAATGCAAAATGAAAAAAAGAAAAAATGAAAGAAAGAAAGAAAGAAAGAAAGAAAGAAAGGAAGAAAAACTGTGAAATGGAAAGAAAGAAAATTGAAAATAAATGAAGGCAGGAAGTAAAGAAATATAGAATTGGTATTTACTTGATTCCCACAAAATCAAGATGTGACACAAGGTCGTTTAACGTGGGAGACCCGAGATTTTCCACTCAAAGGCCACTGGTCAAAATTGGTCATAGCTTGTCCAAGCTGGTCAGAGCCTAGTCAAAGCTGGTCATGACTTGTCCTAACAGGTCCAGGCCGGAGCCAGTCCAAGTTAGTCAAAGCCTTGATCGAATCTCAGCCTTCGGCCAAGAAACGATCCATTATTTGTCAAAAACCCCCAGCCAAAAGGCCGAGAATAATAAATATAGAATTATAGACAGACAAGTCGGAATAAATAAATGAATAAATAAGGAACGACTTTAAGTAGGACTTTTAGAAGCGAATAAACCAGAACGAAAAATGAAAGTAAAAAAAGCAATGTATATTAAAAAAAAAAAAAAAGATCTTTAAAATATTATCAAGGAAGTAAAAGAAGAAAGAACCTACTGATTTTAGTAAGTCAGAACCTCCCTGTGAACTCATAACCAAGGCTAAATTATGTTCAATAAATGGCCTGTAGAGACTGAGGTACTTGAAAAAGTCTTACGAGTTCTTGGTGTACAAGAAAAATTCAGTAGGCTTTGAAAGCTGATTTTCAAATCATTCATGTCCTTCCCTCTTGCATGCTAGGAGCAACACAATCTTCTTACATATTTTTTAATCTGATATATACCAAACTTATTTTAGGAAATATTTATGAGAGTGACAGAAGTGTCATCTTATCGGCACTAACAATGATCAGAAATGCAATGCTAAAAAAGAACGCAAAAATTAAGAGCGAATTGAGAAGATTTTTTTACATACAAATCAAGGCCCAGGAGCCGCTCAAGGTAAAGGTTAACTGATTGAGGTTGTTGTAAGGACGTACAAGGAAGAAATAAGAGTTGCAGAGTATGAGTATATGGAGAATAGATAACTGTTGACTTTAGGCTTAAAGTCCTGGGAAAGAAGCTGTAAATTGTAAAGTGTTAATTCCTTCTTAGTAGTGAATCAGGAAAAGAATGAGGATGAATAGAATGTGTTCGTTACATGACAAATCCTCATCTCTGAAGGTTTGGACTCGTGAAACTACGGACAGTAGCTCGTCTGGGCATTTGGTAAGACAAAAGCGATAGAGATTAAAAAGTAAAGGATTATCTAGCCAACAAGAACATCTATTAGACGAGGAGTCTGTAGATATTTAAAAAAAAAACAGAAGAAAAAAGGAGAAAAAAAGCAATCATATGAAAATAGAGAATGTAGAAATAAATAATTTTACATGAAAAATTAAAAAAAATATTATTGAATGAAGGAAAAACTGAGTCAGCAAGACGAACGAATAAGGAATTTGAGTTTATTTCTAGCATCTTTGAACGGCCAATTAACAGTTACATTTTGGCTTCCCAGTCACTTAAATGATAAGGAAAAAACTAATTAGATAATAACTGGAAGAAATCATGCGCCATTTGATTCGGTAGTAACTTTCTTCTCTCAAAGACGAACCCGATAAAGGATTAAACTCATAAGTCGATAGATTTGATTGTTTTTATTTTTTAACTATTTTCACAGGATCAATTTGATTTGGAGCTGAACGTTTTATGAGCTACCCCCCGCCATACAACCAAAAATGTAGATTGAAGTTAAATTTTTTTCATGAAGAAGCGAAACATTTTTTTTTATCCATTTATTGCTTGGTCTCTATGACGATATTCAGTCCCCCCACGAGGGTTTCATATGGCACAAAGCCTTCTTAACGTGGGCTTTCCGAGCCCGTGGGCTCGGCCAAAAATATGCCCATTGAACCCGTATAAACCCGTTCAGGACCGGTTTTACCTCCCCGAAGGAGACTCCGCCCTTCGGCGTAGCCTCCTTCGGGTTCCTCCCGTCCGTAGGAAGAGAGTTTAACCGAACAGTCGCTCAGAAAATACTGGGTCGACTGACAATTTCTTTTCTAAGCATTGCTTAGATGTGACACAAGGCCGAAACCATGGGGCACCCAATGAGGATCGAACTCACTATTCAGTTGTACGGTTTTTGCGAGACAAGCTTGCGAACCATTACACCACGCCGAGGTGCCCAAATAGTGATTTTCCAAGCGTAGCTCAGATGTGGCACAAGGCCGAAATTATGGGGTACCCAGTGAGGATCGAACTCACTTTTCAGTTGTAACTGATCTAGCGAGACAAGCTTGCTAACCATTACACCGCCTCGAGGTGCCCTCTTGGTCTCTATGACAGACACGAATTACTACATCTCCCGTTATATAAGATACACCGCCGTAGGACAGACCCTAGAATATAAGACGCATCGGAATATAATACGCATGTATAATTCGGCAAAGTATATTTTTGAAAAAAAGTGAAGAAAATTCAACTGATAGCCTGTCCCTACGCATGCATTTAGCTCCCGAAAAGTAATTAATTCTATCGCGCACTATGTGGTGGGGAGAAATCCCGAATTTGTAAACAGTCACGATAACTACTGATAATGCAAGACTATTCAAACTGGATTGTGTTCTCTAGGTCACTGGCGTGTTTATGAAAAAATAAACACGCAAAAAGTCGCCCTTCTTCCTGTCGGACGTCGATGGCATCGGGGTTAGAATCTCCGACTGATGCCAATTCGGGTTTCGGTCCCGGGTTGAAGCGATGGGATGTCTAGCCACACTGATGAGCTGCGAAACAGCGAAACAGTCTGTCTGTGGATGATGGATGATATATATATATATATATATATATATATATATATATATATATATATATATATATATTAAATTCCAAAATCACCGTATATGTGAAATATGTTTATTTCGACTGACGAAAATATAGGTCGTCTCGATTGTCTTATCAACCACAGTATGGACTGACTTCTTCTCGGAAATTGAAATTTAACTGTGAAAAAAAAAATGAAAAAATAACACAGAATTTATCCATTTCAATGGTTCAGTCAAACGAAAGGTAGAGGAGGGTGGAAGGTATTTGTCTTAAAGGGAAGAAGTTTTATGGAATTAAACCCAGATATTAACATTATGACGTTAAATTGGGGTCACATGAAAAATGAAATATTAATTTGAAACTAAGAGAGGAATAAAAGGGGGTTTAAAAATAACTTAAGTGACTGGATAATGTCGTTAGAAACAAACAAAGAGTACTGACCTGATACTTAATATCAATCTTAATAATAAGGTAAGAGTCTTAATAAGTCTTAACAATATCCTTATACTTAATATCAGTCTTAAATATCACGATATTATTAAGACTTATTAAGACTCTTACCTTATCATTAAGATTGATATTAAGTATCAGGTCAGTACTCTTTTTTTGTTTCTAACGACATTATCCAGTCACTTAATACTTAGCTTTTGGAAGGCAACTATTCGCAATTCAAACTCGACTTCGGATTTCAGTGTTGCACTTTTCGTCCACTGTGAAAACGTTTCCCTGATTTCGGTATCTTTAAGTTGGGCTGTTCATTTTGCTGACAACTATGCTTTCAGTTGATGTTTAGTCGTTACTTCTCGCTTTCCTTCACTACTTTCTGTAGGAGATCTTATAGTTTCCTTTCTTGCGTCTGCTACCAACACTGTGTCATCTGCCTATCTTGTTAACGTTGAGCCAATAATAAAACCGAGTATGACTTCTAATTCTCTCAGATTCACACCATAGTCTTTGTCTTAGATCCTTTTCTAAGTTTATTTTAATATTTACTGATATCATTTTCTCTAGTAGAGACATTTTGGAAAATGAACTTGTATATATCCGATGAGAAGGATTTCTAGGAACAGTTATTACTTACAACTCAGTGGGAATTATCCGGGGCTTTGGTCGGAAATGAATGGTGGGAATAGCTCACGTCTAGAATCAGGTTCCCAGCAGATATAGTCGTCGACTCAATTTAGATACATTAGCAGCGCAAAGAAGATATGAATCTAAAGTACTTCGAGCAAACAAATCGACAGTTAGTTTGTTTGGTTATCAAGTAGGGTCAAGTTCTTGTAATTAGGGCTGTATTAAAAAGTTTTCCGAGGCGACGAATATGGCCGAATTTCGAAGAATTTCACTTTTCTCGGTTGAGCGACCAGGGACTTTAAACACCGGCACATGTGAGGCTTTTCGGAATTACTTTCAGAAGAAGTCACCAAGGATGGCGGTTTTATATCGGCAAACTTAATTTCTATACCTATTTGGATGACTTTACTTGTATTGTGGTGACTAAAACGGTTTGGTGCGAGGGTCTCGTAAGAGTCAATCTGGGATTGGATTATCTTCCTTACGAACTGTACTCGAATCTATTGCTCATTTTTGTTCCTTTGTCGGAACAGATTTACGACAAAAGGAAAAGCAAGTGTCTATACTCAATGCTTTACGAGGGTTAATCAAGTTGCTACGCAAGGGCAATAAGAGTAGGGATGGTATTAGTAATATCCAGCTCTTAAAACAAGGAGTTAGTGAGAGTGAAAGAAAATTAAAAGACTTTTGTAAGAAGAAAAATGATAAAAGCACAGGATTCAAGAAGATAGAACATGGCGATTAGCGCTGAATTTAAGTTTTTGAAGATTGTAGATTGCTGGGAAGCAAGAAAGTAGAAGAGAGGTCCACGGAGGAGAAGTGTGAAAGAAATTATTAGAGTAGAACATAGGGTTGCATCTAGCTAGTTCAATTGTAAAAAAAAACAAAAAACGATGATAACTAGTTGCCAGTTTAGTAGTTTGCTTATATTCATTCAGTCCAGACACCAAAGACGCGGAAAAAGACAAAGGGAAGCCCTGTCACGGTAGTGGGAAAGTGACTGTAGTTGAGATGCCAGGTCAAAATAGATTTCATTAAAGACACTTTCTATTTAGCCGAATATTTCGCTTTACATATCCGGAACATCAGACCAGGTATGATAGTAATATTTAATGCACGGACGAATTATAGATTAATAATTTTGTAAGATGAATTTGGACAAGAAAAATTGTCTGGCACGACAGAGTGAACTAAATGTTCTAGTAATGAACCTAGCAATTAATTCAGTATAGTTACTCCACTTCATGTCAGTGAAAAACGTGAGTTCCAAGAGGGCGTAAATAATTACTCCCATGAAGGTTAACGTCTTCCATGCTGACGGAAAAAAAAGAAGATCTGTACGTTAAATGAAAGGAGTTTTGTTTTACAGGTGTTAAAATATGAGAAACCAGTCCTTATTCCAGAGATTTCCTATTTGTTACACCGGTCGCGTCGTTTTTTGTATTATCTGTCGCCATATTATTACTGTTCTGGGTTTCCCTATTTGGCGATAGTATTTTTACGAGGAGGTCAAATTATAACTTTCAGAAACGTTATCCCCGTCATATTAATTACTTTTTAGAGAGCAGATGGCAGTTTTACTTTGACAGACCTGTTGGGCTTAATACTAAGACAGGAGTAAATATTTGTGTCATCAGTATAAATATTTAGATGGGTACTGGTGACATCCTGATGGCCGTTGATGGAAATAAGAAAGAACGTAGGTCTAAGGATAGAAAGGTATGTAAGAATGTAACGTTATGGTGAATGGGCCATGAGTGGATCAAGTCATTGAAACAAGGCTAGATAAATGCAGGATAGATGAAGACAATTTTCCTTTTCCCCTATGCTGTCCTTGTGCCACATGTTTTGTGCAAAATCACTATTGTGACGCGATTTTGATCCTGGATGAAGTCTTTGAACAATTGTTTGGTCTTCTACAATGTGTGTGTGTGATAGGAATTTATTTTTATCAGAAAAATAGAAAAATATCGTTTAATGCATTTCTAAAAAAAGCTCTATGTAACACGTTTTTTATTTTTATTTTTTTTTAAACAAAGATATTAACAAGAATAGAACTGCATCACGAATCTACAACTGGCGTCTGCTATTCAGCGACCGTTATCACCGCATAGCAATATTCTCTGTCAACATAACAGAATATGATCTTTGATGGTGAATATCTTTGTTGAAATGTCCATATAACATCTCCGAGTATGGCTCATGTGACCCGAAAGCTTAGATCAAGGAACAGCATTAACAAAAAAAACATATCCAAATTTTGGACAGTTTTTGTCTTTATTTTCTCCCGAAATTAAAGCAAGTATACGAAGCTTAGAACGGCTTATGATCAAACATAATAGACACTCGTTGTCTTTTATATTTAAGAATGCATGTTTGAATAATGATCTGCTGCACAATACAGTATATATATATATATATATATATATATATATATATATATATATATATATATAAAGCATTTTTATGTTTATACATTCTTTTTTTATATCTATCTATCTATCTATATATATATATATATATATATATATATATATATATGTGTGTGTGTGTGTGTGTAACTAAAAAAATATTGAAGCTATATACATAAAAACAGTTGAAACCCAACCTAAACAAAATAAACTATGAAATCTCCACAAATATTCTTAATTGCCTATAATTGATAACAGAAGCCAATAGTTTATACCAACGGCTTCCCATTCTCGTTTTCACTCTCGTGTGGTCATGCGTGACATCACGAGCTGTGGTGCGATTTTCGCATCAGCGTCTCGTATATAGGAGTTTGTCGTTGCTTAGAAATCTTTCATGCAACAAAAACAGACTATCATTATTGTTTTGTCCGTGTATTGTTTAATATATTGAACTGTAATTGTCATCTTTGATAATGGCTTATGTAAGCTGAAAGCTTAGATAGGATTTAAAACATGTATCAATATGGTGATTTTCTTTCATCTTTCAATCATAATGTTATTAAGCTTACCAGACGATATGAAAGGAATTTCTCTAAAAATAAATAGACAACACTTTTCCATATTATTTAATGAAACATGCATCAATATATATATATATATATATATATATATATATTATATATATATATATATATATATATATATATATATATATATATATATATATATATATATATATATATATATATATATATATATATATATATATATGTATGTATGTATGTATGCATGTTTGTATGTATTAGCATTATTTTAATTTATAATGATAATTTATTCCTTTACAAGCATATTCGTGGACACGATTCCGCGTAAGACGGCAGATTCAGAAAGAAAACTGAATTAACACTTTAATGAATAATTATAAAAGGAATAATAAACACCGTAGATGAAAAGCATTTAACTGAATAGTCTGGCTTTAGCTGAAGAGGTTTCGCGACAACAGACGATCGACAAACAATAGAGCAGTTGATCAGAATAATGCTGCTGTGCATGCCAAAGAATTTTGATTGGCTCTTAATTTCCCCTGAAAAGATGATTGACTCATTCGGCAGCATTTGAAAGTCACTACGGAATAAAGAGAATTAATGCAAGTTATATCAAAGATATTGAAAATATATACTTGAACCTGGTTGCCATAATTAGACTATACAAAGTTACACAGAAAAAACATTAAAAAAATGCGTCTAGACGATAGTACAAGCATTGGACGGAAGGATAAAAAGAAATATAAAATATATATATATATATATATATATATATATATATATATATATATATATAATTTCTAAAGTAATTAACCTTAATATTCAGGGTAATATATTTTCAAAAACTAGCGGTCAACTTATATGGCGAATATAAAATGCAAAATGCTGTAAATTAAAACTGGGACACCACTTCTAGCAATAATTGTACACCACTTATCGTATCTCTATTAATCAGCCACAAATACGTTCTACAGAACTTGTTTGGTGAATATTTGTATCATATTAACACAGAAAGTAATATGAAATAATAAAATAGTAACAAAATTTCATTATTCTATTAACTCTTGATATACTAGTAAGCTACAGTATGTTTGAGAGCGACCTATACGATAGATTTAGGCTTAACTCAGAATTTTTATTTAAAAATATCTTGACGTCGACTTGTATACCAGATCGAGTTATACGCAGCAACTTACAGTAATTATCTTTTTATTAGCTTTCAACGTTATTTTATTGAATACCTATATTTGAGTAGTAGACGTCCCGTTTCTGTATTAGACAGTATATTTATTTTTTTACGTCTACCTAACTGAATATTCGAGAAATCTTTTTAAATAAATATTTTGCTTTAAAAAAAATTTGCTGTATATTCAGACCGGCTGGCGAAAATATATATACTGTTTAATAAATAAATGGAGTGTCTACTCAGATACTCTACTATTCAGATGTCCACTAAAATAAGGTTTAACACACACACACACGCACACACACATATATATATATATATATATATATATATATATATATATATATATATATATATATACGATATATATATATATATATATATATATATACGATATATATATATATATATATATATATATATATATATATATATATATATATATATATATATAAAGAAATAGATGTGCTATATTTATGGGATAAAGTGCTTAATATCAGAGATAGAGCGTGTGTAAATATAAAAGTGAACATAGATGTCAAAATTTAGAGGCGACAGTCTGTTTCATGCTAGATGCAATCGTGGGCTGACGATTGCATCTAACATTAAACAGTCTGTCGCCTCTAAGTGTTGACTTCTATGTTCACTTTTATATATATATATATATATATATATATATATATATATATATATATATATATATATTTCAATAAAGGTGCAATTAATTTACAAATTCATGAATTATTCAAAAAAAAAAAAATAAAGGTTAATGATTTAATTGGCGAGAAATCCATCGTCGCGAACAATTCAAATAATATACAAAAACCATTGTAAAATTTAAATTCAAACTCAGCGTTGTGACAGCACGCTCGAAAAACAATAACTCATTTCTAATAGCATTTTTCGGATTACAACAATACATATATTTTCGTTGTCCTCTTATTACTGAGAGTAAAAACAAGAACAAAATCTATTCTATATCTGAGGATGCCTGTAGGAACAGACGAAAGCTTGTAAAAATAATAAGAACTTATGCAACAGAAATTTATAGAAACAGGTTCGGGGTTTTTGTATATTATTTGAATTGTTCGTGACGATGGATTTCTCGCCAGTTAAATCATTAACCTTTTGTATTTGTTTTTTTGTATGAATAATTCATGAATATATATATATATATATATATATATATATATATATATATATATATATATATATATATATACATCGTAATTATCTATTAATTATGTAACATCTGCCAGGTATTCAATTGTAAAAGTAGACCGACATTTTTATTGATTCCAAACTCCCAAGAAAATAAAATTTCGGCATTAAATTGCCCATAAAGTGCTGATATGCTGTCAAACAAACAAGCAGACAACAAACGCTTTCTGGTCATTTTCATATTTTCCAGCATTACTTATATCAGCCATATGTCGTTGTACCTAGAATAGGACATTCGAGCGAACAGTACAATTACAAAATGAAAATTAGAGAATACATACATTGTCAAAAATATTATTTGTACAGATATTTTATGGCGATTAGAAAAATTCTATTAAAAACGTTTTTCTGTCTTCGTAGGGAAGAGGTTTAACAAGGTTTTTTTGTTAAATCTTGCTGCAATGGCAATATGTGTATAGAGCAAAGACTTTCAAAGCGAACACCGGCAGTTGATTAAATATGATTAAATTCTCAATGACGAGGCACCAAAGAAGAAATCTTATCAGAAAAAATGCCATGAATATATTTAAAACAAAAGCCAACGGGAAGCTACATTACGGTGGTGGGGAAGTAATTCAAGGTGATTCTTCTTTGGAATTTGTCAAGAATCTCTAGATATATAGCAGGAGCACCAAACAAGCTATGGAAGAAATATTCGATGCACGTGTTACAGTTTTTTGGATATGTGTATGTAGTAGTGAGCCAGCCAAAATGGGCTGACTCATTTTATAGTCCACCAAGAGAAGGCTTAACCAATCAGAAAGCTCAAAATATTCAATGGGACGTGTATGAAGGCAGCCATTTTGTTTTCTCTCCAAAAATATCTTCACTGCCAACGTCTGATATCGAAGACCTAAAGAATTACTTAACAGCTGCCACTTTCTCCGAATCTTCCCTGCCAATCTCTGTTATTGAACACATTACGTACTTCACTGGATGCTATATTCACAGAATACGACAAACATGGTCAACAGCACGGAAGTACGGCAGACTTATAAATGTGTAAAATAGATTCTGTCAAGAAAAGGTTTCTAGTATGACATAGTGAACAGACATTCCCAGCAGCAGATTTAGCATTTGACTCAATATAATCGTCCCACTGCCATGAGAAAACTTGAGCTCAAGAAGGGAGTTGATCTCATGGCGCTTAGCAGCAACCATACTGATGAAATTAAGAAAACGGTTAAGATGATTAATAGAGAGCAGTCCAATTTAGCAGGAGTTAATATTAACGAGACATTACTTGCTCCAGTTAACAACAGACTGAACAACATTTTCCTGATGAGTTTTCCAACTTTATTTTATCGAACCTATTAAGACAGAAGTCATAGATTCCGAGGAGGGAACTAAAACACTAGAAATGTCCGTGATGCAAATAAGGAACAAAAGAGTTTAAGAATATAGTTATGAGAGACGCCTGCGTTAAATCCATTGTTTAATTCCAGTTAGGACACGCCTTTCTGCGTCCATGAGGTCTAATCATGCAAAGTTCCTCCGTATTTCATTCGTGAAGGGAGTTCTATTCAGAGATCACCCCGACCCAAAATTGCTATTATGTAGAACAAACTTCACATGAACGCTTCCCTGATCACTATAACCTTAACCCCTTTAGATCAAGGGTTAGTCCTTGTCTATCTGTATTATTCTCATAATAATCACTTCCACTACATACCTCCCCTTACATTAAGTAACCCTCTACCAAAAGTAGTTCTTGAATCTTGTGTTGGGTGAAAATTTGTACATCAGTATCTGTATACAAACTCTATTCAATTAATTCCTTGATTATGTATCACCCTGAAACTGTTGTAGTTTCAGTATAATGTGACCATTGCTGTCGGAATCTCTCAAGAATTAAGTAAATTTATCTTAGTCAAATCCAAGGCCCCAAATATATTTCACCTAACTGGATATTATGTTTCAATGTATAGATGAGCTATACTCCCAAGCTGATCATTTGACAGAAGCCTTGAAACCAACAAAGTTATTCGTTAAGCTTAGATATGTTTGCCACAAGACTTAATTACTGGAGCATTACTTTGAGAATTAAAATAGTTGAATTAATCTGGAACAGGATACAGCAAAAAACGCTCGTTAGTTGAGATTAGCTTCGTCTAACACCATGCTACAAATATTAGAGTTCTTATGAAAATCAAATTTCCAAAATTAATCCGTGTGATTAGCATGCCATAAATTATTGGGACTGATGGCGGGATGCTTTCCCGTAGCATTTTGCACCATTTTCTTTTATAATTAGAGTTCTCCTTTTCATCTGCTGGTTGCCAACTAAGGTTAGAGAACAGTATAAGTTTCTATTTAATCCATAGCTAGAAGGTGAATATATACATTGAATATGAGACATTTTTAGTTAAAACTAAAATACGAATTTGCATAATTTGTTGAATACATCTTAAGAACAGCGCGTCTATTTCGATCTGACTCAGGGAAGAAAGGGATGATAAGCCGCAAATAAAATCAAAAAACAAAATCAAAACCAAAAAAAATCAAAATCCCCCCCCAAATAAAAACAAACAAACAAACAAAAAGGAATCAACCAATAAATCAAAGGTTACCTAGAAACTTTCTATGGTGTGAAGTACAGTATTAAAAAGATACTACGAAAGAAAGAAAACACAGAGACATGATGGCTTCTCTGTAAATAGCAATTTCATTGCAAGGTTTATTTTTTAAGCTATGCGAGTTTTAGTTATTGCAAAAAACAAGTTAATCTTATTTTCCGCTCACTGATCCGATTCCACGTTATCTCCAGTCAAAATGGACGATCGCTTCCTTAATGGTTCTCCTTGATTTGACCATCTGTTGTGTCTGTTTCACTGCAGATTTCTAGTGGAACTCATATATTTGCTACATTGCTATAGATGTTGGAAAAATGGCCGGCTCATTCCTCAGCTGACTCATCTTGCCTAGAGCCAACTTTACAATAGTCATCTTATACGGAAAAGTTTGCATTGCTTTCATATTTGGGCTGCAGCTGGCCAATCTGCACGTCATAACATTGGTAGAATTTCAAATCGTAAATGCGGTATTGTGAGTGAAGAATAAATCTCAAATCAGCATTTATTTTCTCACAGATGCATATATAAGCATATCGTTAATCTATCAGCACTTCCATGGCAAATGTTCAGATGAGCTTCAATTCTTTAATGCGGAAAAGTATAGGTTGATAATGAGGTTTACTTCCATGTCAGTGAATTAACCTCATTTCACCGTATTCCAAATTTAAAGAGAAAAACTCAGATTGCACTTTCCTTAAAAACAGCTACTGTGTGGAAGAGATTCCAGTGAGTGTGTTTGGTTTTATTATATGTGCAGATCGCTTGAACTAACCAAAGGAAGCTCATTTACTTTGATTTTGAATATGCATGTCATATTCAAACATTAGCATTAGCTAAATGTCTGTCAAATTTGGTTGGTAATCAACCAGTCTTTCAAGAACCTGGTGTAATAGACTCAGATTATTTTATGATTCCCTATCCGGCGCTAAGGTCTGCAACGGACGGATATGAATGTGCTTAGCATGACTTTACTTGACTAAGTTGATGGAGAACAATGCGCGGAAAAGAACTTCCCTCTCCGGCGAATGGGTAGAACAATTCACGGAAAGCTTTGAGCTCTAATTTTTTACACATCAAAAGAATGATCGGTGCGACCTGCGTGAGCGGATTTTCTTCTCGATTCACAGTGTTGCAGAAACAATAATCACCGTAAGAAGCAGATATAACAGGCGACATTTTGAGATCTCTCCGAAAGCAAGGCTTCATCTCGGCTTTGGCTAACCTTTATCACAAAGAGGGAAACATGTGGAACAGCATAGCTAATGATGATTAAGCACTGCTTATTGACATTTTGGAAAAGAAAAATAAACTTCTTTTTATATAACTTCTTTTATTTTCTTTAATCTGAAAAGAGTCTGGACAGGCCGAAAATTAATTACTGCTGCCATATATGAGCAGGAACTGCCAGTTCTTCACTTTTCCATCTCGATAGGGCCCATAAGCGTCTCTGTATGTGATGAATTATTTTCCATTCTACTAACTCCACAGAGAAAGGTCGCGAGCTTCTTGCTGCTCAATATTTATTTCTGTGGAAAGTCTTCAGACAAACTGCAATTCTTAGTTTCACCAGTTATAGCCTTCAAGTTTAAAACCCGCCATATCATGCACAGTGTAGCGAACGACCATCATTTTATTTGTAATTCATTAACGAGATATATATTCCACTCGTGGCTTCTTCCCACGTGCCGCTCATTTTTGGAAGCGACGCCAATGACCCGTAAAATCTTAATCTGTTCAAGTCTAGTGTTAAACGTTATCTTCCTGACATATCACAATAAACTATATATACAGATATATATATATATATATATATATATATATATATATATATATATATATATATATATATATATTACTTATAATCTTTAGTCGTGCTAGCTCTATATTGCCGATAAAGTTGTTGGAAATTCCTTTATCTGCAATATAGAGCGAGCACGTTCGGTCAATAAGACCTCTCTCTGTAAATAGAGGATGTTTCTGTAACGAATAGACGTGATTTCACTTTAAATTGTATTCCGCCGTCTTCATTAATATTACATAACTCTATTAAGTTTTATTTTCTTGCAATATAAATCCCACGAGCCAGGTAGCTTTGTTGAGTAAGGGTGGAACTGGTCGACTGTGCTTGTTTTATTTTTCACTTTTCCTTTTAATCATGAAAAGGTAAATATGTCTACCCTTCTATAGAGAATTATGATATATATATATGCGTGTGTAAATATAAAAGTGAACATTGAAGTCAACACTTAGAAGCCCCTAAGTCTTGACTTCAGTGTTCACTTTTATATATATATATATATATATATATATATATATATATAAAGCCCGCCTCAAAAATATATACACTATTCAGGAAACGAAAAATTTGTATAGATATTGTAATACTAAATTTATTTAGGCATCACGAGATTAACACAAGTTTCCTTTGTACGCTACAATCATAAGAGATGCTCAAAATGATGGTCTTTTAGTTCAAGTCATTTATTAGTACAGCGAACTACTGCTTGGACAAGGTTGTCCCTCCATAGTATCCAGTGGCATTGTTGCATATGTCTTTTTAATTTCTTGTCGAAGAGCAGCTAATGTAGTCGTTTTTTCTGCTGTACGCAACATCTTTCAGGACTTGCTGATGCTACATCTATGGGTGTAAAGCCATCTTTAAAGAAAATATCGCACTGCAATAAGGAGTGTTATTGAAATTTGATAAAACTCCGAAAGACATTTTTTTTCCTTTCAGAAGTGAGCATACATTTTTTGACGGACTCTGTATTTACTGAAAGCAACGAAAACAGGAAATAGCAAGCAAGCTTCGTAAGGAACCTAATGAACAGTTGACAATAGACAAAGATGAATGTTAAAGATTCAAATTTACTCAAAGCAACGAGAGACAGTAGAGCATGATTAGTTGCTACCTGAACGGACACATATAAGAAAGATAGTTACCGCGGACAACTTAATTAATGTCCACCGTTCCAAAATTAGAATGGTAGGCTAAAAAGGTGTTGCATAGAGAAACATATAAATAAACTGCATTTCGATGAACCAATAAATATTACAGTTAAATAATAAGGATTCTTTTGGAAACCTAATATCAATACCAAATTTCTTAGAAACTGATAATTAATATCGGATTTTTATTTTAATTTCTGAAAACAATACCGAATGTTTATTTTTAATTCATTTAATTAATTTTAACCGCTGCTTTGTGGCACTGAGCATTCCCAAACGGTTACTACCCTTAACCTGTTCAATTCTATTGTTACCCATATCCCCCCACCTCCAACATATCCAAAGAAACTGTGTCTCTTATCTGTAATCCTCTATCTGGAGTGTCTCTTGGGGCTTGTACATCGTGAATGTTTGTGTAAAAAAGAATACCAGAATCCAACATGTGTAATAATTGTCTAAGGTAGCTTCAGTGTATGGCAAGCCCCAAATACGGGTGACGAGTTCTAGATCATCGGAATATATATATATATATATATATATATATATATATATATGTTGTTATATTGTGACAACGAGTATTCGTTAACAGTGCAAAAGGTGGCAACGGGAATTCATTGACATCACAGTATAGATATATATATATATATATACATACATATATATATATATACACATATATATATATATGTACACACACACACACACACACACACACACACACACATATATATATATATATATATATATATATATATATATATATATATATATCACATTATTAAATGGACAATGTCCGACAATTATTTTAAGACATTCTTTTTATAGATACAAATATTTCAGTAAATTCTCTGTTTATAATAAACAGTATTAATACCATTTACCGGCCTGAATATCCGAGAAAATGTTCATAAAAAATATTCGTCCTCCGACAGGAATCGAACCTGTATCCTATACGGATCCGTCATATAATCTGACGTGCCTTAACCGATTCAGCCATAGAGGATCGTTCGGTTAGCAAGGTCGATTTTACTGCTTTCAAACTACAATCTTCCATGAATATATATAATTTCCGAGTTGGCATTGTTCTCCTAAGCGATAGAAATGTGTATCTTCCCTGTGTACTGGCATAAAAAACTGCAATCGTTAGATGGATACAAAATGGGAATAATACAAACGTGACAATTAATGCAAAATTTTTAATAAATGCTAATGTTACAAAACAATATCAGATAACTTGTAATATTTTTGAGATAGACTTATGTTCATGACTAACATATCGGCTGAAGTTTAGCATTTAATATCTACTTTTATTAAAAATATTGATTAGATCTTGCTTTGCCGTCGGAAATTTTAATATGCAATGAAATATATCGCCAAATAACTTCTGATTTATCAATAAATCTCGAAAAATATAAACCAGAGAAAATTTCGGAATAAAATATTATTCAATGTAGCCGTAAAAAAATATTTTATTATTTTGCAGGTGAATATAGTCTCCGTGTTGTTTCCTCGTTTTGTACGACATTATATCAGGTGACTTCATAATAAAATTATTCATAAAATGATGCTGGTATTACATTTGGGATATATTTTGATTAATATGAACAAAAGACCAGATGTAGTTCAGTTTAAAATATATTTTTTATTAAAAATAATGTTTATAAATATTAGACATTTCATACTGCATAGAAATAAAGAGTTAAATACGTTCTGCTTTACTAAATAAATCACAAACTTATAAGCTACAGTAAAATTTGAATATCGCAATATGCCATGTAACATTTGTTATAGCGGAACGTACCTATTCTATTGTTAATAGACTCTCCCACAGATAATAAGTAGTAGTAGTAGCAATCGCCAGGGCTCAGTGGAGTTGGTGAGTCAGTCGGTGTCGGACATTGAAGTATCAACCACCACAACTAGATTGCTGCGTCATTAACTATTATTTTCAAGTTCCTAACGTTTTGTACGTCGAGCCCAATTTAGGACCGACTTAATGAAATACAAGCCTCCACTGGGAAAACTACTCTACAACAACTTTGTAAATGATTCATTCATTATTTTACAGATTAATTTGACCTCCTTGTATTTCTCTCCCGTTTTACAATATGAGATATCAGATGACTCCAAAATCAGATTATCCAAAAAACAATACTTGTACTATTGTTTGGGTATATTTAAATTACCAACCTAGGCCGGCCACTCTCAGAATCATATAGTACTTTTCCATTAGCTTCATATAGTACATGATTCGCCATGGCTACATAAGGTTTTTGAATACAGAGTTATTCTCCTTGACTGTTTGCCATTCAAGGCTGAAGAGCCCAAAATCGTCTATTATTTAACCCATAGCTGGGAGGAGAAAGTTGGTTTCATACATTCCCCAAAGGTATTTGTTCGTAGGTGAATATAACGAATTCGACTGAAATTCGAACTCGGCTCTCAGAGTTCTCTTTCCAAGCCGTTTCCGTAATATGTATATTAATATGAGCGAAATTTCCTTCTGAAATTTAGCTTCTAATATCTGCAAATATTAGAGACAACAGCTGTCATGTCATTCCTTTATCATTCAACGATCCCTGCTGTAACGTTGGCCTTCTAAAAATACATATAGATTAAAAAATAAATTTCCCGAAATTGTAAAGAACAAAATCCTTCATCTCTCATAAAAAGACAATGAGAAACTAAATGTCCTCTGACGTATCTTAAGAAGTATTGTGTGTATGCGTGTATATGTACAAATGTGTTTACTAATTCCTCGTAGTAAGACAGTATATGTATGGAGGGGGAATATACGCACGCATATATACGCGCATGCTGACAGAAACACAAGAAAATGGAAACAGATCTAAGAACACATAGGGGTCAGTAAAACATTAAAAGATAAAATGCCGATAACTAATTCATCATTTCGCTGGACCAACCTTAATTGTTTTATGACCCTTCGCGCAGAACTCTTCATTGCCAATTCAAGAAAGAAATTCGGATTACTAACACAAAAACAGAGAATGTCTCATATCGAGAATATTTAACATTGAAAATCATAAGGAAAAAATCAATTATTTTTAATAATATGTGGAAATCTCCGCCTTTTACCTGAAGACGGTCGCGAAACCAGAAACACGTGTAGTAAAATTATGGAAAAAAAAAAGCATAATATTTTTTTAAAAAATCCCATTACAACCAAAAAACGTCTGCGGCACCTCTCTCTCTTCTTTTAATATATATATATATATATATATATATATATATATATATATATATATATATATATATCCAAATATTTTATTGATCTTTAAGGGTCGTGGACATCTATATCCTGTTTCGTCACGTTTTTGCGTGTTTATATATCTAAATATGTCTACGTATTTGTGTATTATAACCTGATTGTTTATATATTGTCTTTTGCAAGATTTCACGCTCCCCTACTCATATCATCACTTCAAATGTATCTAAGTTGTAACGAAGCTTAGAACAACATTAGATTTTAACGTTTATTCTAACTGATTTTTTGCCTTTCAATAAAAATAAAATAAAAAACAAAATATGTATTTTTTCCTGGGCTTCTTCTTTAAATAATTGTATAATTTTTTAAACTTAATAGAGATTAAATTTAAAATTTCTAATACTTAATTTTCACTTTTATAGTAAGATTTAATAGTAATTATTTAGAATGATATCTATTTTAATCTAACCCTAACATTAAAGCATTGATTATTATAACCAAGGTTCCTTGTCAAGTTTTTTGAATTCTCATTTACTTGTATTTTTGATGGGTCATTGCAGCATATGTAAAAGCATTTCCCCTAGTGAGAGGTGTTTGAATCTTTTAAAACTCTTTATTCTACATTCAACACCATCACTTGATAAGACACGAGAAGAGTGGAAACAAAATGGCTATTTTGTAGTGATTTTATAACATATTTATGTGATAATTTTCGAATGGATTCTCTCTCTCTCTTTCTGTATATATATATATATATATATATATATATATATATATATATATATATTGACGATGTCTGACTGAAAAGTTACGGGGCTGAATGTGCTGTGTAAGCTATGGTCGAAAGTGGGATAAGCGGATAGTGTTATCGTCTACTGTATCTTTCGAGTATATAAGGCTAATATTAGCTTTCTACTACCATTAATGTTAGAATTGTGGCAGGACAAATCGTAGCTGCTTCGTCACTGCAATGCACCCACTCACTCAGACCTGAGAGAGATAACCTGACTGCTGCTTGTGAAATAGCTTGCAAAATTTAATTCCTCGAAAACTAACCTGCTCTGATTTAAACACCATAGTGAAACCTCCCTGTCTGCCAACAGTATGACTGATGCTCGATTCAGGAGAGCCTCTCAATGTGCCTTCTTGGCCTTACGTTTTCAACTGACTTGGAGTGGAAAAAAACGACATTGAATCAATAACTAAATATACTGCAAGGGGAGTTGGTTGTGTCGTGCCAGAAGGTTTTTCACGTCAGAGACCATCTTTCACATTTACAAATCTACCATTCGTCCGTACATTGAATACCGTTGTTATTTGGTCTGGTACCCCTGCTGTTCATCTTGAAGATGTTAACGAAATCCAAAGAAGGATCTGCATGGAATCGATCCTGATTTTGCATCTCGAGATATATATATATATATATATATATATATATATATATATATATATATATATATATATATATATATATATATATATATATATATATATATATATATATATATATATATATATATATCCCAAAAAAGTATTAGAACAAGTCCAATTCCTTTGATTTTTTTTTGTTCACTGAAGACATTGGGTTTTAAGAGCAAAAGATGAATATCCGGCAAGTGTTCAGAATTTCAGTTTGTATTTTCTGATATTTATATTTAGATGTGTTAACAGCTTAGGACATAACACCTTTTTGTATGAACATAACCATTCTCCAAGTGAGGAAAAATATTGAAAAACATGACTGACATGTCTTACATTTTAGATTGATTTTTTAAAAATTAAATAGTTCTGAATTATATTTATTGATGTAGGTAACTAGTGATGGTAGCAGCAGAATAAATTCAGACGTCTAAAGAAATATTTTGTCTGCCAGTTTACAGAGAAATGCATACAAAATGATCAGGAGGAAATATGTCATGCAGTAGGTCAATGACTGAAATCATACTGCCGACAAAACAAAGGACTTCATCAGTAGGGAAAAGTGTATAGTTTCAGACTGGCCAAGTAAATCGCTGAACCTATATAATAGGGTATGCATTTCGTCTCCTGAAGAGGAGACTGAATGAAGAAACCACTCGAAACAACAGTAACTTGTAGAATGTATGTTCAAAGTCTGGAAAACGAAGAATCAATAACTAAATATACTGCAATATATATATATATATATATATATATATATATATATATGTATAGAAAAGAGAGAGAGAGAGTGAGAGAGATAATATATATATATTATATTTTCATATATCTATCTATATCATATATATATATATATATATATATATATATATATACTATATATATATGTATATACATATATAGAGGTATATGCAAATATATATATATATATATATATATATATATATATATATATATATATATATAGGTATATATATATATATTTGTTTATACATATATAGCTATATATATGTATATATATATATATAGGTATATGCAAAGATATATATATATATATATATATATATATATATATATATATAGAGAGAGAGAGAGAGAGAGAGAGAGAGAGGTATATATTAATCTTTGTGTCTGTGTCAATATATAAATATATATATATATACCTGTAAGAAATTATCTCTCTCTCTGTATATATATATATATATATATATATATATATATATATATATATATATATATATATATATATATTTGTCTCTCTTTATATAAATCTACCTGTTTTTCATATTTCTGCTCTATAAATACACACACACACACACACATATATATATATATATATATATATATATATATATATATATATATATATATATATATATATATATATATATATATATGTAAACAAAGTAGAATGAAAGTTGGTAATTTCAGATTAGATATAAACAGGCAGTTATGCTTCCTTTATTCGTGTTAAATAAGATGCGGATATTAATATGATGGAAATGACAGCTTGTGGTGCATTATACTTATTAGTTGAAGTATAAAATAGAGCTATTAGAGGGGAAAAGATGCATTAAAGCGTGCAATTATTTTGTCGGCCACGTTCACTGCTTGTCTTTCCAATTTTTTTTATATATATATATCCAGAATAATAAACGAAATTTCTAGCTCGAGAAATGAATGCCTCATTATTTGCGAAGCTGGGGAAAATGTTTTACCTCGGTACACCTATTGTTGCTTGTTCGCCCAGTGAATTTCCTTCGCGCACAGGTGAGCCTTTTCTTCAGCTTATGCACTTCTACTCAACTATTGTCTGAATTTCTGTGGATTTTGAAATATCTCCAGATGAAGGCCTGATGCCAAATATAATTTTTCATCTCCTTATATTTCTTTTTTATTTGCTCATTTTCTATCTCTTGTTAATTTTGCTTTTATTTTACTCATTTATTTTTCACTCTCCAGTTGTCTTAGTCTATTCTTTTCTCCTTTGGCTCTTTCTTTTTAGTTTGCATTTGCAACGATTATAACAGTTTATCGACGGTGAAAGTGTTATCGATGAGCAGATTTAATGTTTTAGCCGACTCTATTAAGTTAACGATCCTTGTACGTTACCCCTGAGAAAAACATTAAAAAAAAATCTCTTCGCCACAGCTGTAATATAGTAAGGCATAATGGCCACTTTAGCTGTGGATGGCACTCAGTCGAAGATATGGAAATCTCTCGCTTCACCTACAGATGACCTTTTCGGAGTAATGAGCCTTAAACTAACAGTTATTACTTTTTCATGATGGACGTCTCCAACGAGAGTAGCTCCTACAGAAGGCTTGTTTTACTGTTTCTGTTCCATTTTGAACTGAAAATTTGATAACATTTTACTGATTCGTTTCTTCTGTGGGTCCATATTATATATATACTAGCATCGTACGACTGATACAGCAATCGCTATCACTTGATTTAAAATGTTTTTGCCCTGCCTTGCCTTTAAAGTAGTTCCCTTTGCCGTGCTGATGTTGCTACATGCCTTATTTCTTGCCTATCTCACACGGCGAATTTTTTCTAAGCTCTATACAAAACATTAAATCTGTTACGAAAAAAGAACACAAAACGATCAGCTTTAAAAAACGACTCGTAACTGGAAAAACTGAATGAAAAAAGAATATTAACAACAAATACTTTTTTACATCCGACCCAGTTCTGCGGAATCAGAATCAACGTTGAGTTTAAGCAAGCGAATGAGCCAATTGGAGTAAAGTGCCATGCAGA
>CAHIKZ030004683.1:2735000-2760000 GCA_903632075.3 Acanthosepion pharaonis
TGTCTTAGAGCAGATTCATCTTGCTTGTAATTAATATGCATTTGGTTTTTTGTAATAAATGTGTATGTGATTTTTAGTTGTGTGTTCGCTATCATTATTACTTGCTTTGGGGAGGAATATTCTAATTTGTTGGTCTATAAGGTAGTTAGGGGAAACCGTTGTTAATTAGTGTTTGTTTAACGTTGTTAAGTTCTTTGAGAAAGAGTAGTCGAGAGGATGAGTTCTGGTGGGCTCTATTTAGAAAGTTTTTTATTACAGCTATTTTGTACCTAAGTGGACATTCTTTTGAAATTAAGGTGGCATGAGTTTTTGCTGGTGGGTTTTTGTATAATGATGTAATGAAAGTGTTATTGTTATGTTCAACGAGGATATCTAAGAATGTTAGTTTGTTTTTTGGCTAAGTTCATATGTAAAATTAAGGACGGAGTTTTTTCTCAAATGTGGTCTTAAGTGTCTCTATTTCTTTAATGTTATCAGCTAAAATGAATATATCATCTACGTAGCGAACATAGATTTTCGGTTAGTGAACCTGTGTAAATATGGTATTTTCTACGTAGGACATATAATAGTTAGAGAAGCATGGACCCAATGGATTTCCATACTAACACCATTAGTTTGGGTATAAATATTGCCATTATGGTCATAGAAGGGGACTTTGGTTGTGCATGCGTATAGTAATTTTTTTTTTAGGATAGGTGGTTTGATGGATGGCGGAGGGATGGAATTATTATTGTATATGGAGTTGAGGATAATATCGATAGTTTTATCAACAGGGACGTTTGTGAATAAGTTTTCAACGTCCAGTGACGCTATTATACCTTGATTTGTTCCATTTGTAGTTTTTAAAATTTGTAGGAATTCGTGGGTGGAGGTGATGCTGATGATGATATCGTTAAGGAATTTTGATAGCTCGTAGATAGGTGTTGGTATCTGGGAAATAATTGGTCGTAGCGGGTATCCTGGTTTATGTGTTTTTATGTTTCCATATAGGTATCCCGGTTGGTAATCTCCAACTATTTTTTGAATTTTCAGGGAATCGACTTCCGCGTTGTGAGCTGTTATTAGCTTGTTAACAGACCTTTTTAAATTCTCAGTGGGATTTCGTTTCAATTTGGTGAATTTAGATCGGTCATCAACGATATCTTTTAATTTTTGCTGGTGTTCTGACCTTGTTCATGTTGTTGATCCTGTTAGATAACACGATCGTTCACTGAAACTGTAACTAAAGTCTGCTCAGCATAGTTTCAGTATAAACAACAGGCGGGCTCTCTGAGTGTTGAACAAACGCAAATGTGCATGAGTTAGCGTCTGCAATAACGATTGTCTAGCCGCCCTAATAGACGGGTATACTCGAATAAGAATGACCAGGTATTACACACACACACACACACACACACACACATATATATATATATATATATATATATATATATATATATATATATATAATCGGTTCTCCCGTCGGGTTCGACGTATGAGGGTCAAGCAGATCAGTTTCCAGGAAACTGACAGCCCGACACCGGCACATGAGATTTGATTATAGTGGTGAAGGTTTCGTGCAGAACCATCCACACTTTTTGAAGGGCCGAATACAGAGACCTGGGAGCACTACGTGCCACAAGGTTCCCAAACAACCCCCTCAGGTTTTGAATTCAGAGTTGTCCTTCTCCTAGACCAGTTGCCATCCAAGGCTATATAACCCAGTCTGTCCTGCTATTTTACTCATAGCTGGAGGGAGAAGAAGAGGATTCACACCTTTCCCAGGGATATTAGCACGTAAGTGAATGTAATGGCTCGGATTGAGGAATCGCAGAGCCGATTTCGATATATATATATATATATATATATATATATATATATATATATATATATATATATATATATATATAATGCCTGAAACTGGATCGTGAATATCGAACTCATTACTTTAGCTAGCCAACCGTTGATCTCCGACACTCCTCACTCCTCGTCTTACTTTTAAAACAGTTCTGTCTATTCTTATCACTTACCCGTTCTCTTCTGTATGTCTCGTGTCCAATATATTTTCCGTGTTCTTAAGCAGGAAACCTGACATATGTTTCTTATCTTCGCACGAAATATCTTCCTACATTTTCACAATTGCTTCCACTTTTTTTCTCCCTCCTCCAATGATATTCTGTCTTTTCTCTCTAGTTATTCAAGATGCCGCCATCTTGTATGAACCGCAGCACCCAAACACACAAATATTCCTTTGCGTCTTGTTAAAACTCGCTACATGCAGAGAGCTTTCACCGAGAATTTGTGAAGAGACTGATAAATAATGTATGGTTTCTTGCTGGAAATATAATTGCTTGATGTATACAATCAATGTTTTGGTAAAGGTGTAAGAAAGTTGCTATTAAATTATTTCTTAAAAATTCAGTTACATCCTACCTAAATTAGTGTACTTCAGAAGATTTCGCACACGAAAAATCCTCTGTTTTTTGTCGATTACAAAACTATTGTAACAGATCATTTATTAACCATAAATTACCTTTCGCCAAGTGCATTCGGGATATCGCTCTATAGTGGAATTATTCGTAGTTGACGAAATACAGCAGGTGTTTGTTTAACAGACGTATTTTCTGCAACTTCCGGTAGGTGTTTCCAAATCCACCATCTCATTATAACATACGTACTTCTCCTAGACTGCTTACCAATCATAGCTAGAAATCCAAATCTATCGTTCTTGTTAGCCCACAATGGAGCGGAGTAGGAATGGATTCATACCTTGCTGAAGGATATTTGTCGGAAAGTAAATATAGCGACTTCAATTTAAATTCTAAATCGGCTAGCTCTTTCCTCGTTCCAAACCTGGAACAACTGTTCTACCTGAAAATCTATTCTGTAATAAGGAATACACTGCACATTGAATTTACTGAACTAATATTGGTTTACCTGTCATCTTTCTTTACTATGACCTGCAGAAAGTACGACGCCAGTTCAGCGGTCTTACTACATCCGCAGAGTTGAATCACCATCATCCTGTTAGATATCATTTAAGGAAAGACCTTTGAAGCTTACTTCCGCTGCATCAAAGTGTGAGCGGAAAGTGGAACTGGTGATAGCATAAACAGAAAACGGTGACTAAAGTAAACAGGACGCATAGGTATGCTGAGACTAGAATAAAAAGGACGCACAGATGTCCTGACCGGAAGGAAATGCAGGCTTTCGTGGGTGCATGCCAGAAGAGACGTGGCCACACGAAGTTGCGTAGGCGACATACCGGAAGAAGGCGTATCCACGTGAAGTTGCATGGGGGTCTAAATGTTATAAAACTGATCCGATTCTTGATTTGGAAAGAGAGGCTGGCTAGAGGTTCACTGAAGATTTGTCTCCGTCAATTTCTGCGTGCGAAATCCTAACTTCTGTGATTTTCCCTCGCTCTATCCTTTCGGTGCAACTCGAACATTCATCGGACTAAACTTTTTACATTGGTAGGACATTTGCGCACGGCAGAGGTGTGCTGGCAATTTTAGAATTTTTTGTCAGCCGAATTAATTTAGAGACTTTTTCTTTTTCTTTCTATCACTTTTGTAAGTAGATATTCCACACTGTGATATTAACAGGTATGCCAAGAATTGTGAAATGTTGTAAGAGCCAGGGCGTAAATTTATTGTAGATAACCTTAAGATTAAGGCACTCAGTAGACAGTTACGTTGTAGTGAATTATTTTCTCCTTTGATCAAACGATCATTTTTTATGTCAATTTTGTAGTCAGTCTGTTTACGATGGGCAAACAAGGCATTTGATGTATTATTTTGTAAACTGTTCCTTTTGTGTTCATATAATCTTTATTTAAATTCCTTGAGATTTCTCCGATGTATTTTTGTGGCAATTCTGACAGGCGATGGAGTAAACTCCCTCATATTGTTTAGTATTGACTATGACATTTATTGATTTGAATGTCGTAGCAACGACTTTCATGTTGAGTTTAGATAGATTCTTTTCGATTGTAGCTATGATAGAATTAGTAGGCAGGATAATATATTTTTGAAGCATTGGCTTTCTCAGGATGGTCTGTTTTTTGTTTTGGGATATTTTATGGGACTTTTGTTTCGCATTTAATATGAAATAATTAGGGGACTGTAGAAGTTTGTTCCATGGGTTTGGTGAATGCCTTTAAACATGAAACAGAGAGTCGCCATTTGGTGCTGACTTCAATGTCCACTTTTATATTTACGTACGCTTTATTCTTAATATCGAGCACTTTAACTCATAAATATAGCTTACCTTAAAGCTCTACAGTTTCGATCGTAAAAATCTTTAAGAAAATATGATTTTTGATCATTGTAATCTATGGCGAAATTTTTAACCATCCAGAATTATGTTTTCTATTTCTTGCTTGTAGAATTCTCGCTATCCTAATTAAAGATATGTGGGTGTTATGAACCCCATAATCTCCAGCAGATATGAAGAATGGTAGAGTGCAAAGACAAAACGTGAAATATCCTAATTGCTGACTATCGTAAAATACAAACTAATGTGCATTTTACCTGAAAACATAGATTATTTTAGAATACGAAGGATTTGATTGTTCCAAACAATGCTGGGTACTGTAGAATCAATTTAAATGCTTTTGCTAAATGAATATGGAACTGGGATAATCAAGGAAGAATTATACCAATACAAGCAAAACCATTGTATAAATTGTTTAAAACACCGGGAACTGTACATTATTTACATTATTCGAACTATTGTCCTCATCTTTGTCGCCATATTTATCACAACGTTTCGGCCGTTGTACGCTCCGGCCTTCTTCAGGTATTTGGAATGTCGAAGTGAACCCTTTATTTATATGCTAGGCCACAAAAATATCCTGAGTCGACCAAGCATAGAAATAAATACAATATGGGAACCAGTAATAAGGAGTGCCAGAGAAAAGCAATGATAACAACAAATTTGCAATATGAGCTCTGGTAAAAACATGCAATGATAACAGCAAAAATTGCAATATGAGCACTGGTATATGAGCACTGCTGAAGCCATTAGGTTTATAATACCCAGAAATTCATACCCAGATGTCCTCAAGGACACATGGCACAGTGGACAAAGGCGTTGGTTAAGATCCAGTGACAAAACCCAAAGAATGTGAGTTCAATACCCGGTTAAGGCAGTGGAGAACTTTCAGAGGAGATAACTGATAGCTGACATCCATCAAACTACGGTGAGCGAAATAAAGTGTTCAGTTCGACATTTCAACCACCTGAAGCCGAAATGTTGTGATAAATATGGCGATAAAGATGGGGACAATGTACATAATACCTCATCTCAGAAATATAAATAGACCGGGGACTGTATTAACGTGTTGACATGACATTTTGTTATTTGGTATATGAATCGAGATTGAATACTGAAAAGAAGCCAATCCTGATACAAAATGAAGCGATGTAATACTAATATAATTTTACTTCATTAATATTTCCCCGTTCAGTTAAATATGCTTATTAGATCAACAATTAAGTTCAGATGATGTAGATAGAATTAGAAAGACCTTGACAATTTTCACAGTTTTCCTATTATGAATTCTTAAGTTAATGATTAAATAAACTCATGGCGAGTTTGATTACAATAAAATATTCGTAGAACTTCCCTTATCGCATCGGTAAATATTTGAGCTTCAAATCTTTAACAAAATATTGCAACAGAAATCATAAATATGAATGCTGGTGTGACTCGGCGTGTTGTAATAGTTAACAAGCGTGTCTCGCTAGGAAAATTACTACTGAATAGTAACTTCGTTCTTCACTGTGTGGCTCGTACTTAGGTCCTGTATCACATCTAACCATCATAAATATGAATGCTTGTCGTTATTTTAAGAAGTGGGTACAAATGAAAAGATTTGAAATTTACGTCTTTTTTAATTTTACTGAAACAGCCGTAAAATTATTTTCCTTTTTTTATATATTTTTTTTCATTCATTTTATCACTGAAACCAAGTAGCTTTTCTTATATGCCTTTTGTTTTTCCATGCAATCAAAACGGAATAGTCCATTATTTATCATGTATGGCAGGAGACGTTAAATAGTTTTATCTTCATTTCTTTTTTTTTTTTCATTTTCTCACAGAAACTAGTAGTGTCTTTTTTCCCTTCTTCTCAAGCGATCAAAACAGGCAGGTCGTAACGGTCGTGCGAACTAAATAACGCACAAAATAAGGGAGGGTCAAGCACGATTATCATATGATTATTAATTTCACGGTAGAAGATAGCTGTGACGGAATGTTTGCAAATATTTCCCACCACAACTCAAGGGTAAATCATTATCTATCCCCCGAATTCTGATAATCTTCAGTTACTTTTAGCTCTTCTTTCTTGTCTCCTATCACACGCCTCATTCATTGACTGTCTAACGTCAGTGGCAGCTGATCCTTTTATTAGATGAATATTAGTATATTAAAAATAGTATTAAAATATGTGAACATCAAAATCTAGATTGCATATGTTATATTGTTTTAGATAGCGTAGTAGGAAGTTCCGTACGAAAAGATAAACATTAAAAATAACTTAAAACTAATAAATACTATATCCCTTATTGTTGAGATGTTGTGAGTTTCCCGCGTGTCGGTGTATGAATCAAGACAAACACAGTTGTAGGGGAAAATATTGGTATATTTGTAAAAGCAATTAACAATAGAGTGATTAGTAGAACGAAGGTTGGTTAGTACGAAACAATATCCAAAGTCTATAGTCCAACGGTATGTAACAGGTAAGCTTATCTGGACTGCTGACGCTCTCGCTCCTCTCTCTAGAGCTGACTTATATAAGAGGGACCAGTCCATTTCTAGTTAGAAGGTGGGTGCGCCCCAACACTTATTAAATTAAATAAATAGCATGAGATAAAGTAAAATAAAATAAGAATATATACGGTAAAGCAAATAAAACTCAACATCAGACCTCTATTTTGTCTTCTATGTGTCATATACCTTCAGGACATGAGAGATTACACTCTCCACATCTTCCTATCATTTGTAGCATTGAGTAAGTTTTTCTTTTCGATACCCCTTGTTCCGGTCTTGTTAGGGCCAGAAATAAAGACACGGGAGAGGAATTGAGTTAAACAAATATATTAACAGAAACAGTAAGACAAAACATATAAAAACGAGAGTGTTACAGCAAGAATGTTCGGTCCGACTGTCAGAGCTGACTGCTGGAAATTTCCCTCTCCAAAAGGCAGTGTCTGCTCCTATTTATAGCTGGGAGAGTCCATGCGTGCGTGTGCAAATTACCATTAAACACCCTAGTTTCTTTCCTGCCATCATGTTTGTTCAATCACAACTTTCGTCTATCCCTCTTGCGTTCATTATATCCTGTGAGTGCCAAAATTTCCAAGCTCTCTTCCCTCATTATGTTCCCTAAATACTTCAACTGTCTCCAAGTATCAGCCTCTATTTTTTGATCTCATTTTCTTTAAACAATTACTTGTGGCCCACATGCTCCGTCCATGACATTCTCAGCATCCTCCGGTAGAACAACATCTCTCAAGTCTATTGGTCAGAATCAGTAACGCAAACATATCTGAAAAAAAAATCGCTTCCTCTTCCCACTAAATTCCCATAGGTCCTATAGAGAACCTACAAAGAGAAGACTAACTTATTGATTGATGATTGCTTAGTGGGAAATTGTCAGTCACTGTGAAGAGCCTATTTCAATATTCCTTCTCTAAATCTCTACTCTCTCTACTCTCTCTCTCTACTCCCCCCCTCTCTCTCTCTCCTTATATATGTATAAATTGTGATAATTTGATTACGATGCTCGAGAAAGGTGGGCATCAACCAAAAAAAAAACCGCCCGGGTAGATGACTAGAATACTCTCGAAACTCCCTAAGACCGATCGAACACACACCATTATTTATCGTCATTCATAACTTGTGCGACTCTATGTGAACTCTCAAATAGCGACACTATGAGAACTCAAACAACGACACTACGTGTATTCTCAAACAGCGACGCTGAGTACTCTCAAACAACACACTATGTGTATTCTCAAAGAGTGTCACTATAAGTAATCTCAAACAACGTTACTATGAGTACTCTCAAAAAACAACACAATGAGTACTCTCAAACAACGATACTATGATTACTCTCAAAAAAACAACACTATGAGTACTCTCAAACAAGAACATTATGAGTACTCTCAAACAACGCCACCATGAGTACTCTCAAGCAATAACACTATGTGTACTTTCAAACAACAACACTATGAGTACTCTCAAACAACGATACTATGTGTACTCTCAAACAACGACACTATGAGTACTCTCAAACAGCAACACTCTGAACTCTCAGGCAGAATTGATTCAATGACAAGAAAGCAGTCAAATGTAACTACCCGTGCTGCATGCAGTTCGATTCGTCTGCTATTAGGACATTGGGGGTTTCGTTAATGCCTAAATAATATCATAATGATATCTCTATATATTTAGCAAATGAATGAAACATTGTAAAAATCTGTGTAACACGTTTCCTCTTCTAGAAAGACTTCATCGAATAAACTAATGTTTTCACTGATGGAAGTATATATTGGTGAGAAGCGCTACAAATACCACATACACTAGGACGAATCGGGGTGCCTCCTTTGTGTGCTTTTGTTAGACCATAAAGTTTGGGTATTGTAGAGTGATATGCACTTAGTTTATACCATGGCGCTTTTATTACTAACTAATTTTCGAAATGATTTCTTAATTTCACTTGCCTTACGTCAGTGGTTATGGCCCAGCATATGATAATAAAAAAGACTGCTTAAATTTGTTTTAATAATGATAATAATAATAATGATAATATGTGTCCAGATCCAAAGGAGGTCGAGGATTAGTTCAATTAGATCTGTCATACATAAGTACAATAATTGACCTTCAAAGTTACCTATAAACTACAGAAGACTGGATGATCTGTGTCAAATAACATGAAAATAGTAAGCAACTTTATTCAGTAATAAAGAAAGCTAGCAAGTAAAAAATGGAGTTTCAAGTGGGTTAAAAAATACAAGTAAAGCATAATATTCTGACGACTGAAGCTGCAAAATACTTAAAAAAGAGAGCAAAGGGAAATGTATCTGAGCAGATACAGAAACGATGGCAAGATAAACAGTATTCTGTCCGTACCAAACCAGCTGATGTAGACAAACCCAGTGCCCATCAGTGGCTACGAAGTGCATGTTTAAAAGCTGAAAGTGAAGGTTTTAATCTTGCTGCACAGAACCAATGTTTGCTAGCTAGAAATTATCAAGGGCACATACTGAAAAATTGCGTTAGACCAAAATGAAGAGTGTGTTAGACCAAAATGAAGATTCTGTGATAAATATCCAAAAACAATTGACTATGACATCCACTGATTATAAAACACGGCACGACAGTTACAGAGATAGGATGTAATAATTTTATGGGACTTTACAATAGACACAGAACAATCAAAGCTAATCGCCCAGACATCGTGATTAGAGACAGCAAAGACAAAATGTGCGTCTTTATTGACATGGCAGTCCATGAAGACTGCAATATAACTTTGAAGATTTTCAAAAACTATCATTGAAATCGAAATCTCAAAATGTGGCACATGATGACATTAACAATTCCAGTTGCAGTTGGAGTTCTCGAATTGATTGGAAAAGATTCCAACAGATTCACTGAGAACACCCTGGTAGCCCATGCCTTAAAGAAATACAAAAAAGATGTAGTCACAAGTGCAGTACACATCTTACGAAGGGCTTTATCTATGTAAAATATGTGCGATTT
This sequence comes from Acanthosepion pharaonis, assembly GCA_903632075.3. Lineage (NCBI taxonomy): Eukaryota > Metazoa > Mollusca > Cephalopoda > Sepiida > Sepiidae > Acanthosepion > Acanthosepion pharaonis. Next base: position 2,744,751 of record CAHIKZ030004683.1, read on the forward strand.
TTTTTCAAAGTTGCTCTGTGGAAAAAGTTATAATGCCATTTCTGACCTTAGGTCTCTGGTTGGGACCTAAGAAAATGGATATACACCAGAAACGTAAATAAAATGAAACAACAACAACAACAACAATAAGAAGAATATTAATAATAATAATAGAGTCGACCTCAAAATAAAAAGCTATCTGCTGTCATTGATTTATTACAAACAGTGTGCGTATTTTTTTGCAGAATATTCGTTGAAACCAAAGCTTCAAACAATTTTTTTTTTATTTTCTTTTGCAGAGTGGTGACGAGAAATGCACTGGAATGCTAATTCGTTAGCACTTTTTCTTCCTTTTTTCATTTTCAGGCGTATGGTCACATCTTGGGTCGCTTTTCTAAAGGATTAATACAAACCAGTTGAAAAATCTGACGCCGATGAATTATATCTGTTTCGTCGTTTCCCTGGCGCCAAATGGGATCAGAGACAAAATCAAAGAAAAAAAAACCAAAAAAAAAAACCGGAAAATAAAAGAAAAAAATGAAAAACAGTAAAATGTAAACGCAAGGAAACCCGGATATGCGGTTCTGTGCTGCAGGTTTGCACTCGGCTCTAAAATAGCATGTTTTTTTTTCTCGTTGGTGAAGTGAGTTTTTTTTTGGTTTTGTTTTCTCTTCTTCTAACCAACCCTACAAAATCCCAATGCCATTGTCTCCAACGGGAAATGACATTTGGAAGATTCAAAACTAAACATTTCCTGATTAAATATTTTCTCTTCTGTTTCTTTTTTAAAACAATATAAAATAAGTTTTCCTTTTAAAACAAAATAAAATAAAGTTACCTTACTAGATTTAAAATGAGATATTAGGAGTTTTATACTTCAAAATTTCATGACTACACATATTCCAAAGGTGACAAGATAACTGGTGTTTATATCTATGATTGTAATACTGTTAATGCAATATTCATTTGCAAGAAGGAATTATGCTTAAATGTAATCTACTTTTATCGCTAAATAACCCAGAAAGTGTTGATAATTTGTAAAAATCAAATGAAATATATATATATATATATAAAGAAATAATCATACGTAGAATAAAACTGTTGTCAGATGTTTTATAAATGAGTATCACATCATTCAATAGATTAACAGTATTTTAATGCATACATTATGTTCTACTAGCGAAGTGATTTCGCCATTAATCGCATTAATATTGCTGATTGATTCTATGTATGATTATTTCTTTATATACAAAATATATGCTGCCTAATATGATATATATATATATATATATATATATATATATATATATATATATATATTTATTTTATATATATATCTATCTATCTATCTATCTATCTATCTATCTATCTATATATGCAGATAGATACTAGAGTTTACAATTTTGTTTGTAAATAGAAATGAAAATAATGAATATAACGATAATAATAATAATAATAATAATAATGATAATAATAATAATAATAAACAAATCAGATGTGAGCTTTCTATATTAGAACAAATCAGATGTGAGCTTTCTATATTAGAACAAATCAGATGTGAGCTTTCTATATTAGATGAGCTCACCAGAAACCCTAATATTTCCACACGTAAATTCAAAAAGATCAAGCGGAAATATAACATTAAATCCCTAATTGATATTCCATCAATCAAGGAAATGCTGAAGCAGAAACTTCAGCTGAAGGCGCAGAGAACAAGACGATACGAAAAACGTTGTAGGTTCTATCGCCAAAATAAAATATTCCGAACAGATCTTAAGAAATTTTACAGGGAAATTGGAAAAACACCTATACATGTAGAAAGGCCTCCATCGATTGATAATGTACAGACATTCTGGGAAAATATCTGGAGCAGCCCAAAGGAGTATAACCCAAATCCAGAGTGGATACGGCGTGAAGAAGAACGAATGCTGGATACACCTCTGCAAGAATGGGAAAATATATCCACAGATGATGTTAGGCAAGTTCTAACGAAATCCCAAAAGTGGAAATCCCCAGGAAGTGACAAGGTGCCCAATTTCTGGCTGTATCATCTCTCATCTACCCATGAAATTCTTGCAAAAACATTATCAACGCTTGTAAATAATCCCTATGAAACCCCGGAATGGATTACTGAAGGTATGACATACCTCATACAAAAAACAACTGAAACAGACGACCCGAAAATTATAGACCGATAACATGTCTCTCCACAACGTATAAGTTGATCACGTCTGTATTGACGAACCGTACTTATTCCTTTCTCGAAACAAACAGCACTCTCTCGCTGGAACAGAAGGGATGCAGAAGAGGTTCATATGGCTGCAAGGATCAACTTCTGATAAATAAGATGATCCTGGAAAATTGCAGGAGACGACGCAGGAACCTAAGTGCAGCGTGGATTGATTATCGTAAAGCCCCTGATAGTGTTCCACATTCTTGGATCCTTAAGACTTTGGAAATGTACAAAGTCTCCCCTGTAGTATTAAATTTCCTAAAGCACAGCATGGGAATGTGGAACACCAAACTATACCTTAGTCACACCGGGGGCACTGCCATATCCAACCGTCTGAATATCCGACGTGGAATCTTTCAAGGTGACACTCTGTCACCCCTTCTGTTTTGTTTATCCTTAATCCCTCTTACACATGAACTGAACAACAGTAGCTATGGTTACAAAATAAATAAGAAAATATTCAATCACCTACTCTACATGGATGATCTCAAACTCTTTGCCAAAGACGACAATGAGTTGAAAGGCCTCCTCAATATTGTAAAATACTTCAGTGACGACATAGGTATGGACTTCGGATTAGATAAATGTGCAAAAGTAACTTTCAAGAAAGGTAGAATTACAGAAACACCCTTTATAGATTTAGATTTTTGTCACAAAGATTAGGGAACTGGAGCATGGTGAAGCTTATAAGTACCTAGGAATTAGCGAAGGAGATGGCATACAACACCCCAAATGAAGGAAAAAAATAAGAAAAGAATACTACAGGCGTGTACGTCTGGTACTAAATACTGAGCTGAACTCAAAAAACAGGATATCAGCCATAAACACATTGGCTGTCCCTGTGGTGCAATACAGCTTTAATGTCCTTAACTGGACCATAGCTGAAATTAAGCGACTGGATGCCAAAACGAGAAAGCTACTCACTTGCTATCGCATGCATCATCCCAAAGCTGATGTCGACCGTCTGTATGTGCCCAGATCCGAAGGAGGCAGAGGATTAGTTCAACTAGAATTGTCCTACAAAACTACAACAATTGGCCTCCAAAGATATTTGGAAACTACAGAAGACTGGATGATGGTGTCCGTCAAGGAACATGAAAGTATTAAGCGTCTCTACTCCGTAATGAAGTAAGCCAACAAATTCAAAATGGAGTTCCAAATGGGCGTAGAGATGCAACTACAGCACAATACACCGGCTGAAACTGCAAAATACCTAAAAAAGATAGCTAAGGCGAATGCAACAGACCAGTTACAGAAGCGATGGCCCGTACCAAACAAGCTGACTTAGACAAAACCCGTACCCATCAGTGGCTACGTAGTGCAGGGTTGAAAGCGGAAACTGAAGGTTTTATCCTTGCTGCGCAGGACCAATGCTTGCTAACTAGGAATTATCAAGCACATATACTAAAATATTGTGTCAGTCAAAATGCAGATTCTGTGATAAATATCCAGAAACGATTGATCATCTTGTAGCAGGTTGTACGGTGTTGGCACCCACTGAATATAAAACCCGACATGACAGAGTGGACCAATATCTGCACTGGAAAATCTGCAACTTCTACGGGAAGAAAACTGAAAGAAACTGGTATGAACACCACCCAGGCCCGGTTACGGAGATAGGACCTGTTACAATTCTATGGGACTACACAATACACACTGACAGAACAATCAAGGCCAACCGCCCAGATATTGTTATTAAAGACCATAAACACAAACGGTGCCTCCTTATTGATATGGCAGTCCCTGCCGACTGCAATGTATCTTTGAAGATATTCAAAAAGTTGTCAAAGTACAAGGACCTTGAAATAGAAATCGCGAAAATGTGGCATATTGGAACATCAACAATCACTGTTGTAGTTGGAGCCCTAGGACTGGTTGGAAAAGATTCCAGTAGACTAATTGAAGGGATACCTGGAAGTCCATGCCTCAAGGAGATACAGAAAATTGTTCTGACAAGTACAGCCCACACCTTACGAAGGGCTTTATCTATGTAATCTTTTTTTTTTTTTTTTTTTTTGTCAGTGGAAAGTGTCATGACGCCATTTCTAACCTTAGGTCCCTGGGCGGGACCCGGAAAGAAATGTGTAAACGCCAGAAATCAAAGAAAATAAAAATAATAATAATAATAATAATAAATATAGTACGCCATTCAGAATATGGTATGAACATCACACAAAACGCGATATAGAAGGCTATGAAGCACTCCGAGCATGGGGATCGTAGTCCTCTCCCCTTATTACCTTATTCCCGCGGTGGCGAAGAATCATGAGCAGGTGTCACACAAGTGTGTAAGTGGTGTACGCGGCTGGGTGAGTTTGACGAAACCATTCACATGAATTTTATTTTGCTGGGCAATTCTGCGCGACGGAGAAACCCACCCTTTTGGCCAGAAGCGCCTCCCTCGCGGCCTAAATAGGAACTTTACATACTATTATTAACAGAAATATTAAAGCTAATAGGACGCTTCGACCTGCTGTAATAGTCAGCAAGATAGATCGATTACGACTGAGTAGTGAGTTTGATCCTCACTGGGTGATCCATACTTTCGGCCTTGTTCCACATCTAAGCTACGCTTAGAAAATCACCATTTTAATGCTAACAGACAAGACACCTTGTGCTTCAAATGTTTTTTTTTCATCTGTGAGGAAACTGTCGAGTATTCACTTCCATAGAGAAGATAAGTGATCACTTGTTAATTTCTTGCTTCTATTTACATTATTCAAACCATAATATACTTTCATCGTTTTCTTAAGTTTTTAGAAATGTGCTTGGCTAAAAAATGTGGCGAAATCCAGTGTAAATGGACGCCATAAATTGTATTTTACGACAAAGTGGAAGCACTTATTGTATTTTACTCTTTTCTCTTTAAATTAACGATATAAATAAACTAATGAATGTGAAAATATGTCTCATAAATTAAACAATCGACACTAAAACATTAAAAACACTTCGCCTTCAGATTACAGCGACGCTCTCTGTGGTTGTTAAACGCCGAATTACGTTATCGAACCTCAACACATTTGATATTGACCATTGTGATGCATACGTCACAGCTTCGCCTGTAGCTTTCTTGATATTATCAAATCTTTCTTCTTGCATTTATCCTTAGATTTGTCTTTTATTTATTTCAGTTGTTCTCCGGGGTTTGCGATCAACATTGTGTAAGCTTTAGCTGGGATTAGCTGAAAAGGAAAATAAATCCAGCTATGTCTTCAAGGATTATCAGAGTCATCCGACTGTACAATGAAAGACATTATTTAAAAAAAAATACTCATTTGCATTTGTGCTTGATTAATTTGATTTTTAAAAATATATTCCGAGTGTAGAATTCAATATTGCAAATTGAGCGTTTATTAATACAGTTTAGACAATGGAATCAACGCGGCATGGTGTCAGTTTCAAACTGCAAAGCGATTCTCTACTTGGGATGAAGCTCGCATTAAAGCGGGAAACTAACATTCACCGGAAGTGTTTATCATTATGTCGATACAATCTCTGTTCATCCTACATTATTTATGTATATACATACAGTCATCCAGAGATAGACTGTTTCGCTGTATCACAGCTTATCAGTGTGGCGAGACATGCAATTGCTTGAAGTCGCGATCGATCGTGGCTTCTCACATTTAGGCTATCAGGACACGTGGTGGAAAAAGGAATTTTTAACGAATTATATGCCTTATCGGTTATCAGAGTGCTCAATTCACAGCGAAGATATATATAATGAAGAAATAGAGTTTTAAGGTTTGCTATATTTATGGGATAAAGTGTTCAATATAAGAGATAGAGCGTTTGTAAAAGGCGAGAGACTGTTTCATGCTAGACGCTATCATTAGCCAATGTGCGTTGTGTTTTTCTCAGCTATTCATATCTGGGTCAGTGGTGCATTGTGGGTAGTCTATTCAAACGGTAATTTTCGGGGGAGTGATTTGTTAATTTTTTTAGTATTTACGTTATTTTTTTGTATTAGTTTATTTTACTTGTTTTTGCTTAATAATTTTTATTTTATTTATTTTTATTTATTCTTTTCAATTTGCGGTTTTTAAGTAAGCATTTGTTTTCGTGTTTGCATTTTCAGATGAGTTCTGATCGTTTATTTAGTAGTTTGTTTTGTGTTAGTCTGGGGAAACAAACTGTAAATAAATGATCAGAACTCAACAAAATAGAATTATACTACCCTGACACATATAATTATGCAAATGAACGCTGCTTGATAAGTATAATTCCCAAGAAATCAGCATAACACATAAAAAACAAAAAATACATATATATATATATATATATATATATATATATATATATATATATATATATATATATATATATATGTGTGTCCGTATGTATGCTTGTATGTAATTAACACTAACCGGAAGTGATTATCATTATAATTATGATATTATAGGCGTGTGACCGAGTGCTTAGAACGTTCGCTTTCTGAGCATGTGGGTTTGAATCTCACCATGATCGATTTGTAAGGAAGGAGACTTCCCGATATTATCGGAATGGATCGAAGTCAATCCCAGTGTGCGGCATCTTTGGAAAGTGTCTGAATACCATACCACGGTTCGACACAAGCTTTGTGAGTGAAATTGGGTAGGCGGAACTCTTGAGGGCAGTTGATAGCTGTGGTAGCACGAAGCAACTAGTCATCGTGGCCGAGGGCTTGAGCGTGCTGGACTTGTTCAAAATGTTGATCACGCTAGATATCACGCGCTCTCTCTCACACTGTTCTGCTCAGCATAGTTGCGTTATAAACCCCAGGTGGGCTCTGTAGGTGTTGAGCAAACACAAAATATGCCTAAGCGAGCGTCTGCAATAGGGATGGGCTAGCCGCTCTAGTAGATGGGCATCCTCGAATACGAGTGGCCAGTTATTATGTATGTATGTATGCATAAACACATATGCAACACTTAATGAAAAAACACGATTTACAGCAACAAAAGAATGCCTCCTGCAGCACCATGAGCTAGAACATTTCGAAAGAGATTTAACTAACTTTGGGAAAAAACATAAACAATTTGATGCTTTCCAGAAAAACTAAAAGGATATATAACTAAAATAAGCAATTCACCTATCGTATTCATCGTTCGCAGCAGACAAAACTATAAACTTATATGAACTACGCCCCCGGAAATACAACAAACTACACAAGGGCAACATAAAGAAGTAATGCGGAGAAGCATCAGCAAACTACAGATAACTACGATATTTTTTAGAAGCTAAAATAATTGCCCAAACGTCAAAACAAGACGATCGAATAAATTGCATCGCTAAAACACAAGCATTCATTACACTAACAAATAAAAAAACAACTTCAGAACGAACCCAAAATGCAGACTCATAAACTAAACTAGTAAAATTGAACGCCGTAAAATAAGTAAAAAAAATATTAGAAAGATTTAACTCAGAACGAAGGACATAGTTAAAAGTAAACCAGTTGAAAAAACACACAAAACAGCTAAAGACTGTCTCCGCATAAAAAAAAACGAACAAAAAACAAATGAAACTGTTATGGTGTAGAACCATAGAAAGATAACACGGACTCGGATATATGGTTAAATAGTTATCTTCTCGGAAACGTAGTACAAAGGTAAATGTGGACTGGAGAGTATTTTCTCTCACTGGTGTTCTGACTCACTCATTCACTCACTCGGTATCTACTAATCATTGACCCACACTCGGTGACTTCCTCTACTCAGAGTTGGTAGCCATATTATATAGGTGTGGAAGAGTTCATTTGTAGGTAGGTCCCCACAATAGAAACATAATTGCGAATATATACACTTAGATATTAAAGTTTTTCTATCAGTCCATAACCATATTTTAAGTATGGTATCTGTTTAGCTTAAGAACAAATAAACAAAAACACAAAGAAGAAAATCATTAAAACCTCCCGAAAATCACTTATTCGATAACGAAGACGCGTAAAGAAAAGAACATCCGACATTACATAGAAAAGCATTGATGGTTCAGGATACTTACAGGTTTCATTACATTACTACATGAATTATGTAAAATAATCGATAAAAATAGATAGGCTTCTGCAGAGACGTCGGTCTTATAATCTTAAGAAACTGCAACAGATAACAAAAGAACCCTAAAAGAAGTCAATTTCGTCGATGTCACACTCAAACAAAGAACAGTTCATATCGACCATATAGAAATCCTTACGACAAACCATTTTACATAGACACATCTTCTAACCATGCACCAACAGAAATTAAGCAGACCCCACAATCAATTAATCGCAAGTTATCTAATAATTCCAACGCAACCATATTTAACAATGCCAAAAGTGATTATCACAGAACTGAGTGGATTTTTGGCAGCACTCACATACACACCACGCAGCACACACACAAAAAAAGACAACAGGAAAAGAATCATCGTATGTTTTATTTGGTAAAATTTTGCGTGTGTTTAAATGGGTTCTACTGGAGCTGTGATCGGATAGGTATAACAGATGCTTATCCAGACGTCTTACGTTACGCCAATCTGATCACAGCTACATTAGAACCCATTTAAAAACACACACAAATTTACCCGACTCCATTAGGCACATACTAGTAGAAAACACAAATATATTAAATGCATCCACTTGCAAAAAAAGACTAAAAATAATGGAAGCTTTAATAATAAAAAAGAAAAAGCCAACTCTTAACAATATTAACTACGAACAAAGCCACAATGTGCTAACCGTATTCGGAAATTAAAAAACATCCCTACCACACACTATGACATACACAGAATGAACACACTCAATTAAGATGAAAAATCGAATCATCCTTGATAATGGCTAAAGGTATAGCAGAAAGCGCTTGTAAATATAAAACATTTGGACAGTTCTTACACACCCTTTGTCCAGAAAAGAAGTACCTTGTCTGTCGTTTTTAATGAAACATGGATAAAGAAAGGATTGCTGCCTAAATATACAACTATCATATATATATATATATATATATATATATATATATATATATATATATATATAAAAAAATTATGAAACACCGTATACTATACATGTTTTACCATGTTTTTATTGTATTAGCATGTTCTGCATATCTGTTTTCTAATCTGCAGGATTGAGCAGATTTTATACGTCCGTTTTTGGTACTGTAATTTTCCGATGATTTCACATATTTTGTGTTATATATATATATATATATATATATATATATATATATATATATATATATATATATATTCTCTTGGCAGATACTGTTGATTTCTCTACAGTGCATAACTGACAGTTTTCTTTCTCGTGAAGTAATTGTCACCCAGCACACCGCCATTATTCTATCGTACTATTTAGCTCGTAACAGTGAATAGAAAATAACGATGAATACCCCCCCTGTGTTTTTAACTGTAACTTCCACGGCGATGTAAGGTACACTACCGTTACATTGTATTTAGAATATACATGTTGATATTCAGGTTCATAATCCATGTACGTTCATGTAACGCTAAAATATACGAGTTGTACCTTAATTCTATACATATTTACCAATGTGCTTAGTAAATTACAATGGTTAGACGAAAGATAATACAAATTGTGTTGATTCATTTGTCTCAGTAGAGTGTTTCCGATTGGCCTTAAAAAAATCAGCCTTTGAAGTCCAGTTTTTGATCTGTACTCGATAATTGAAAAATGTCGATGGTACGACATACAGAAAGAACTGTGTCACTTAACAATTGGACATTAAACTTTACTAAACTTAATTATGATACAAAATAATTAAAGGTAAAACTCTTTCAATAATACTCTCCGAAGATTGGGGTTGGTCTATTAAATGTGTTCAACCAGAGCACACGAGATTATTAATGGAATACAAAACGGCCAGTTGACACTTGTAAATGCAATCTTACCTCGTCGCGCTATACAGATAAAAAAAAATAAACCAATTACTAATGTGCATGCATTTGCATGTATGCAACTTAGATGCGCCTGTTAGACAAGCCGATTACCGCTGTGGTTTTTCCTCCTATTTTTAGTATCGCGTAATGACACACGAACAACTTGACAACGTCAAATTGATTTTCTTCTCGTATTTCTGAATCCATTTATGTGCATATTTTCGTTTCGCCGCAAATTTATTATGAAGAAAGTCGTTTTAAAATTTTAGTTCTACGTTAATATGAAGACAGAGAGCACACAGGAAGTTTTCTTTGTTTTTACAAATGCACGTTGCTCAGTGGAAAGAATACTAGAATAGCAATCTATTTCAGTAATCCATAATAGTATCTTCAGCATATTGATCCATATATTAGCGTAAGCTAAATTAAAGATTGATGGAAGATACAAACATACACACACACTTACACACACACACACACACACACACGTACGTGTCACTCACATATGTGCGTTTCCTATAAACCTATTATTTCTGCACACTACTTCCAAAGGAAATTGATTGAATTAATGTAGAATTTTTGGATTTTCCTGAGGATGTCTCTGCGATTTTTGCACACTGCTTGATCTATTTTTATCGGTATCACTAGATGCAAGGCAATAAAGCCATTCAAACAGAAGGATTTACAGGGTGTAGAAGAATTAGGGACAGAAAAATAATAAAGCTCTCCAAGAGGAAAGAGTTATCAGGAGGTGGACATTAGCTGGCGATTGACATTGCATTTAATTTTTTGTAGATTAAAGATTAAAGTTGACTGGAACGTATAGAACCGGAAGTAAATTTCACAAACCAGAAGTGCGAGAAAAGCAACTCTAAGTAGATTTTATGGTTACAGCTTGCCAATTAAACCGTAATTTGATCAGATTTCAAAGCAAGTCTCGTACTTCGCTTAAATTAAAAAAAAATGTCTAGGTCCCATAACGAAGAATTCATCCGTTGTGAATAATCACAAATATTTAATTTTTGATGTAGACTTTCATGTATGGTTCGTTGGTTTAACTATCTAGCCATGACCACCGTTTTACCGGTGGTAGAGAAAAATTGATTGAACAGTGGTAGAAAAATGACGTAATGCCCAGTCACCGGTTGAACAGTAGTAGAAAAATGACGTAATGGCCAGTCACCGGGTAAGCAGTGGTAGAAAAAATATGTAATGCCCAGCCACTGGTTGAACAGTGATAGAAAAATGACCTAATGTCCAGACTCCGGTTGAACAGTGGTAGAAAAATGACGCAATGCCCAGTCACCGATTGAACAGTGGTAGAAAAATGACGTAATTCCTAGTCATTGGTTGAACAGTGGTAGAAAAAATGACGCAATGCCCAGTCACCTGTTGAACAGTGGTAGAAATATGACGTAATACACAGCCATCGGTTGAACAGTGGTAGAAAAATAACGTAATCCCAAGTCACTGGCTGAACAGTGGTAGAAAAATTGTTGTAATGTTCAACCACTGGTTGAACGGTGGGTAAACACTTGTAATTATCTTTATATCTACTATGAAACATTACATACCAATTATTTGCCAATTTTGACTCATGAGCTCAGGCAGAAGGGTTAAAATTGATCGGGAACGCAAAGCTCAAAGGGATAAGGAACGAGTCACATAATGCCGCGTTCGAATGCGCTAACGACATGGAAATCATTTTTTTTTTCGAAAAGAAGGTATATTAAATGAAGAGGTAGATTAAATGAACAGAAATTTCACCTGGCTTCAATTCGTTCGAGAATGTTATAGACGGCCGAAAGAACCCGTTAAAATAACCCCATGTAATTGCTAGCCAAACAGCGACATTCTGGATTGTACTTGATGTATTTGATTGTTTGATTCTCTGTAGGATTTAAAGGTGAGGAAACTATTTTGATATATTATGTTAGTTTTCATAAACGTAACTGGTGGAAAATTTCTCAAGTGGCTGATTTGGTGGTACTTGAAAAAAGGTCGGTTTTATCATATTACATCGGGCGGCATTTAAGCTAGCTACAGCGAAGGGCTTTTGTTTGGGCCTTCATCACAATAGTTAGGCAGTAGTAGACGCGAAAAGCAACAGTAAACTACATAAGAACTGAAAATTGATCACTTCATTTAATTATTGCATATATATTTAAGCTATCTTTTTAAAAGTTCAACGATAATTCTTCTTTTGCCACTTAATTTAAAGACAATTTGATGTACGTAGGTCTTTATTTTCTGTACAAACAATGATTTTAATCTCATCGGTGACTTTCGCTGGATTTCGCAATTAATTTCAATTATTCCCAAATTTATTTCCATGTTATAAAGATTGTTATCGTCTAAAATATTTGTAAAAAAAAAACACGTAAAAAATTCTTCGAAATCAATCACAGTTATGAAAACGGGCGAATCCAAAATTTCAGGATTACGTGTCCGAATCCGTCCCGAAATGTTTTTAATATGCTCATGGAATCGATCTGATCCCTGAATGGTATGATATGTTGGGCTACGGCCTCTGGGAGTAAAGTTGAAAAAGTGTGACACAGTGACACACTGACATTCGCATTTATTATATAGATATATCTCAGAATGGAAAGCTCATCAGATAGGCACAAAGAAGCTATGTTTAGGCGCTGGGAAAGTGAGACATATTGCTCCCATATCTTGACAGCTGCTGCCCAATCCTCACTCTCCAGCATCGATAGGATTCAAAAGAGCTGACGCGGCCTTATTGGTGATGGATTATTTTCTGTTCTGCAACCAGTATCTCACAGACGAAACGTTGTTAGCCTTTGTGTATAGCATATCTCTTGCAAACAGATATGCTATGCAGATATACTAGACAACTTCTTTCGCCAAAATCTACCTTATACATTTATATGTTTACCATTCAGCCATGCATTGAATATTGCTGTCACTTCTGCTATATATTTAGTGGCTCTTCATAAAGATTCTGAAGAATTTAGAATGTTATTCGTTCTGACGGGGCATATCGGCTTCATCACTTTCCCAGCGCCCACACGTTGATTCCTTCTGCCTTTTCTCATGACCTGTCCTCTTTCTCACTACATTTATGAGTGTAAGGTTGCTTTTAGGTTGGCGGCAACGTCACATTATTTTACAGTTAAAATGGATGTAACCGTAAGTTCTGTGCTAACAGTTTATTCTCTTGCACTTCACGATTGTTTATTGCTTCCCAGGTAATTTTGATCTTCAAAAGTTTAAATCTAATTTCAATCGTTATCTTCTGTCTTCTTAATTCCCGTTTTATTATTCCCTCTGCTTAATAAAGTTTTCTTTCTTTTTTCATATTCTCTCACACTCAGTAACTGCTGAGCTTATGTGTCCGTATTGCGTTGTTTAGGATGAAATGATTAAAAATATAATTGAATAACTGAGTTAAAATCCCATTGCAAATATTAAATAGAGGATGTGGCAAATATTCTACGAGAAAAAAATCCTCAGTATTTCAAATAATGGAGAAGGCAAATGGAACCACCCTACAAATCCTTCGCAACCCTAACCCTATTAATAACAATCTATCTATCTAAAATAGAGCATAGCATGATGAATTAGGTACTTACTTGATTGGTATAGTGAGTTGATCATTTAACCTGCATTTTTGAAAATGGATCGTATATAGGAATTCCACTTGAGGTCGGCTGTGAGTTTAAGGCCCAATATCCTCTCAAGATATCTGTCCTTCGCAATCTAACCCTAACCCTATTAATATCAATATATGTCTAAAAATAGAGGATAGCATGATGAATCAGGTACTTACTTTAGTGATACAGTGAGTTGGTCATTTAACCTGCATCTTTAACTATGGATTGTATATAGGAATTCCACTTGAGGTCGGGTGTGAGTTTTAGGCCCAATATCCTCTGAAGGTAATTGGCTTCCTTAGGAGGACATCTGTCCATCGTGACTAGCGGTAGTTCCAGGTCTCATGGGCGCTGATGGAATGTAACTAGTTTGGTTTTTGAGACATTGAATGGAACCAGCCATTTTTTTCCCACTGTGAAGTTAATGTCAGATCGGAAGAGAGGTCAGCTGCCAATCTCTGATCGTCAATAGTTTTAGAGGTGTATATATATACATAGTCGTATCAGCAGAATAGACTTTTACAAATGATAGGAGTATTTTATTAGGTAGATCGTTTATGTGAATAAGAAAGAGGGTTGGTCCGAAAAGTGAGCCCTGGGGAACGCCTGCGTTGACCGGCCTCGAAGGACTGATCGTTATTAACTTACCTTCAGCGATTTACCTGTTAGGAAGTATTTTATAATAGAGCGTTTGTGTAGCAAATATTTGTGCCACACCTTGCCGAATATGTTCAAGATATTTAATGCTATGGTCCTTATGTGTCATAGTGGAACACACCTATTCTATAGTTAATAGACTCTCCCACCTATAATAAGTAGGAGTAGTAAGATTAACGAGGAGTCGCTGAGTGGGTCGGTCAGTCAGTCGATGCCGGACGACCGTTAGTCGGATACTAAAGTATCAGCCACCACAACTAGATTTCTCTGCGTTATACTTATCATATGAAGTTTCTAACGTTTTGTACGTCGAACCTATTTTAGGACCGACTTAGTACGAATACAAGCCTCCACTGTGAAATCACTCTGCAAAATTATGGTATGTGTTTCGTTAAGAGCCTTACTAATTCTGTATGTTAGGTTTCATATTTTTATTATTGAAATTGCTAAATGTGACCAGAAGTTATTCTTTACTAATTTCTTCTCTCACATTTCTCACTTGTGTAGCGCTCTTTCTGTTTTTCTTGCTTTTGTGTGTTATAAGTTTCTAAAATGTAAATGCAACGCGCAATGGACATCTGTCTTTTAGAAATATTTTTTTTTGATTTTCTTTTAGAAACCTTTTCTTTTGATTTTCTAATCGCCTCAATTGCGTTTTCTCAGTTTCTCTCAATCTGTTATTGATTGATACATTTTTACGGCTTACCTGCCGAAAGTTATTTAAAGCCAGAAAATATTTTTAGTTTGCAAGATTTCTTTTAGATAATAATAGTTTAATGATCCAAGTCTTACTAATTAACCCATATCTGAGGGAGAAGAGATGGAATCGTACCTTTCTCAAGAATATTTGCGTGTAAGTGAATATAAAGGATCCAGATGGAATTGAAACTATTAACAATTCCGATCC
>CAHIKZ030004683.1:2765000-2785000 GCA_903632075.3 Acanthosepion pharaonis
ATATATATATATATATATATATATATATATATATAGAGTCTGTGATGGGTAGATTATGAACATTTTATTTATAATTGCGCGCGGGTGTTCCTATATATATATATATATATATATATATATATATATATATATATATATATATATATATATATAGGATTAATATGAGTAAAACTTTTGTTGATATTACTGATTAAATTTATTTTTTAGTATTTCAAGTTATTACTGATTAAATTTATTTTTAGTATTTCAAGTTATTTTTGTGGAATTTTGATAAATATATCTGTTAAAATGAGATGTCAGTGTTATTGTCTTCTTTTGCGTAATTTAGACGACAATAGAAAATCGTACACTTTTATATATATATATATATATATATATATATATATATATATAGTATTAATATGAGTAAATGTTTGTCACTTAGCTTATTGATGTTGCCTTCAGCATCACAACTCCAAAGACCACGCTCGATTATCGACATTATCCGAGCTGATTTGATACTCACAGGTTACATTAAAGTAAAGAGGCAGAGGGAAATAGGGAGTGAAATGGGTAATGACTAAAGAGGACTTTGAGAAATTGATAATCACAGGACATATAAGAAAGCAACTGGGTAAGATTTAAACACTGCATAACCTACCTAAAGTGCTAAATGATTAGTAGAGCAGGGATTAGGATGGATACAAAAATGACAAATTTTGCTAAGGGTTACAAAGACCAGGAAAATGTAGAGAATAAATGGATTATAGAACACGAAATTAAAAGCAGATGGCAGTGAATGGGAAAGACGGTAACGAAATAGACATCAATTAGAATAGTCTATTTTGGCGAGCCATGACTGACCACGTCCTGATGTGGGAGGACAGGTAAAAAAATACATTACACTGCTAGCATAAACATAGTCTATAATTGGCACGCATAATTTTCGTTACTAACTGTATCATTGTCTGACAAGTAAATTAGCAAGCCAGTGATTAAACCTTTCTTTTGACGATATAGATATTGCGGGTACAGATATCATTATGTCTTCGAGAAAAGGTGTTAATTCTAAGAGCATACAGTCACCTCTCTATATGTATATATAAATTTTCGGAGAATCAATTCATTTATCATTTAGTTAAATATACCCTAGTGAAACTACGAGAATAATTTCATTAACATTTCTGCCATCATTGATGCAATGTAAAAAATATATATATATATATATATATATATATATATATATACGCATTTATAGATTTATGTCGTTTTCGGAGAATAAGATGCAGCTCTTTCTTAATGATTAATTACGATATAATTGTATAAATCTTTGTTAAAAATTCCTGTGTAATCTCATTTTTCAATGCAGCTATTAATAAAAATGGATTATCTAATTTCTTTTTTTAATAATCTGCCGTAATTTACTTGGCTTCCTAATTATGTTATATATATTGAATTTTGACAAATTTAGAATACATTATTTTCTTTGATGTATATGCTTAAATTTTAAAAGACGAAGTTTTTTTAACAGAATATATCAACAATTCGTTTTCAGTGATCAGGAAAATCCAAATTACTTCCCTGAAAAAGTAGGTTCCACGTGATTAACATGATATATTTCTTATACGGTTCTCCGTTTCAACTGATAAAATTTACCAAAGCCTTTCAAACGACAACATTCGCAAAATATTTTCAGTGACACGAACGCAACGCCTCAAAATGATGACCGTATGAACTTCAAATGTGTATACTTCTGTATTCAGGTTTAGTATTATTTTGTCGATCCAAGAGTTGATACCATGAGTTGAAACATGGGTAAAAGATGACAGAAGCAACTCATATAATGCAAGCAGCTAACCGTACGCGTTAAATATTTATCTTCCCACAGGGCCCCGACTCAACACTGAGTCTTACATCATGGAGGCAGTACTGCCCTGGGTCAAGAGGGTGGCTCCTAGAAGAACCCAATCATCACTGTCAAATAATTTCTACGACTTCATCACCACTCATATCTGGCCACCTGTCTCTTCAGACTACAACACCTTGATTATTATGTTTAGGGAGCTGTTCAGAGAAAGAAAACTGCAAACCATGTAGCACCAAATATGAACTGAAGGCATGGTTTATGGTAGCAT
This sequence comes from Acanthosepion pharaonis, assembly GCA_903632075.3. NCBI lineage: Eukaryota > Metazoa > Mollusca > Cephalopoda > Sepiida > Sepiidae > Acanthosepion > Acanthosepion pharaonis. The sequence goes on from CAHIKZ030004683.1 coordinate 2,767,115, forward strand.
TAATCAACTTAAAGAAACCATCTAAAAGAGTTGCAAGTGATTCCGAAGCGTTTTTGAGTACGTGGTTGAAGGCAATTGCTTTTTTATTGAATACATTTACTCTTAAGTATTTCAAGATATCTTCTGTGTAATTTTGGTAAATTTTGTTAAAGGGAGATATCGTTTTTTCAGTTTTGCGTAATTTCGACGCCAATATATTCATTGCGCCTGTATAAGTGTTGAATAACTTCCCATTTTATTTTTATAAAGAAAATGCAGAAACTATTAAAAGAAATGATGTCTTCTCAAAAACGTGTATACTGTAAATATAGACTTTATTATTTACGTCGTTTGGACTGTTGTACTTATCTTTTTTTTTCCATATTTACGATGTTTCGACCGTTGTACAATCCGACCTTCTTCAGGTGATATACGTTAGAATTTCAAACTGAACCCTTTATTTAGTCCACAGGTGAAGATTGTTTTAATTCCATGAGCCATCCCTGTTTTTGGATATCTCTGTATCAGTTAATTCCATTAAGTAACTCAATAGTAAATACTGATATATTCAAAAAGGACATGGAATATTGAATTAGAACAATCTGTCCTCGAGGGCTAAAAAAGTATTCAGTTTTAAATTCCAAAGTATATCACATGAAGCAGGTCGCAGCTTACAAAGGCCTAAACGTCGTTAATATGGCAAGAAAGATGAGGATAACAGTCAGAACGATGTAACTATTTTAAACTATCTCATCTAAAAAATATAGACAAAATATAAACTTTATTGTGGTTAGAAATAATATCGCATTAAACATCCATTAAGTGCTTAAAAATACGATCTGTTTAAGAACTTATCAGAGATCAGTTCTGAAGTCAAAAAATAATTACATTAGTTCATTTGGTTATTCAGTAATATTACCAGTCATATGATTAAAGCCAATACGATGTAAGACTTCAGTAATTTAAGTCTAAGGAGGACAACTTATGTCAGAAATGCTATATTGGATGTGTTTACGAACATGCAAAGGATTTGATTTTTCAGAGGGGGAAATTTCGATATATTGTACATATCTCTCAATGTAATAGTTGTTAAAATAGAGACAACGTTTGGGAAAATACGCCCAGCTTTTCATTATTTTGATTGATATGTAGCAGCTTGCATGTCTTGATGGCACTATTACATTTAGCCCTCTGCTGCTCTTTCTTGTTTGTGACAGATAACCCAATCTATATGGATTTCTTTAAATCATTCAAGGTTTGAACTCCTTCGCAACGATGCCGATCATAGATTTTATAACTTCCTATCCCTTGTAGCTACCGGCAGTATTGGTTTTAACATTGTTAAGCTTCCCACCAACCGTTCTGATATCCTTTCCCAGAATCTCACCAGGTAGGTGGTCCGCTGCATTCTACTCTTAATTTTGTCTCCGATATACCCTGTAAGATTAAAATTCTCCAAACCCTCCTCCAGGAATTGGTTAATCAAATGCCGTCAACTCTGAATCAGATAGTGATATCAATAAACTTCATAGGGACAAAATTAACACAGACTTCAATCATGAATTAAAGGTTAACTGAAAATGATCAGAGAGTAGTTGGCCGAAACGATATAAACATCTGTAACATAAAATGTGAAAAAGAAAAGCTGTTTTTATTAAGACGAATTATATATAAGGGTGTTTCATTAAGACGAATCAAAGTCAGCAGTAAATAAGTGTTATTAGTGAAAATTTATTTATTTCTCTATTGGACCATGTTATTTAAGTTATGCCAATTAAATGTGGAAAATAATATCGCCCAAATGTCCGCCAAGGCTTCGGCAGTACACCTCCACTCAATGGTCAAAATTTTTGATGACGTCACTGCATAGTTGCTCCTCGATCTCACCAACCTGCCTTATTATCTCATCCTTCAGCTGTTGAATTTTTGTTTGCTTGTTGGCATAGGCATTACTTTTGAGATGATCCCAAAGGAAGAAATCTAAAGGCGTCAAGTCGCACGATCGTGGAGACCAATTGACTTGGCTGCTTCGAAAGATGATGCGACATGAGAACTACTCATTCAAGTTTTCTTTGAACGTTCATTTTCTTAATAGACTTTGATAACTTTGACACGTTGTTTGATTTCTCATCTTTCCATGTTTGAAAATGCCAAAGACGAGTTTTAAATGTGAAACATAGAAAACATCATTAGACGCTTAAACCTAATTCACATTTAAAAGCCTGGACCGATTTATTGGAACACCCTTTATTTGTAGAAAAGAGAGAAGGCCACACCACATCTATGAGAAAGTGACTGGAGTCAAGATTCTCACATTGCATATCCGTATTTTGATTTTATCGAGAACAACAAGATGAAGAGTACCAGATATGACAACATTATTAACCCTATAATTGAACAGGTTTAGGTTGTAGTAATCAGGGAAGCATCATAATCAGTTCCACATATAACGGTTCGTGGGAACAAACTCCTGGGGCGGAACTTACATCTCACCATTGGAATACGAAGGGTTTCAGGATGTTTCGCCACACTGTTCGTGGCATGGCGCGTCTTAGTCGACGCGTTTAGAACTGGTGGAACAAAGTAATGTAGTTTGCCATGACACTATCCATGGAGATGGTGCTACAGTAGCTAGATGTTTGCAAATTTTCGTCATCGGGAAGGAATTATAGGATGGTAAACTATTCAGGGTTGTCTATTTAAAACACGAGTAATAAAAAGGAAAATGGAGCGTTGCCGTGTTGAGAAGCTTTTCGTATCCGAGCGGTAATGCACACCGAATCAAAAAATATTGGAGTTTCTGAACTGTTAGTAACCCATTTAAAAAAAAAAATCCATTTGAGCTTTGTAAAGGATGTTTCATTAAGAGGGATCAAAATCAGAAGTAAATAAATCAGTGTTATTTGTGAAAAATTATTTATCTATATATTGGATCATGTTATTTAAGTCATGGCAATTATGAGTTGAAAATAATATCGCCCAAACGTCCGCCAAATCTGAAAGACAAAGAAAAAGATCATTAGACACTTAAATTTAATTCACATTTAAAATCTAAGTTATTGGAACACCCTTTATTAACATCACAGATACTTTTTTCGATGACTGAAGCCGAGATGCCAGTTCATGACAAATAACGTTTCATTAAAACGGATTATATATAAGGGTGTTTCATTAAGACTGATCAAAGCCAGCAGTAAATAAATCTGTGTTATTGGTGAAAATTTATTTATTTCTCTACTGGATCATGTTATTTAAATCGTGGCAATTATGCGGGAAAAATATCGTCCAAACTCTGAAAGAAAAAGAAAAATATCATTAGACGTTTAAACTTAATTCATATTTATAATCGGTCCAAGTTATTTCGAACACATCGAAGAAGTTAAATTTTATGGAACATACACAAGTATAAAGCAAGATTGTTTTTTTTTAGGAAAATGTTGAAAACATAGTTATTAAATTCGATCCTCAGTTAAATATGTTTGCTTCTTTCTTCGCAATACCTTCACACAGAATATACACCTATAACATTTTGTTTTCCTCGAGAAATTATCAAACCGGGATGAAATTAAATAAACTCTCAAAGAAATTCTAGATTCTTTGAATGAAGGATTCCTTAGAAATGGCATTATGAGGGAGAAGAAATTTTGACTGAGTAAACATTTTTTTTGTGTATTTGTTGTTTAAATATATATATCAAAATATTTACTTTGAAAAATCCAATATTTCACCATCACAAAAAGCATCGTAACGATCCATGTTCAAACACATTTCTTTTATTTGTAATAAGATTAATTTTATTCCAAGATAAATATGCTCTCAGGATAAATGGCGATGTGAGAAGATAGTTCTGAACGATATTCCGATATCTCTCTCTCTCTCTCTCTCTCTCTATATATATATATATATATATATATATATATATATATATATATATATATATGTATGTATGTGTGTGTGTGTGTTTGTGTGAATATTGGGTTTCACAACATTGCATCTATCTTCTAACATTTCATATGAAGAGTTATTAACAAAAGTAAATACAGACTTCAATTTATGAACAAGAGCATCTGTTCAATGCTTCCAACAGAGGAAGGATATTTTAAAAGTATCGGAATTAAAAGTTGATGTGCTCATTGTTTGATGATAAAAACAGTGCATTCAACTGCTAAGTAAAAAAAAAACTATGCGTTTTCCTATACAATCAGTAGACACAGTGACTTTAATTTTATGAACTTTTCTAATCCTGGGTATGACGATAAACTACATCCGGTAGCAAGGACACTGATCAGGAGATTGAAAATTTTAAGACCCTGAATTTCCTCTTAATTTCTGTTGTTTACAGGCTCACCTGGACCCGGGGTGGTAGCACCGGTTATCGCCCTAGGTATGGACAAATAAAGAAAGCCTAAACACTATGAGAAGAATAAAAATACATTTTTATAGTAAAAATACCAGCAATACATTTTATATAGCAAAAATAACAATGATACTTATACGAAGATTAACAAGAATACATATTTAAAGAATAATTACTAACAATAAATTTTACAAAAATTGACCAACGATACATTTTATCTGTAGTTGAAGCCATAAAATTGTGTTCGAAATATCTAGATTTCGGCATTAAATGACCCATATAGGTTGATATACCAGTGAAGAAGATCAGCCGACCAAACAAGATGAAATAACTCTTTCATGACATTAATCCATATAATGTCCTACAGTTTCTTAAAAAAAATGAAACTTTATTCCAAAATATAACTTCAACAAAACTATAACATAATTTCATATATAACCGCGTCTTGTAATTACAGCCACACAAACATGTTTATGAAATAGAAGCTGTTTATCATCTACCATGTGTTCAATTGTGAAAGTAGAATAACATATCATATTTTTATGACTTCAACGCCCCCAAGAATATTAAATTTCGGAATTAAATGACCCAAAAGTTGTTGATATGCCGTTAAACAAATGAATCAATCATTGTGGACATTTCAATCTGTTTCGTATTTGTAGCTATACCGATCAATACTCGGTAGCTGTTTATTTCAGTAGTTCTTACAATTTATTGCTCAGCATCCCTTCTCAGCCAATAAGGAAAAATAAGGCAAAACTCAAGCGGTTAATGACTACTATCTGGGTCTGGGTTGTAACTTTATTGACGGTGTAAAGTCCGATATTCGAAATCACATTCGAACAGCGAGGGATATCTTTACGGAAATGAGTAAAGTCATTTTATAATGCAAATATATTTAAGGAATGTAGGGGACCATGGAAATATATTTAAGGAATAAAGAGGACCATGGCCCTGCATAGATTCCTCAGGATAGATTGTGTTTTTTTTTTGTTTCTTTTTGTTTTCTTTAAGCCGATTGCGCTCTAGACTGGCTGAGACTTAAAGTTAGGAGCCGAGCCTACCCATCAATTTAAAATATAACTTGTGAAGGAAGGAAATGACCCCTCAGTTTCTTTGAAGATAAAGAATGATGAGTATTTTGTAAGATTTTATTTAGTTGTTCTTGAAACCTTATATTGTTTCTTGCCTTTTTTTTTTCAGGACGAATCGTGTGCAGAAACTGAATTGAACTTTCTACACAGGTTCGAATAAATCTTTATTTTAATCACTTTCCCTCAAGCCATTCAAGAATGCCACTAACACACGCGGCTAGTGGAAGTGTAAGAAAATGAGAAGACTTAGTGACGAGAAAGGACAATAAAGATCAGGTTTCAGGAAGACAGAAGATGGCGACTGCATTTTAAAATCTTAAAGATTGTAGGCGAAAAGAAGGACAGAAGAAAACAAAGCATAACTTACTTAACGAGCTTGAGTAAATGGATGACAGAACAAGGTTCAGGAGAAATAACAAAAGGACAATGTTTATTACGAGCTACACGGGACAAGATTTTCTACGTTCTGAGGGGACACGGAACATAAAGAAGTAGAAGGTGACAGTGAAACAAGAAACCGGAAGAGCTTTCCGAAGGTTAGATGTGCGAGAAAAAAGCAACTATTATAATACAACTATTATAAAAAGTAAGAAGATGAAACCTACAGTAGTTGCCAATCTAGCAGTACGCTTAAATTCATGCGGACAAGGTATCAAGGGGGAGACTCCATTAGAACATAAAAATTGTTTATAGAAAAAAACGAGGGAAGCCATATCACGACAATGGAAGTTGACAGGTAATACCTGATTATATTACAGAGGTATATTTGCATTTTGTCGAGAATTTCGTTATATATAGCGGGGGAACCCGAAAGGTGATAAAGATCTAATGGATCTAAAAACCCTTGGGAATCAAAATTAAGTGCAGTTTGATACTATTTGATATCTTCTCTGCTTTATTCCAGTTTGATATAATGGAATATGCAAACATCTGTGTTCCCCCTCACTGGAATATGATTGGCTGGTATCCGTCATAAATACCGACGGACGTGTAGGTGAGTCAAGAGCCTCAGTCTGAGAGCTAAGTCTATAACGACGCCCATTGGACTACGCCATTGATCTACACTTCTTACCTGCGACTACGACGCGTACCAGTCGATTTCTGCTACCGTATTCTACTTGGTTATAGTAGCCAAAACCAATAAGCTACATCGTTCAAATATATCCCTTGCCGGGATATATCACAGTTAAAACTGTATAACCTTCAGGCAACCGAGAAGTATTTCTACAAACATGTGTTAAAAAATGCATGGAAATAAATATAAGTTCTAAGTAGATTAAGAATTACAGAGAACCGTTTAAATCAACAAAAAAGATAGCTGCCATTTATGGGAAACCTAATGAGGAAAGATGGTTTAGAGAATTGAACACTCAAAATCCATATTGAAGGAAATATAATCAGTTGAGGGCGAAGATCAACTAATTTGGCAACTCTGCGAAAAACATGGATGAAGAAATTCGAAAAAATAAAAGAAGTGACAGAGGAGAATGTATTGCTGCAGAAGAAAAGAACCGCTCGATAGCCATGGTCATTCTTGTCCTAAATAGTCACACACACACATACAATATATATATATATATATATATATATAAGCAAGTGTAAATGGATATAAATCCGACAGAATGTAGAAATTTTGAAAAACAAACAAAAATCCATAAATGTAGTTAAAATGAAAGAATTGTCGACGTCAGACGTTTCGGTTTTAATAAACCATTTTCAAGACAAAATTCATTAAAATACAAATTCAGTTCAATATGACGAAAACGATGGACATAAAAACACAAGTCTTATCCAAGAGTAAAACAGATAACTGAAAATTTTTAAAAAGATCAGCTTTCCGTTTAACGTGGTGCACCAGGTCTCTGTATTCGTCCCTTCAAAAAGTGTGGATGGTCATGCACGAAGCCTTCACCACTATAATCAAATCTCATGTGCCGGTGTCGGGCTGTCGGTTTCCTGGAAACTGATCTGCTTGACCCTCATACGTCGAATCTCGACGAGAGAACCGATTATATATATATATATATATATATATATATATATATATAATATATATATATATATATGTGTGTGTGTGTGTGTGTGTGTGTGTGTGTGTGTGTGCGCGTGTGTGTGTGTGTGTGTGTGTGTGTGTTTGCATTCGAAAATAAATGTCTCATTTTTTATAAGGGGAACAAAATTTATGATCCTAGCAAAAAGTTATGGATATTTTATTTCTTGAAAAAGAGAAATCTGTAGCGATATAATAAAAATTTGGAAACACGCTAAATTTTCGTAGATGTTGTATTTTATGTACTCTTAGAATAAGAAAATAAAATTAAAAAAATAACATAACAAGAAAACTTTTGCAGATCTTTCTTATTTAAGAATGAACAAAGATTGTAAATTTGCGCAAAATCGTTCCATTTTTTCAGGGAAAATTATTTGAATGACAATGAAATCGCACAGTATGTAAACTACATTTAGGAAAAGACAAATTCTTATGTTAATGTATTTTACCACATGCTCAGCCGATCAAGTTTCCATTAACACTTTAGACGTAAGCAAACCATTAAAGTAAAGATGGTATATATTAAGCGTTATCAGAATTCTTTTAATTCGGAATCCCATGATGTTTCCACAATTGAATAATGTATGTGTTGTGAAGTCCTAAAACCTTCGTGTTACTAATCAATGCTCATGCGTAATAATTTTTCACCTCCTAATCGGATTAGCTATATAGCGTTAGTATTCCGGTTATGTTAATTGGTTAGTCTATATATTACCACAGTATGCTCCATGGAATATTTATCTTTAGAAAAGAATGGTGGTTATTTTCTTGAAACTTAAATGTAAAATTTTTGTATTTCAACATTACTACAAAAAGAGACATTATATTTCGAACAATCTTAAGTAACATACTGCGCTTTGTTTTTAACGATATGCTTTCTAATTTGAGAAAGTATGACAGTACGGATTCATTCCTTACAATATAATTTCTGCAGACACAGATGTTCAGATTGTATCACCCAAACATCAGTTGTTCCAGATTACTGCTTCGTCGGATGATTATCTCTTGTAGGTCCCTAAGATTACGGATACTGATTTTGCAGGGATAATACAGCAAAACATTTCTGGCCCGTTTATTATAGATTTGTTCTGTCTTATAGGAAGACAGCGTCTCGGATTGAGGAATCGGAGACCCGAGTTCGAATTCCAGTCGAATCCATTATATTCACTTACGTACTAATACCCTTGGGAAAGTATGAATCCTTTTATTCTCCCCTCAGCTAGGGGTAAATAGCAGGACAGATCGGGTTCTATAGCCTTGGTTGGTGTCTGGTCCTCCGTAGAAAGAAATGGCAACCCACTGCGGAAAAATCTGCCTCGAAAGATACATGATCGCCTAAGCGTGTATCACGCATGACAGATAACTGACTGATTGACTCTTATATGTGCATTGAATTGAAAGAAATACAAAATAGAGCAGATCTTAAAGTAGAGGAAACTTTATAGATTATAAGTGATATAGTGGAAAGAGTTTATAGACGCTGGAAATAAAATATAGTAAATTAGAATTAGTTATAATGTCGAGATTTGAAGAGTTAGAGGGGAGTGAATATTATGCAAATATAGTAGCTAATTAAAATGAACCTATATTATGGAAATTTGAATATGTTATGCTGACATTTTAACACTAATTCTTGCCTCTGATTCAATAGTTGGCTTTGGCTATTGTATTTTGTTTTCTTCTAAACAAAAGTTCATCTGACTGAAGCATTGAAACGGATAATTTCTATATAAATTTTTCGACAGCAGTCACAGTTAAATTTCTAAGTTCCGACGGAAACTAAGTCTATATAACGGGGTTGAATAAGACTGAAGAAGATTTCGTCGGCTGAAATAGATCTTCTGCGGTAATTTGGGGTTTCATGGATTACTACTATTTATTTGCTCTGTATAATAAATACATTGAGCTCTATATATATATAAATCATATATGTATATCAAATTTAATTTCATTCTTATCCATAAGAACACAAAAACACACGCGGACACAGACACACACACACACACACACACACACACACACACACACACACACACATATATATATATATATATATATATAGTATGTCTGTGCTTGTAAGTGTTTAGTAACGTGATTGGATGTGGATGTTTACATGTATGTTTTATGTTTGCCTGGGTTAAGGAAAGTTTGACCTTTGCTCACACACAGGCATACAATCACTGACACAAAATATATATATATATATATATATATATATATATATATATATATATATATGCACTTGTAGCTATATTCTCATCGCCTGTTTGATATAAATATTTGTGTGCGTTTGAATTTTTCCTTTTTGATGTTTGTCCCTTGCTTTGTGAACATATATGTGTGTGAGAGGTAGATACAGTGACACACACACACACATACACACACACACAGAGAGAGAGAGAGAGAGAGAGAGAGAGAGAGAGAGAAAGAGATGTGTGGGTAACTGATTGCGTGTACTGAACGTGTGAAAAGATCTAAACCAGAAAATAAAAACTATGTTGGAGCGTGTTGCTTCGGAATCAATAGGATTAAATCTCACCTCCCCCTTTAATTCTTTCTCTCTTTCTATCCATCTCATTTTATGACTCTCTCACTCTTACTTAACCTAACTCGCCCTCACCTACCATTTGTTTATTTTCAATCTCCATGTTGATTGGCTGATTACTTTTGTGTTATCCCGTGTCTTGTTCTCACCAGGGAAATCACCGGATGCATAGTGCCTCTTTGTCTTCCGGCATAACTTTCAGTTTGACTTTCCCTCCGACCAATTTCATCACCCAACTGCAAATACCATCTGAATCGCGTCACTAAGCCAAATAAGCATAGTATTCAAATTCAACCATGAAAAATAATAATATTGTGTAGTCAAATCAATTTATTGAAAACTGACCCTTTTTTTTAATGTAAGAATTTCAAAAAAGATTATAAAAAAATTGTTATGGGATCTTACCCATAACAATAATAATGGACTATTCCATACTTAATAAATACTGCGCCTGAGGAGTAGGCAAGGAGTCACTCAGTCGACTGGCTGATCGGTTGAACCCACGTTAAAAAGGCCTTGTGCCACATGACGCCCTCGTGGCTGGGGTGACTGAATATCGTCAGTCAGTAGTTCGGCTGATGGGTTGAACTCTCTGGACGGGGAGGAACCCGAAAGAGAGGCTACGCCGAAGGGCGGATTCTCTTTCGGGGAGGTAAACCGACCCTGAACCCGTTTATACGGGTTCAACGGGCATATTTTGGGCCGAGCCCACGGGCTCGGAGAGCCCACGTTAAAAAGGCCTTGTGCCACATGACGCTCTCGTGGGGGATGACTGAATATCGTCAGTCAGTAGTTCAAGTCGAGTCAGTAGTTCAAGTCGAGTCAAGAGTCGAGTCAGAGGCAGTCCGAAACAGAGTCGCGTCCAGACAATTAGTGCAAGACATTGGAATAGTGATACTGGTCGCGACTACATTGTTCTCTCTACTAAACCTGATTGTTCATACTAACACTTCTACTTCTATGTATATATTCCTGTTTGTAATATATCTGTGTTATTCCATACCTGTGTCCGTGTTCTTCTTTATTGGTTCTACCTTGGACTATTACCGTGGTACAAGGAATCGGACCATAACAAGTGGCGACGAAGATTCGAATTCATTCGGTGGAAGAAAAAAAATTCTTCGCCACAGCATAACAAAAATAACATGCAATAATCTTTGCCACACCAAAACGAAACATATTTAAAGAGTTTTCCCAAAGTTATAGATCAGACTTGAGAAAGTACCAATGAAAACCGATTTTGTCTTACAAGAAAATTTTACAACATTCAATCAAGTTACTGCAGGTTACAATTTTGTCCTCTTAATTTCGTCAGTCGAAGAATGAATGTTTTTTTCTTTTTTATGAGCCTTATCCTTTTAGAACAAGAATGATAATGACTCTTCGGGGATTCCATTTCTTTTATAGATCTAAGCAACTTTTGACTTCAACTCAATCTTATCAGGTTAATCGGTATTTTCCGACGACATTCCATCAATATAAGAGTATAAAATTCCTTTTTTTTCTCATAATATCGCACAGGCATTTAAACGTCGATGTTTTTAAAAGTAAAATTGATCACCTAGTTCTCGTTCTCTTTAAATATTCAATCCCTTGTATGCTCAGCGTCCACCTAAATAGCCAGGTTTCTGCCAATTTGAGTCTTTTCTTTCTCCATAAAGAACTGACTCACATCATCCGTGCACAAACAAGTCTGTTGTCTGAATAGCCAAACCAGTGGAACGTGGGGCAATCTAACAGATCGAGATCGATTCTTCTCATTAACATTCTATCCATGAAGCTTTCTGCCCATATAGACGGCTACGCCTATATCTCCCGCTCAGGATGATCAATTCGGTATATGTCGAATAGACTATAATCGTCTATCAGATCCACCAGACTATGGTCACTGTGTGACAGAAGGATACATACAACATCGCAGTTTAGCTCAGTTTTATTTATTTCTAAGTAAATATTCTCATATCTGAATACTTGGCTTAGATTCTGGAAGACGTCTTCTATGTCAGTTTTTCGTCATTTTTACCACACTGCTTAGATAGTTCAATTACTATACTTGCATCATTCCAATGACTCTAGTTCGAAAGCCATTCCCTTTTGCTGTCTCTTTTGTTAACGACCACAGATTCAAACTTTCTTGCTTTTAATTGTCCTTTCTTTACAATTTCCTTTGATATCTTGTCTAGGAGTCTATCATCAACAGTGTCATCTGTCTATGTTGTTACTCAACTTGTAGGTGAGAATACTGTCAGCTAGCTGCTTGGCATTTCCCTCGGTTTGCAGCAGGATGTCCCACGTGGCCTTTGACCTTTTTCCAATATTTTGCCCATGATTTACTGGCTCTTCAGTGCCTCCTCCAAAGTTTATCTGCTTGCCTCGATTAAATTTCAGGCTTTTACATTTGTTGTCAGTAGACAGATTTACCTTGTAGTCACTGAATTCACTGTCTCTGGAATGGTAAGGAACTAACTCCGTTTTACGTATTGTGGGTACCGGAGGCCCATGGTGAAGTCGTTTTGTGTTGTTGGGGAGATTCCACAAGATTGGTCGGGAAGACCACACAACTGGTACAATAAAAACGTTCTTTTTCTCTGTATAATTCTATATATACACCATGACTGAATGGCAATCATGCTTTTTGAATGGTATTATGTTTTTCATTCTACTAATCTTTAGGCAAAATGCCAAACTCCATCACCTCTTGATGGTTGGTCCAAAACATCTTTAATTCCATGTGATTTCAAGACGTAAATAACGATTGGTCTCCACATATTCTTTTCTTTATAATCTGCAAGTTGCTATTTGTTATTGGGAATGATAGGGAAATAGTTTTCTGTTGCCTTCTCTAGGGTTTTAAATTCAGAGTAAGTCTTAGCTTAGAGTGGCAGCCACCGACTGGTAGAGAGTCCTGTCTAGTCTGCTATTAAATCCGTAAGCTGTGGCAGATAATAGAATTGGATGCATCCCATTTCGATTGTGCTTGTGGGAAATTGAACGCAACAGATAATATTAGCTTTGAATTCGACTTACCAAATCAACGAAACCGTAAAAAATGCTTCTACTATTTGACGTCTTCCTTCAGGAAGGGTCGATAACGGGATTCAACAACTTTCTATCTAATGTAATTTGTATTAATTTTTGTCATTTCGTTATCCCTTCAATATCTTTTATGTCAAACATTTAAACAAGGTCGATAGGTTGGTTATTCGTTGCTTTTCTATGTCCATCTTACATTCAATGTCCTCTGAGTGTCGAATTCTCCAGAACCACTTTCCTCATGTGTTAGTGCCTTAGAAATGTCAGTTGACACTTTGAGATTCTATGCAAAAGCTTACATTTCGTGGCCATTTTTCTTCATACTTCGTCGATAAACATGTCCAGTTCATTGGATTCTCAGCATTTTTTACAGAACTTCAATTATTTTGCCACTCATCTCTTCTTCATCTGTGGGGAGATTGTCCAACATTCCTGCCATATAGGAAGCCTGACATTAAATTTTAGTACTCTTTTCTATATTTCTTTAGAATGTCCTTATTTCTTAATAAATTACTTAGAAGCGGGCAGACGTAAAGATCATAGCTTCCGAAAAGAGTCCTCTAACCATTTACAAGGCGGGCAGATGTAAAGATCATAGATTCCGAAAAGAGTTTCTAACCATTTATGAAGCGAGCAGACGTAAAGATTATAACTTCCAAACAGAGTTCTCTAACCATTTATGAAGCGGGCAGACGTAAAGATCATAGCTTTCGACCAGAGTCCTCTAACCATTTACGAAGCGGGCTGCATGAGAAAGACAGTTTTCGAGCAACCAGAATTTACGAAGCTGAACTCAAGTAAATCCATCATCTCCACAAGCAAGATTTGTGGTAAACGAGACCAAGACATAAAATATAAACTCATAAACACATTTCTAAGCTTGCTCATACTCCTCCCTTATTTCTTAAATATTACTTTGGAACTGACACATTAACTGCTAAATGCATCGATATTTATCAATCTTTTATTCTGTAACAATATATGTGTATATGTATATAAATTTGTGATTATGTGAAGCTGAAACAATTTGTCTTGTGGTATTTTTATCTCTGTCTTTTCGACACTAAATGGGTGGTCTTTACGATTCCTGTACTCTTGCCAACAACCATATATTCTGCCTTCTTCAAATTTATGGTTATTCCTTCCTTTTACAATAAGAATGTATAAAAATGTATCACAAGCATATTTGTTCTTAAGATTGTGTCCACCAATAGAAAATCCTGGTAGGATTTCTACATCTATCAGGACCGCCTCGCTCTAAATTCCGGTTGTAGCATTGTCACTACATTCTCTGTAGCTTGAAGAAGTGTTTGGCGAAATAGAGTCATCGCATTGCAGTTGGATCGCATCGGCTGTATTCTGGTCAATAGTCCAAAGACGTACCGACACAATTTCTCGCGGGATGTCAAATATTATCTTTTCACCAGGCGAAATGTTGTCTTGTAATAATAAATGTAACAACCGCAGAGTTTATATCGGGAAAATTCTATTGTCTCCAGCATGGAATAGTGATTACGAGAGGCCAGACACTTTGTTAGAACAAATGGAATATATGATTATAGACGGGATTGTGTACTACATTTCGCAGTTTGATGAGGGACCAGAAGTAAAGTTATATATTGGTACTGGTAAAATACCATAATGGTAATGGTCACTTAGCGGTCAAGAAGAGGTTTTCTTCTCTAAAAAAATATTTTAGGCTATAGCTGTTTAGTGAAATAGTAGATTGTATAGGTAGATCTCTTCCGTGTCAAACGGAATCTAAACAAAGCTCAACTTAAGGCGTTATAAGCGAGTTGCAATTGTTGACAATTGGGTTATAACCGATATTGACCGATTGGTACAGAAAGCAACGCTATCCGCAGAAGTAGATTCAGAAACAGCTAATGAAGACCCAGAAATTAAAGAGAAATATTGGTTCCAATAATTCTTGGAATGACCGCAAAACAATTCCCCATTATATAGGCAGGAGCACACAAATACTTACAATGATTTTTTTCTAGTGAATAAAATAGGGCGGTGTTCAGTTACATATGATTCAGTCCCTGTCTGTGTTAAAATCAGAACGCCATGTTAGTTTGTCCGAACTTGCTCTTGTGTAACAACCCGAATACTTAGTTTGTACTTTTTTCCTTTATTACTACAAATTTCCTTATTACTATTAATTTGCTTTGCCTATATTGTTTGCTTACTTTATATTAATTTTGCCATGTTCTTTTATTTTCTTTCTGTTTTTGTTATTGCTTATGGCAAACTTTGTCAATTTTGTTTGGCAGACGATGCTGTTACTTATTGTGCAGTGTTCTGTTTTTCATGACGTTAAACGCTCGGACATTTTATTGGAGCATAGTACAGGTAATTTCCCAAAATTTCAAATAACATTGAGGGTATAGTTTTTCAACCCTAACCAGTCGGTTAGGGGTTGATCAAATGATCGCAAGTTGTGAGAGGGGATACGATTTATCATATAGCCATACGTGTAACGTTGCTCATGAGGAAGGAAATGGATTATGAATAAAAAGAAAATTAAAGAAAATATACATTTCAAAGGCGAGATTTAAGACAGGTCTATTTTTATCTCTTAAAAATAAAGGTAATTTTTAAAAGAAGAAAGAAGAAAGAAGAAAGAAGAAGAAGAAGAGACATTAATAGATAAAATCGCGATAAACCTTTCCAATAGATCGAATGCCGACCAAACCCGTGTAAAACCAATACATTTTATCTATATGGTGATCGAAAAGTAACTCCCTATTTTATGTATTAGTGGACAGTGACTATTTTCTTTGGGATGTTTCAATAATCTCCGGTATCTAGAAGGCCTCTTGCGAAGGAGGGAGACTCTTGTTGCATGATACATTTCTCCGGCTTGCTCTGCTATTATTATTATTATTATTTGAGAATGTTGCAGGCCAATAAAGTGACACAAGGTTACAGACAGGACCGGATTTAGATGAAGGGAAGCGTTAGGTTATTTCACTTGTGAGGCCCTTTAAAACCCTGCATTCTCACAAATAGATGAAAATGGAAGAGTGTTAAATTAAACCATTTCATTAAAGGCGAGGGTGATGACGGGTGTTCAGAATTACTGAAGGTTGTTGAGAGTCTACAATGCGTTTTGACAGCAAAGGCCTATGAGAACGTCAAAAATATTTTACAGTTTGCTTGGAGGCCTCCTAGATTTTGAGGCCATAGGCTTCAGCCTGCTAAGCCTATAGAAAAAAAGCTATAGCTAAATCGTTACTAAGTCCTCCATGCTTATGTGGAGGTAGCTCAATATTTACTAAGTCCTCCATGCTTACGGGCGTCAGGTTGCGGTCAATCCTATGTCCTGCATGCTTACGGGGAGGGGGGAGATCAATCCTTTCGAAGTTCTCCATGCTCTTTGCTTTGTGAGAAACTCAACTAAGTTCAGGAAAATTTAATCGCTTTTCGATGTTTTGATTTGGAGACTTAAATCAATCACTGACCAGTTTAATGTGTCAGATCGCATCTGCACATGGGAAGGTCAGGGACAGTCCTGAGACGTCCCAAAACTTGAAGGTTCGAAGGAACCGAACCATTTCTAGTATTACTGATATGTATGTTTGCATGAAGCTCCATACGTTATAGACAGTGAAAAAAAATTTTTTTTCAAAACTCAGCAGTGATAACAAAGCTCAATGATCTCATTATTATTAATACCAATATATATTTTATTGTATCCAACTAAAAAAGTGAAACAGGATGAATCCGTTTTAAGAAACATTATTAAATGTATTATTCATGCTGAATATTGCTTGATTTGTGATTTTTACGGTTTTTACCTAGATTCGGCCCGGAAGTTTCAAAATAATATTAATCTCAAGCCCCCTCCACAGACAGTACCTCTCCTTCTGGAGACTTCTGGAATCATTACTGGTACCAGAGGCGTCAAAGTACCGAGGTGTCTTGAGTAATTTTCCCACAGTATTACCGTTAAACTCACTTTAACTCTCGGCCTTGTAGCAACGTGGAAGCAATGAATAATCCACTTACTGGGTAATTTAAAGATGAATTATCTTTTCGATTGTAAGAATAATTCGTTTTTTTTTTGTTTTTTTTTTAAAGAGTAAAACCGATGTTTCCTGATACACATTTGTCTAGCAACTTAATTTTTACTGGCAATAGGTTCCTCAAATCCACTAATTCTTATCTTAATTGTCTTTATCGATGGGAGGTGGGGTCCTTCCTAACCTTTTGCGCAAATTAGTGCTTGATTATATCCTTATTTTTTTTCTAGAGCTTCCTGCTGTTGGGTGTATTAAAGTGAGGTTCTTTCTGTTATTTTGCACATATCTTTGTTCGTGATTCTGTCGTCTTACATGTTTGCGAATGATTATAATCATGAAGACCTACTGGGCCATTTTTCTCGAACCCATTTTAAAATAATTACTATTTAATCTATAGCTGAGGGTAAGAGATGAATTCATACTTTTCCAAAGGGTATTTGAGCATAAATATGTAAATTCGTATACCCGAGTTCGAATTCCACTTGGGTTGCATTTATATTTCTCGTATTTTTTGCTATCCGTTGCACCATATGCACATCCTGTTGAACAAGCTAACATCTGAAATTCAATATCTACTATCAAATATTAAAAGCATCTACCTTTATCATCAGAAATAACACCTCACCGACAAAATAAAAGCTACTCGAGAACAAAACAATTTATGAATTTAGGTAATGAACTGCGTTCGACGAAAACAAACCAATAAATACTTATGTTAGACACACCACCATTTAAATGTCAAGACGACTGGCCATGCATTTCTCCAACCAGAGCTCAATATGGAATCATTGAAATCAACA
>CAHIKZ030004683.1:2790000-2892500 GCA_903632075.3 Acanthosepion pharaonis
ATAGGTATGTCCCAATCGTATATACGATGGACAATATTGTAAGTGGGGATAATATGCTAAGTTTTCCACCCGTAGAAGTAGTTTACCTAAATCACACCGCTGATGAGTATTGTACTTTGTTGATGTTATAAAGATTACCATTTCATTTCTAACCTCCATTTTGGTAATTCTCCATTCGGTAACCTTTTCTAGGTTACAACAGTTATGAGGAATCAGTCCATTGCATGACGTCATTTCTGCTCACCAAAATCCTCTTATTTGGAATACAACATACAATTGACATACACGAGTGAATAACTAGTTATTTGTCCTGCTGATTTCTCTAAATCAGACGAAATCGTTATATATTTTGTTCTATGCTCCGCCAGTTTACTGTGGATAATTTTCACAATTTGTTCTTAGGTTAGATCTTCACAGAGGTTAGTAAGCACTGGTCTGTTTTTGCCTGGCTCACACCTTTCTAATTTCCTGTAAGGCCTCATGGAGAATGGCATTAAGTTGCGGTCATGAAATTGAAAAAAATCAAATAGATTTGCGTGCAAATCTCCAGCGTAAGTTAGATTATTTATTTTCAATTTGCTCTATAATTTCCTATGTTGATGCTTTTACTAAATATGAGGTTGTCCTACAATTATGTTATATTGTTATACTTACGAATACCTATTTATATGAATCATTATTTTAACACTTCTTTCTTACTAATTCTTTTGGGTTTTTTTTTGTTTCTTATATGATTCGTAACTCCCAGGAAGAGATAACAATTATATAATATTGACTGTTCAAATGAGGTTACGATGCCTCGAAAGCCCAATAAGATATCAACTTGGAATTTGATAGTAGCATTATTAAAGTAAAATTCATAAAGAGATTGGTTAATAAATTTTGTAAACTGAATGAATTAATAAGTAACAATGTTTGACCTTTACTTATATGGAAATATCCGAATTTATGTGACAAACAACCATTTTTAGTGTCGGTTGAAGTTTATTAAAAAAATATTTCTATTAAAAAAAAAAGTTTTGAAAATAGCTTTCTCAAATCCACTAACTGTTATTACTCTTTCCAGTAGTGATGAGGGCGTAGATCTTAACCTTTCGTCCGATGCCGTGTAGAGGGACAACGTGTTGATTATATCATTATTTACTCTTTGAATTTAATGTTCTATTCAGTTTAGTTGTTATTGCTTTTGAAATTGTTCAAATGATAGAGTTTTTGTTATTTGATAGAGTTCTCTGCTTGTGCTTCTGTATCGTCAGTCCACGAGGTTTCAAGAAGTATGCTCGTTAAGTCCTATAAGACTCTTTCACGAGAAGTCATAGTTAATCACTAATTGATGCAAGTAAGCGGTTGAATACAGCTGACAATTTACCGTATATACTCACTTATCACGCAACTTTTGAAGACCTAATTTTGAAGCTAATTTTAAGGGGGTCGCATCATATATAAGATATAAAATTGGAGGATGCACTGCTGGTCCTGGCTACGCCGTTGCCTCAACTATATATCCATTTACTGTAGTAGAAATTACAGCTGTATTTAAAAGTAACATGACTTTGATAAAACTGATGTATCCAATAATAATGAATGTAATATTCACATATTAATATCGTAAAATACAAACATAGCGAATATGCATCTTTTTCATTGTTTCCATTTATAAGATGTTTCGCTGTTTCTCCTTTAGGCGTTTACGCAACGAGTATAGAGTTATTAACGACACTTTTATTATTCTCTTTTACTTATTTAACTAGAAGATGGATAAAGAGATCGGGTTAAAGAAGTTAGTCTATTGCAATTTGGTTCCTCAAAAAAGAAAACTCACATGACACACGAGATATATTTTTATATGAAAAAATTTGGTGGTCCCACAATGTGTGATATCACGCGTTAAACGTGTATATACGGCAGTTGTTTTAAAACGGGTCTAGAGACATGTTTTATACCCGTATGAGGATCTTGTTCTGATCAGGCAAAATATGAAAGCATATGTTACAACGTTTTCTGACGTAAAGATGAACGTCTAAACTAGTGGATAGAGATGTCTCAGTTCTGGTCCTTGACACTTTACGCTTTTACAATTCAGTGTACACCGTCCAATAGTTGTCTAGCCTTAGTTTGGGAATTTTTTAACATTTATCTGAGGCAAAAGGGGCAACGTGAAACAGCGAGTAACGTATCTAACAAACTTGTGCAAGTGGATGACAGTGGATGACAGAACAGATACTGGGAGGTATAATCAGGCGACAAACTTTGTTTAGAACGACAAAGAATAGGGAGATGCTGACAGCTATGATCACACACGTCGTGAAAGGGCAAGGGAACACTTAGTAACCTACCTAAGAAGTCTGTGCAAACGGACAATAAAACAAAGACTAGAAGGGATTTGAAGACATATACTTCTGAAGAGTATAACGCATAGTAATTTGGAGAAGCCATAAACGTCCATGCCCAAAAGGAACAGATCACAAAGAAGTGATTAACATTTGGTTACTAAATTCTACTGGTATATTCATTTGAATAAATATTCTCATGAGATTATTTTGTGTGAGGGCATCACGTTCGCAAAATTTAGACAATGATCACGGTGTTCAATAAATATCCTCATTAAAAAAATATTTTGTATTAGAAAAAACTATAAAATCTGCCCAGCTTTTGCAACGAAAATTTACTGAATTTAAACTTAAATTTAATGCTGCCGCATAAAATTCATTAGTCTCATATACAATTCAACTTATATTTCAATTGTTCGAAGAATTTGCGTTGATCACTGTAGACAAGGTAAGTATTCTTGGCTATGCAAAATTACATTTTACCACATCAAACGTACAGTACATATCACTGACATCTCATTTTAACAGATATATTTACCAAAAAATACACAAAAAATATCTTGAAATACTAAAGAGTAAATTTATTCAATAAAAACGCTATTGGTTTCAATGACGTCCCCCAGCCGACATCGGAATCTTCTGCAGCTTTTGCCTTGTTTAAGTTGGTGAATGCCTCCATAATCTTTGTCTTCAGTTCATCATTGTTGTTCCAAGAAGTTTTATTAGTCTTTCGTTCAACTGAGCCCCACACATAATAATCAGCAGGGTTACAGCCTGGGGAGTTAGGTGGTCAGATGTTAGTGGTTATGTGGTCGCAGAAATTGTCTGGCAGCCAATGCGTGGCATGACATAGGGTCTTCAATACTAATCACCATTAGACTCGTCCAACTTTTTCTGAATCTTCTGTACTGTCCTTAGAACTCACTTATTAACTAGTTTCATATTGAAAGTAAGTTTTTACGAGACAAAAGGGCTGGCCTGAAATTGTTGTTCAATTTTTGTAAGACGCTCAATATGACTTATTATTTTACACATAAAGAAAAGATTACCTGAACTTCACGTAACATCGTTCTACCTATATGACAGAGAGAATGCTGGAAAAATCTTTTTACCGATGAAGAAGAGACAGGAGACAACATAAATGTGGTTCTACAGAAGGACGATGAGGAATATGTAAGTCATAACGAAATTTTAGAGAAAATGGAAACAAAACTGAAACTTGTATTTAACATCGGAAAGATAAAAACGATCACGGAAAATATAAAACTGAAATGACATATTGAAGATGGACAGAGAAGAGCAACTTGTAAGTTATCTAACAAGCGTTTGTAAATGGATGGCAGAATAGGGATTAGGAAACAGTGAAAATACAAAATTTACTAAGAGCTACAAATGAGAGGAAATTGCGGAAAGTCAGGCTCACTTACACCCTGAAGGGACACCAAACATAAAAGGAAAAAAAAAAAAATCAATTAGTTAGATATTTTAAGGACTTAGGTGATGATGGCTCTCTTTAGATTTCGTTTGTTTTTAATCCCTATGAATTGACATGACTTCTTAGGAAAGATAGTGGAGTAGTTTTCCGTTTCTTTCCTCACCGTTTTGAAATCAGAGTTTCGTTCCTTTAGAATGGTTGTTATTCACGGCTACGAAACTCTTTCTATTCTGCTATTTAATCCACAGCTGGGGGATGAAGGGATAATTCATACATTTCTGAGGACGTTTGATTGAAAGTGAGCGCAAGCGACTAGATTGGAATTTGAACTGAGGTGACTAATTCCGCTGAGAAACTTCAGGACATACGCGATTAGAGCAAAGTTAATGAAGATTGTCAAGGTCGGTTTTCGAACAGGGTATAACAGTTCAATTCTCAATGGTATTAACTGTTACCCCACTAATATCTGAAATGTCAATAACAAATGAGAAACTTACCTACTTATAAATCTACCAGTCGTCCATGCTTTGAATATTGCTGCCAACACAAGCCTATATATATATATATATATATATATATATATATATATATATATATAGCCTATATATATATATATATATATATATATCTTAAAACTATATGTTTATGTAAATATAAAAGTGAACACTGAAGTCAACAAGCAGAGGCGACATGCTGTTTCATGCTAGACGCAATCGTCAGGCCGCCTGACGATTGCTTCTAGCATAAAACAGCCTGTCGCCTCTGAGTGTTGACTTCAATGCATATGCAGCATTGCCAAATATACGCGCTATAGTGACTGATGTTGATCAAAACAGCACGTAATCCTGCAGATGTGGTCCAGTTAGAAGCATCTTCAGGACTGCTTGCCCAGTCTGCTCAATTGATCTCCGATTAAAGATGTTACTAAGTAACAAGTTGCGGCTTCCAAGTGCCATTGTCTACGTCATCTTTCAAAAACTAACTCATGTAGGGGCCCATACATGATACCCCCCCACTACTCACGTTCGTGAGCAGAGATGCAAAGTGATCCGGTCCTTGAGCAGATATAGCCAATTGGTTTAAGTCAGGTAAATTTTAAATTTTAAGCAAATCTTAATTTCTGAAAAAGATATTTGCAACAGCCAATCTTAAATCCCCAAACTAAACGATGTTAACATTTTAATTCAGTTGATCAGACGCCATGAGAGCCAGGCCAGCATCAGAGCTTTATTATTATTATTATTATTATTATTATTATTATTTAATTCATCTTGACGCGTTGATTACCAGTACATCCGTTTTCTCAAAACAAGTGACGGTTGTATAAAGATTTATAATTGTTCGTAGATTTTCTTCAAAATCTCATATTTATATACAATTTTTAAAATTAACTTGAAAAGACATAGTGTAGAAATATTATTGAACCTTGTGAAACACTGTGTCTTTTCTTTTTGTCTTTTCTTAAATTGCGCTCTTCTCTAGATTTATTATTATTATTATTATTATTATTATTATTATTATTATTATCTTTGGATTCTGTTGCATATACATTTCCTTCCGGGTCCCAATCAGAGAACTAAGGTCGAAATGGCTACATGACACTGATCATTTTTGCAAAAAAAAAAAAAACGGCAAATGATCTAACATTACATAGATAAAGCTCTTCATAATATCTGAGCTATACTTGTGGATACAAATTTTTGTATTTCTTTAAGGCAAAAGCTATCAGGAATCTTTTCAATGAGTCGATTAGAACAATTTCCACTCAATCCAACTACAACTAGAATTGATGTTGATGTTCTCATATGCATCATTTCTGAGATTTCAACTTCAACATCCTTGAATTTTTAGTTTGTTGAAGAACTTAAAAGATTGATGACAATCTGTAAAAAATGCCATATCAATAAGAAAACACATTCTATTCTTGTGGTCTTTGATCACGACGTCTGGGCAATTAGTTTGATTGTTCTGTTTGTGTGTATCGTAAAGTCCCATAAGATTGTTACAGATTCTATCTCTGTAACCAGGGATGGGTGATGTTTATACCAGCTTCTTGCAGTTTTCTTACCGTAAAAATTGCAATTTCTTTTTAATGCAGATATTGGCGCACATTAGCATATTGAATTTTTATATTCAGTGGGAGCTAACATCGTGAAATCTGATGCAAAGTGGCCAATTGTTTGTTGATCTTCTTCTTCTTCTTCTTCTTCTTCTTCTTCTTCTTCTTCTTCTTCTTCTTCTTCTTCTTCTTCTTCTATGTTCCGTGTCCTTTCAAGGCGTAGGCAATCATGGCTCTCCAGAAGTCCCTATGTATATTTCGCTATCCCTTCTAATTCCTGTTCTCTCATCAATTTAAACATACTTGTTAGTTAGTTTACGCGTTCTTCCCGCCAAACTATCACTCTTACATCTGATTAAACCAGATTAGTATTGCGTCAAGTTTCTGTTTCATCTGTGAGGATGACACTCCGTATTCACTGCTCTGTAGCAGGACCAACATATATAAAATTTCAGCTTCCTTTTTATTGGTCCTAACGTACTTTTCCTTTTTCTTAATACTTTGCTTAGCATCTTTCGTTAAAACTATTCCGCTATCGGTGTCACTTGTTCCCGTTCTCTGTTAAGATATTTATACATGTTTGATTTTGGTCGAAACTTTCGGTTCGTATTGGTTAACGCGATGTTAGGTTTTATTTTATGCTAACATCACGGCAATTTCAAGGGAAAAAAGAAGTGTATTAATTAATAAATCCTATCTTATCCAATTCTTCGTAAAAATCAGACATATTTCAGTCTTTATTATTTCATATTGTTCTGCCTCATCTATTACAAAGCAAAAAGAATGGAAAAGATAAAATGTTAATGGCGTAAACCTTACGTTCTATACAACTAGTTTTGGTTTGAATGAAAAGTTAGAAATATGCTTGTGGCCCAGCCGACACCGGAACATAAGCGATTAACATGCCAGTCTGCAAATGCCTTCAGGGAAATTTACCACCCAGGTTATTGTTCTGGTCATTCGTGGATTTACAATGATCTCTTCTCATTTTTACTTCTTGCATACATCCTTGGCTTCTTTTAAAAAAAAAAAAAAAAAGAAGCTGCATCTTTTTTGTCTTTTGTTTATATTTTTGTGTTTTTTCTTTGTCTTTCTCTGTGTGATTCTTAAAAAATTCTTTCATTTCCCTCATTTTCATTCACCTCATGAAATTTGTTTTTGCATATATTTAGTTCCTTCTTTTATTCACATTCACTTGTGTTGCAGATTGTTTTTCTTTTGATTTTTGCAATTTCATATTTTCGTCAATTTCATGTCTTCCATGTATTCCTGTGTTCTTATATTTGTTTTGGCTCCCTTTTCGATTTTCTTCTACAAATACCACCATTTTCTTTCTTTCCTTATACTGTATCATATTTTTCTCAATTCCATGTATTTCGTTTTTCTCCCAATTTTGTCGTTTTTTCTCTTACTTTTAATTCTGAGTTTCACCTATTTGTTTGCTTTCTTCTTCCTCCTCTTCTTCCTTTTCTTCTTCCCCTTCGTCGTCTTCTTCTTCTTCTTCTCGCCTTTCTTCCTTTTTCCTTCTCCAATCCTGTCTTGTTGTTGTTGTTTTTGTTGTTGTTCTTCTTTTTCTTTTTCTTCTTCTACTTCTTCTTCTCGCCTATCTTCCTTTTTCATTCTACCATCCTGTCTTCTTCTTCTTCTTTTTCTTCTTCTTCTTCTTCTTACATTCTTTCAAATTTTCTTTTGAGTTAGTTTTTCCGTCTCATTTATGAGAAATTATTTCTATATTCTGCTTTTGAATTTCTTTTTCTTGTCTTCATTAATTCCTTCTTTTAAGCTGTCTTATTTTTCTTTCTATAGTTTTATTCGTTTCACTTGTCGACCTTTTCCCTTTTTATTTGAGCTTTTATTTCTTTTTAATTCACCGTGCTTATCTTCTTTATCTTTCTTTATCCATCAATTGTTTTCTTTTTCAGGTTTGCATTCGCTTAACTTTCTTTTTTCTTTCTTTCTTTCTTTCTTTCTTTCTTTCTTTCTTTCTTTACTGTTGTTCTCATCTTCATTTATTTAATCATTTATTATATTTCTTCTTTCTTTCTTTTTTATTCCTGCTTTGTATGACTTTGCATTTTATTCTTTGACTTCCACCATTTTTACTTTCTAGGTATTATTCTCTTTTTTAATTTTATTTTTTCTTCTTTTAATTACATATTATTTTTTTATGTTTTCTTATTTGTCTTAATCTACAAAGACTGTCTTTTTCTTTTCTATTTTTCCGCGTTTTATTTCATTCCTTTTTTTTATTTTATGATTTTTTTTATTATCGATTCTTTTTTTATTTTCTTTACTTTCTTTTCTTATGATAAAAAATCAACCAAAATATGCCTTTATACGTACGCTTTAAGATATATTGGTGATGAAACGTTATGGTTATTTCTGTTTACTTAAACTTTACTTAAAGGCCACAACTGAAAAATGTTTCTTTGCAGCCTGAAGAAATAACATTGCATGCATACAGTCTGACAGATTCATGCCAAAACAAAGCATTTAATACTTATGAGATTCACGATGAAATGAGCATTCTGTAACTGTCCAGGTGCAATTCAATATTCACCGCATTTTGTTAACAGATGGACCGAAAATACACAAAAGAATATTTCTGCAAAATTAGCTAAACTAGCTTTTTACGTAACCTTCGACACACTGTGCTGAATAAAATATTACATGCACGTCATATATAGCGAAACGGAAGACTCTGGCGGTCGGCTGAAGATGAGATAATTTGCAGTTAAAAAAATAAATACAAATTGCCTTTTCTCAGTTTTCTTTTCCCGTTGTTTTATAAATTTAGTTAATGGAGTTCGTGCATATCGCAGGGGTTTCTCATCTCTGGTCAATTTGATATTTCTATGAGACGTTACGCTGTGGGAGGCGTCATTAATGAAAAAAAATATTAACCTTCAAAAATACGGTCAGCACACTCTGATTGTAGATTAAGATTAGAGTAGTAGTCAATAACTTGTTCTTCTACCTATATGCCTATTCTAAAAGAAAATGAAAATAATAATCATAGCAATATATATATATATATATATATATATATATTTTCATTAATGACGCCTCCCACTGCGTAACGTCTCATAGAAATATCAAATTGACCAGAGATGAGAAAGCCCTGCGATATGCACGAACTCCATTAACTAAATTTATAAAACAACGGAAAAAAAACTGAGAAAAGGTATATATATATATATATATATATATATATATATATATATATATATATATATATATATATATACAAAATTAAAGAATGTAACATCGTCGTATCGAGGAGATATTTTAATAATAAAATACTCAATGGCTATCTAAAGAAATATTATTGTAAATGTAATTATTGAAAATTCACAATAGTATTTCAAAATTGATTCATATGGGTTGGAAGAAACTCTTCAATCTTGATACGGATCATAAACTTCAATAAGCTTGATACAATCTCTCGCTCTTTCTCTCTCTCTTTATATATATATATATATATATATATATATATATATATATATATATATATATATATACAGTGAGGAAATAAGTATTTCATCGCCTGCTATATTTAAGAGTCCCGCCACAAGGAATGTATGTGGCACAAGGCCGAGTTTAATGTGGGTTTCTCCGAGCCTGTAGGCCCAGCCAAAAATATCCCCTTTGAACCCGCCTAATCGGGTTCAGGTTCTGTCTACCTCCCCGGACGTAACTTTGCCTGCGACAAAGCTTCGTCCGAGGTCCTCTCTACCGAGGCAAAGAGTTAGACAGTGAAGAGTCTGTATTTCATCGCCTGCTTATTTTCTGAGTCTGCCACCATACAAATATAGAAACGGTCTACAATTTTCAGAGAAGGTCCGTCTAGAAAGTGAGAGATAGAATATAAAAAAAATTCTATAAATTCCCATTATATTAATTTTTTAACATTTATCTCTTTTTTATTGAAAAAAAAATCACTACCAACCAGCAATGATTCAGGCTCAACAGATTGTTCATATGACCAGGAGGCAAATAAACAAGTCCTATTACTCAATTAGTACTCCTAATCAAGTTCTTATTACCTGTATAAAAAACACTAGTTCACATAAACCTTCAATGAATCAGAATCTAATCTCTCCATAATGGTCAACACAAAAGAATTGCCTAAGGACATCCGCAACAAAATTGTATTCTTGTAGCTAGATGAGAAGGAGTCAACTGTTGGTGCGATAATAAGAAAATAGAAGAAACACCAATTGAATATCAATCCCCCTCGGTCTGGAGCTCCATGCAAGATCTCCCAACGTGGAGTGAGCCTTATGATGAGAAAGAGGAGGATATAACCCAGAACTACGCGGCAAGAGCTTGTTGATGATCTCAAGGCAGCTGGGACTACAGTAACACCATTACTAACACGATATGTCGTAGTGAATTGAAATCATGTAGTGCCGGCAAGGTTCCCCTACTCAACAAAGCACACGTATAGGCCCGTCAAGAGTTTGCAAATGAGCATCTGGATGATTCAGAAGAGGTTTGGGAGAAAGTTCTCTGGTCAGACGAGACTAAAACTCGACCCGTCGTGTCTGGAGTAAAAAGAATTCTGACTTGGACCCCAAGAACACCATCGCAACTATTAAGTATGGTGGCGAAAACATTATGCTTTGGTGCTGTTTCTCTGCTAAGGGGAGAGGACGACTAAACAGGGTCGATGGAAAGATGGATGGGGCCAAGTAAAGATAAATGGTGAGGGAAAACCTCCTTGCTTCTGCTAGGACACTGAAGATGTGTTGTGGATGAGTGTTCCAGCATGGCAATGGCCCAAAGCATACGTCTAAGGCAACAAATGAGTGGCTCGAGAAAAAGCACATTAAGGTAATGGAGTGGCCTTGTCAGTTCCCGGACCTTAATCCTTTACAGAATCTGTGGGGGAAACTGAAGCTTCGAGTTGCCCAACGACAACCTACAAACCTTAAGGATTTACAGAGGATCTGTAAAGAGGAGTGGGCCAAAATCCCCCCTGGGGTCCGTAAAAAAACTTGGTAACCAAGTACAGGAAACGTCTGGCTGCTGTTCTTGCCAACAAAGGTTTCTTCATCAAATACTGAGTTATGATGTACTATGGGGCGAAATACTTTTTTTTTCAATGGAAAAGAAATAAATGTTGGAAAACTAATATAATTCGATTTTGTAGAATGTCTCACTTACAAGACGCACCTACTTGGAAAATTATAGACCGTTTCTATTTTTGTAAGGTGGCACACTCATAAAATCAACAGTGGATGAAATACTTAATATCCCCACTGTACATAGGTAGACATACAGTTCAGATATAGAAATCAATGCTGATGGGTAATTGTCAGTTTCCCACTTGGCTTCATTATCATATTAAACAGTGAAATCGACAGTCACTGTGCAGTGTTGATTCCTGCGCCCACATTGTCTATAAATCTAGGTTACGTATATCTGATATTGACTATTGTATCCATATCAATAGACTAAACTATCTCTCTCTCTCAATATATATATATATATATATATATATATATATATATATATATATATATATATATATATATATATATATATCTTTACCTTTATTATACGTGTAATATGAACACTTCCTATGATGTTCTATGCCTACAAGTTAAAGATTCAAATATTTATTAATCTGACGATTTTCCTTCTAGGTGCGAAACGTATTACTTAGAAAATATTTTTCATGTTGTCATTCGATTACTCACTTCTGATATAAAACGAAAAGTTGAAATCATTCAGGAAACACAGCAGAGTTAGTCATAAAAAATATTTTTCAAGTTATTGACTGCTGTCTGTGTCAAAGATAAACGTCATGAAATATTCATCTATGTTGTCAGCTTACTAGATGTCATTTTATCCTTCTTCCTCAAAAAGGATGTCATCTAGGACACTTGTGATATTTTTTAATGATACCATTTTCTTTCGAACAATTTATTTGCATCACTCAAAAGTGCTAATAATACGCACTTCTGTTTCATTACAGAGAATAAGCATTGGATTATATATATATTTTTAAAATATTCAATTTCTCCATGTGTGAGCTTATTTTGAAAATTCGTTTATTGATTCATTCTGTAAAAATCCCGCATACGATGTTGTTTTTCAAATTATATGTAACATATATACATCCTTATATTTAGTCAAGACGAAGTGGATAGAAAAT
The DNA here is from genome assembly GCA_903632075.3 of Acanthosepion pharaonis. Taxonomy (NCBI): domain Eukaryota; kingdom Metazoa; phylum Mollusca; class Cephalopoda; order Sepiida; family Sepiidae; genus Acanthosepion; species Acanthosepion pharaonis. The sequence goes on from CAHIKZ030004683.1 coordinate 2,801,988, forward strand.
GTTCAATGTTGAATTTATGTTAAATTTGGGTGCTAAAAATGTTACTATGTCAGTAAGTATTAAACAGTAAGTACTTTTCCCAAATTTCGTAACGGAAATTTATGAGTGCCCATTATCTATCTATCTATCTATCTATCTATCTATCTATCTATCTATCCTTCTACTTCTGTTCAAATATATCTAATTTTGTTCATTATCTATTTATCTCAGGCTGTTATCAGCCTATTCATACAAGTCTTTCTGTTTCTCTGCTAATCTATCTATCTATCTATCTATCTATCTATCTATCTATCTATCTATCTATCTATCTATCTATCCTTCTACTTCTGTTCAAATATATCTAATTTTGTTCAATATTTATCTCAGGCTGTTATCAGCCCATTCATACAAGTCTTTCTGTTTCTCTGCTAATCTATCTATCTATCTATCTATCTATCTATCTATCTATCTATCTATCATAGTGAAGTTGATTGAAATCAATAACTAGTGTCTATTATACATAAATTATTACGGTATATATATATATATATATATATATATATATATATATATATATATATGTGTGTGTGTCTATGCGTGTATGTGTATTTCATTCTTAGACTGTGCTGTTTCGCTGTATCACAACTCCTCAGTGCGACTAGACATCCGAAGGCCTCAAGCCCGGATCGAAACCCATCCGATTTGGAGTCAGTGTTTCTATCACTGAGTTATCCTCATTCGACAGAGAGAACCAGTTAAATCTAGCGTATTGTTTTTAGGAACGTAAACAAACGCCAATTAGTCAGACGGCTCGAATTCATTTTTGCTGAAGAGTTTTGCATTAACGCACGGGGCAGTTATTTATAGAATTAGCCTATCACTCAACAGTGCTCAATTGAAATATATTTTCAAGAGCTACATTATGTGATTCGCAGACAGTACTGTTTCGCTGTATCTGGAAAAAAGGAAGAAGCGCAGAATAGTTTTTATATAATAGATCGATACGGTTTCAAGTTTCAATTAAGAATGGTTACATCGTTTTCGATCAAATTCCTTGTAGAAAAGCATGAATCCAATTATACCTGCTCTTTGCCACCTTGGTCATATTATTATCACTGAAGTTCAGATTGATACATAGGTTAGTGTTTGAAAGGGATTTCATTGATTATCCACTCACTATAAAAAGTTCCCATTCACGTAAACTTTGCGAGATGCCTACTCTATCAGTTATCAGTATTGACGCATGTACCTGCAGACACACATACACACACTCAAAGTTCTCTATTTGGGCAGCAATACCTCTTTAATACATGTTACGTTGAACAAAACTGTCACGATAGTTTATTTTTTTGTTCTTCCATGCTTACAGATGTTTACTATACTGGAGACCAACACTCACCAGTCAAGTCGGCTGAGTCTAGATCTCTCTGATCAAAACTCAATACGGACACAGTTAATTCAGCATAGAATTTTCTGAACTTCATACGTAACTTACTAGTCAAGAACGTGGTTTAGATATGTATTTCGAATCGCAAAGCAAATTTAATAGCGACTGAAAAATAATTAAAAAAGAAAACCGTAATAAAATTAATAAACACGGTAAGAATGTCATGGGTGTCGTTGTCGGCTAAAGTATCATGGCCGAAGGTTCCGAAAACAGAACATTCTCCAGTGCCGTACCGTTCTCCAGTGTTCAAACCATTATACTAAACACGAAGAGGTCCATTATTTTCTTTCGTGGTTCAAAGGTCAGTTTCTTTCTTCGTGACGAACTTTGCCTATAGAGGCAGGACCTACAAGGTGGTTGGACAAGAGTGGTTTTGAATTGAGAGATTTTTTACACCCAATGCAATAGAATGAAGTATGTCCCGCTCTTTGGTGGCACGGTGGCGTAATGGATAGCGGTTCGGATTTAGGGATCCGAGAACCGATTTCGAATTCAAGTCGAATCCATTACATTCACTTACGTGTTAATACTCTTGGAAAAGGTATGAATATTCTTCTTCTCCTACCCAGCTATGGGTAAATAACAGGACAGACCCGGTTCTATAGGCTTGGATGGCAACAGGCCTATCGCAGAAAGAAATGGCAACCTACTGCGGGAAAAAATCTGCCTCGTCAATCATGTATCGAAAAATACATGATCGCCTAAGCGTGTATCACAGATGGCAAATAACTGACTGACTTACCAGTCGAATCCATTACATTCACTCACGGCCTAATACCCTTGGAAAAGGTATGAATCCTCTTCTTCTATAGTTATAGCTAAATAGCAGGACAGGCTGGGTTCTATAACCTTGGATGGCAACTGGTCTACTGCAGAAAGAAATGGCAACCTTCTGCGGGAAAAAATCTACCTCGTTAGTCATGTATCTAAATATACATGATCGGCTAAGCATGGCACATAACTGACTGACCTGCTCTTTACTTGTAGCAGTGGGAGAAAAAATGAATTCATACGTTTGCCAAAGACACTGGTACGCAAGAGAATGTAATGCACTTGACTGGAATGTGAACTCATCTATCGGATCCCGCAATCGATTACTCCACAGTGCGTCATGAGGAGGAATAAGTTTACTTTCAGTAAATTTCATGCCGTCTATAATAGTAGTTATCATTTGTTAGAATAACCAAAATCCTTTAAAATAGCTAATAGCTTATCAGATAGAGCTCGAAATCAACAAACATTTGGACAATGTTTCTGATATTAAATGTAGAAAGGAACAAATTGTAATTTTTCAAGAAAATATAATAAAATAAATATAGACAAAAGCTATTTTTTATATCTTGTTTATCGATACTAACAAGCGCATATATATATATAAATATATATATATATATATATATATATATATATATATATATATATATACCGAGAATTGGAACCCGAACAGTTTCAATAGGAGAGAAAGGCCATGCCAACTGTACCAACCGGACTCGGTGATGAATAGTTGAAGAATTACACTCGATATAGCGTCGCTCCATTCCGTGGTGGAACTTATCCGAGTTTCACTTTACACTTAGGACTGTGCCTCCGCGAGCTACGAATGCTATCCCCAAGCCGCTCAGTCCAGTTCAAGCAAGGATATACAGATAAAAATAATTAGGAGGATTTGAAATAATCATAATTAAGTAATTCATCGAGTCAAGAAGAAACCTTAACAGAATACCGAAAGCACTGAACGACCGGTTTGTTCTATATTTGGGACTCATTAGCAGTGTGCATCCACTACCGAGAATTGAAACCCGAAATGTTACGATAGGAGGAAAAAGTCAGAAATTGTACCAACGGACCTCGATTGTCATAATCCTTACCTTCAAATTGTCTTTGGTGTTACAAAAAAATTTGTTCGTCTCTCGCTTAACTGCACCCCAAACATATTAATCAAGTAATGTAAGGGTTGATGTGGTTGTAGAAATTGTCTGACAGCCATGGCAGGTTTCTACTGCCTGTGTAGCATGGTGCAGAGTCCTGTTGCCAGACATTAGGTCTTTCAGTAACCATCCTCTTGACCTAGGAAAGCACTACCTTCTCAAGAGAGTTGATGTAGGCTTGCGTGTTGAGTGAGGCACTGTAGGAAGACGAACTCCGCCATCACTAGTGATCACTCCAAACACCTTCGTAATCACCATTGGACTCATCTAACGCTTTCTGAATCCTCTACATAAATTCTACATCCTCGGCATAAATTCGTCATGTTGTTCTTTTTCTCAAAGACGGTGTTCAACTGACCCAACTATACTCTGCAGCAGACAAAATAAAATCAAGCAGCCCGCATGCTCGAAATTAAGAATATAAAATGGCAATAATTTACCGATCGCATCCTGTATAATTTTTGTATATATATATATATATATATATATATATATATATATATATATATATATATATATATATATATAGCATTTTCACCCCAAGCAAGGCGGGAAGCCACTAGGACGCAAGGGGTTACAGAAAATTAGAGCAAGATCAGATAGGAGTGATAGAAGAAAGGATGAGAAGAAGAGTAGTGGATAGATCAAGGCAACTGGGGATGTCGATTGACATTACACTTGAATAGCTGGAGATTATAGCTCACAGGGAAACAGGAATAGGGAAGGGAGTTTCACAGGCGAGAGGTGCGAGACATGAAGCTATTGGAGTAGAAGAGACGGCTACATTTAGGAGTTTCGACAGTGAAGTGGTGAGAGCGGGATGCCAGCCTCGTATGGCGCATGAACTCATGACGTCTGGGAACCAGCGAATGCAGCTCCTCGGAGCAATTGCCATGAAAGTATTTGTAGAACAGGAAGAGGGAGGCGACGGCGCGTATATGTGTGTGTGTGTGCGTGTGTGTGCTTTTGTGTGTGTGTGTGTGAATGTATGTTCACTTATATGAATAAAATCAAGTGACAGTTGATTTGAATAGCGTAGGAAATTACTCTAGCAAGGCGACTTGAGGCAACTCGACGTGGTATCAATCCCCCAAATAATCTGGTGACCTCTGGAGAGTGGTCGAACCGCTACTTTATCCTACTTCTGTCCATAGCATAGTAATATATATCGGTGCTGAATTTTGTGTGCAAATAAATCTTTTCACCACATGCTATAAATGATTGACTGGATCATGGGCAGGCTAAATATGTGGCCTCAACATACTTTGGAAATCTCGAAATGAATCAAAATTTCCTTTGTCATCTGATAACTGCATTTAAGTTTTCTGTGATATTCCAAGTAGAGATAAAAATTATATATATATATATATATATATATATATATATATATATAGTCTTAAGATGTGCTATATTTATGGGATAAAGTGCTCAATATTTGAGATAGAGCGTGTGTAAATATAAAAGTGAACATAGAACATAGGATTGACGATTGCATCTAGCATGAAACAGCCTGTCGCCTCTAAGTGTTGACTTCTATGTTCACTTATATATATATATATATATATATATATATATATGTGTGTGTGTGTGTGTGTTTATGTATGTATGTATGTATGTATGTATGTATATGTTAATTAATTAATTAAATATAAATAAAATTCAGTTGTAACCCATTTAGATGGCCATTTCGTTCATCAAAAAAATTCTTTCCTCGAGAATTTCCCTGGAGCTTGTTTGTACCAAAGTGTTTGATTAGAAAATAAAGCGTAACGTTAAAAAACTGCAATTAGAGGGAAAGCCATTTAAAAGTGAGATAAAGAGAAAAAAATGGAGAAAGAAAAATCATAGTAAGAAGGATATAAGAAACGGGCGGAAACTACATATACATACTATTCTGGACAGAATTTAAAAACAGTTGAAAATTAACACTGACCAATATCGAAAATGTTAACTCTTTTTCAAATAGGACCAAAATACATCAGGATTTACAATCTTTAAAGTTAAGAAAGCTTTTCTAAGGTTGCAAGTTGAAGAAATTTTAACATTTATTATTAATACTATTATTTAATATTAATATTACAAAAAGGAATTTAATATTTTAATAATAAAATCTAATTAAAACATTATTAGTATATAGACAAGATAAAAAAGAATATTAATATTAATAATTAAATATTTGAAGAATTGAAATAAATAAATAAATCGATAAGTAAAAACGCCCCAAAATATTTTACAATGGAAAAAATCTATACAGATTAATAAAAGGCAAAATTATAGATTAAAACTTATATTAAAATTTAAAGATTATATAGATTAATTAGAGATTAAATTAAAAAATGACATAGAATAATATACATTAAAAAAGATTAATTATTTATTAAATTATGATAGATTATACCGATTAATATAGATTAATGTATACATTTTTAAAAGAGTTATTTTTCTATATTTCATATCTTATAAAAATATTATTTTAATATTAAATTTTTAAAATATTTTTTACTTATATTTTTATTATTCTTTTTTTTTTAATCTTATTATTACGTTAATCCAAGTATATTGATATTTACATTTACTTTTAATAACCTGTTTTATGACTAGCTGCTTTTTATCAATTTGCGTTTATGTCCTAAGTTATTTGTAATTGATGTTTCCGTTTTTATATTTTTATCTAATTTTAATTTATAATTTAATCTATAATTTAATTTATACTTAATTTATAATTTAATTTATAATTTAATTTATACTTAATTAATAAATTATTTTATACTTAATCTGCTCCTGAACTGATCCCGGTTCTCTCCAAACTTTACAATAAATCATTCGCTACTTATTGCTATCCAAACTGTTTGCAATCTTCGTCTATATTTCCTGATTTTTACGAACATAAGGTATCCATCTGAAGATCTCGTATTGTCGATTTATAAGTCTCTTAACTCTTTTTGGTAAATTATTTAAGTCTGTAATCAACGCCGTATTGGTTAAGAATCTTACTTCACACGGCCTCCATCAGGATAAACAATATGGTTTCCGCCGATGAGTTAACGATCATTACTGATTTTTGTCTATAGGATATGAGATAAGTACGGCTGTGGTCTTATATATCTCAAAGACTTTCGGCAAGGTTTGTTATGATGGACGTCTTCATAAGTTCAAGGGATAGGGTATCTCTGCACTAACATTTGGCCTAATATAATCATTCCTAACAAAATGTCTAATGAAGCATGTGTTGAACAGGTACGCTTTTAGTTCATATTCTATCCTCGGACCCACGTCATTTCTAATTTTCATCAACGACCTTACCGATATCATCATTTCCCGAATAGATAGAATGACACAACTATTTACACCTGTCGTAATAACAAGTCTGAGAGATGCGATGAAGTAGAAGTGTCACCTGTACTTGTTAAATGGGACAAGGAATGGTTTGTTAATTTTAACGTCTCCAAGACAAAACTGCTTTCATTTAATCACCACAAAGAACCTCTTCTGTCTACCATCAGCTTAGCTGATGTTTAACTCCAGGAGAACATTATGTTGATCCTTCTTGGCCTCATGTTTTCCATTGACATGACATGGTGTAATTATATTGAATCAGTTGCCAGGTCTCGTCAGAATCCACTTTTCATATTTATAGATCTGCCATTCGTCCGTGCATTGAATACTGCCGCCATGACTGGCCTGGTCTGTTGTATATATATATATATATATATATATATATATATATATATATATATATATATATATATATATATATATATATATATAAATATAGGAATATATAAGCGAATAAGATATATAATCCGGTGTTCTTATAGATATTTTTATTTTTTACAAAATAGTGCTCAACGTAAATTAATATTAATGCTCTGTAAATATTTTAAATTAGTGCTCAATGTAAATTAATATTAATGCTTTGTAAATATTTTAAATTAGTTAATTTATAATATATATATATATATATATATATATATATATATATATATATATATATATATATATACAGTGGTTGATATGCCATAAAAAACTCAACCAACCAACCAAACCATATATATATATATATATATATATATATATATATATATATATATATATATATATATACAGTGGTTGATATGCAATAAAACTCAACCAACCAACAAACCAACGAAACCATATATATATATATATATATATATATATATATATATATATATATATATATATATATATATATATATACCGAGATACTTGACAACATTCAAAGAAGGTTTTGTAATGTAATCGCACTTGACCTGTTATCTCGAGTTCAGTCACTTTCCCACCGACGTAACGTGGCTTCCCTGTGTCTTTTCTACAAATATTTTAAAGATATTTTTTCTAACGAGTTTTTTTATAGCCTCGACTACATGAATCTATGCGTGCTACTAGATTGGCAATTAGGTCTCTTTTACTGTTGACTCAATACAACCACCAGTTCTTTTCTAATCGTTTCTTTTCTCGCCTGTGGAACTCACTTCTAATCCCTTCCTTCCCTATTAAATACAATTAGAATGCAACATCAGTATCTATATTCTGTCTTCCTGAACTCTGTTCCTTTATTGAACTTTTCCTCGCTAAAATCTTCTCATTTTTTTTCTCTCCTGTAAAAACCTCTGTTCTTGGTGCATTATAGCCTTTCTTGCGATGAAATATCTTTCATATATATATATATATATATATATATATATATATATATATATATATATATATATATGTGTGTGTGTGTGTGTCTGTGTCTGTGTGCGTGTGTCTGTGTCTGTGTGTATGTAACAGCGGAAGAAATAGACTGATTTTAATATTAACTGAATCGATTATATATATTCCCACCAACCTACGGAGAGAAAAGCGTTTTTTATGATATAATTATGTCTGTTCCACGACGCCCGCTGTTCTGTTTCGTCTTAGTTATCACGTTTATGGGTTGAGAAAAGTATTATTTCATTCAATAATTCATATTGAAATCTAATCCCTTGACATATCTGCAATATATTGCAGACGGTCGACAACTCTTTTTTCCCTCTCAATACTAGTTCCAAGATTTTGTGGTTAAAGGAATGATAAAATATTTCATGAAAAAGAAATAAAGAAATAGAGATACTTGTACAAGTAATATTCCTTTTAATGCTATGAACTTCATTTTCGTGGATACGGATCCTTGAGTAATCGTCCCTGTTTTTTCTGCAGAGAAATTAATACATAGACTACAGAGAATCTTATAAAAATCCACATTTTTAAAAAAAGATTTCTGTTGACTACGCCGTTAGACATTAAGCTTTTACATACTTGAGGTGATTTTGCTTGCTAGGCAAAATTTTTATCTCGTCAATGCAAATGACTCAGATGAATGAATAATAGCGTGTTTGAATTTTGGAGCTGTGTTGTCATATCCTGTTATGGCAACAGAAAATGACCATGACTGAAATTAATAGTGCAGTAGAGCAGTCTTGAAAAAAACTATTCCGTTGAAAGGAAAGTAGTGAATAATCCAGAGTGTTAAAGGTTAATTTCACTGTTAAACTAATGACGGGGGTCACGACCCAAACTCGTGTATGCACCTATTTGGAAATAAATATGTCGGACTAAAATTTCTATTATATTTAGCTTGCTTGATTTAAAATAAATCTTTCAAATGTATTTGGAATATATACATTTTGTTTTACAATGGGGTTCACCTTGTATAAGGCCAGAGAGACGCTCGATCTAGAGTGTTACAGCGCAAGAGGCACTGTTTATGCTGATATGTGGGAATGATAACGGTTAACCCTAGACTTGAACAGGTTAAGACTGTAGTGAACGGGGAAGCATCCTCTTGGGATTCGGTTTCACAGGGCAGTATTTCAGGGGAAGAAGAAGCTCATCTGAAACTTTCTTCTGACTAATGGAATACGGAGAGAATTAGGGTACTTCGCTACATATGTTTGATTTAAATCGCACCTGATTTGTCAAGATGACTGTTTCATAATGTTGGCCCTGGAAAACAAACCATTGTGCGGCACATTTGGCAATTGTCAAATTTGTTTAACGAAAGTCGGCGAAATACAGCGATGTCGGATAAGCACGATTTTACAAGCTATTGTGACCGATGATTTGATTGTAAAGGTCTTGTTCAACTACGTACCAATCCAGATTATTTGTTCTAAGGTCCACTCAGTATAATTGTAGTTTAAATATAACCAGGCCGTGCGTCTCGAAAAGGACCTCCAATCGGTTGTGAACGTGGGCAGGATTTGGCTTGTCAGCTTTAATGCTTAAAAAACAAAACTGCTCTCTATTAATCACCCCAGAGATCCTCCCCTGCCCTCCATTAGAATGTCTGACACTCAACTTCTCGAGAGCACCTCTCTGCGGCTGCTCGGTCTCACGTTGACTGCTGACATGAGATGGAACAAATACATTGAGTCAATTGCTTTGTCCACCGAAAGGAAAGTTGGCTCCCTGTGCCGCGCCAGGAAATTCTTCTTCCCGGAATCGATCCTCCAGATCTACAAATCAACAATTCGCCCTTGCATGGAGTATTGCTGACATATATGGTCTGGAGCCCCTTCTGTTTGCCTCGGGGTTCTTGATAGGCTCCAGAAGCGGATATGCAATATAATTGGCCCTGCTCTGGCATCTCGTCTGCAGTCACTTTCTCACAGACGCGTCGTCGCTTCTCTCTGTTTGTTTTACAAATACTTTCATAGCAATTGCTCCGAGGAGCTGCATTCTCTGGTTCCCAGACTTCATGAGTTCAAACGCCCTACGAGGCTGGCATCCCGCTCTCACCCTTTCACTGTCAAAACTCCTAAATGTAGCCGTCTCTTCTAGTCCAATAGCTTCATGTCTCGCACCTCTCGCCTGTGGAACTCCCTTCCCTATTCCAGTTTCCCTGTGAGCTATAATCTCCAGCTATTCAAATGTAATGTCAATGGACATCTCCAGTTGCCTTTATCTATCCACTACCCTTCTCCTCATCCTTTCTTCTATCACTCCTATCTGATCTTGCTCCAAATTTTCTGTAACCCCTTGCGTCCTAGTGGCTTCCCGCCTTGCTTGGGTGTAACGCTTAAAAAAAATCACAGCTTGGCTGTGTGCATGTTGACCAAACATAAATATATCTGAGCAGGTGTCTGCCATATGGAGTAGCTAGTCATTCAAGCAGACGGACTTACTCAATAGCTAAGCAATCAGCTATTTAATGTTTCTCATCAGAATCTATCTTGCATATTTATGAATCTACCATTCGTCCGTGCATTGAATACTCTTGCTATATCTGGTCTTGTGCTCCTGGTGTATATCACAAGATTCTTGACAAAATTCAAAGAAATATCTTGTCTTCATTCACTTTCTCACCGACCTGAATTGGCTTACTTTGTCTTTTCAACAATTATGGAATCTATTGTGATGAGCTTCTGTCCCTGCTGATTATATTACGGGATATTTAAGCGCGCTACTTGATTGGCAAGTAGGTCTCATAGATTTTCTGTTGAAATAGTCACTTGCACTCTAATAGTTTCCTTTCTCTAACAGTTTTCTTTTCTCGTAAGAAATCGGAAGCGAGTACTACAGGTGAACCTGGGAAACTCTCTTCTAATTTATTGCTTCCTTGAAAAATTCAGCTTTCAAAAATTAAATGCGAGGCCATCTTCTGTCTTCTTGAACCCCATTTCATTTTTTTTGTTCTTTCTTTAATCATTTCTGCTAATGATTTAGCATTTCTTTTTCCCTTTGTATGCGTTATAGTATCATTATCGCCTTGCCCGGAGCGAAACGATTAAAAAAATATGTGTATATACATTTTGAAAATGTTTTTTTACAATACAAAATTTAATAGTGCATTACAACAGAAACTTATCTAAAATATATAGTTAAAAGAAAAAAAAATTGATACATCATCCGAATGCAAAAATAGGATTTTACTAGTTGTAACTTCTCAGATTGCTAAAATCTCTCTGTAAGAACAACCTGCCTTTCTTAAAAACAACCTTCATAATTTATTATTTTAAATGTCAGTGCGACACTGAATATATGGACAGGGAAAATAAACTTCTTGAGAGGAAATTTTCTCAGTATGTTTTGGTGTTCATTAGAAGATATCTGCTTCGAGATAATTTGCATACATCTATAGTCTCATCTGGGTATACAATTGAAGTGCCCCTGATTAAAAACCGTCTGTGTGTAAACGCGTACAGTGAGAATATATTTTCTATGTTATAAAGATTCTGATTTCCACCTTAAGGTCCTCGAGATAATTTTCTTTAAGTGAAAGCAGTCATATTTGTGTAAAGAAAAGTAATGACTGCTGGACATATGATCTGTTTTTAGATATTCCGTGCTTAGTATATTACTAATAACTGTGTATTAGTTACACCTTCATATTTTTATTCGTTATGTACATTTACTATTTACATTTACTATTCCTCGATTCGAGTTTTGGTGAGCTGAGGAAAGAAAACCAAATTCTCTTTTTCTTTTTCGCTTTTATATTAAATGTCATTTTTTTTCTATTGGTTTAAATACATATTTTAAATCTGTCTGTCTCATACGCCATTACTTATATCTCCTTGGAAAGTAATAAAAAAAAGGAATGATAAGACAGATTTCCGGATTACGTTAGAATCGTGAAGATACACACAGGCCTACACTGGAATCAAAAAAGTAGAAACTGCATCGGTTTAGACTAGATTTGTTAGTTTTCATTAGAAAATGTATAATGGAATACAGAATCGTTTTGAACTAAATTCAGAAATGAAAAACAGATCGGCTTAACCAAAGATGTAAAATGGTAGGCATTGTGAGTTTTATCATGATAAATTGTTGCACAGTAAAGGAGGATTTTTGTCTACTGGGATTCAATCTCACGCGACTAGAACTCTGATAAATGACTCAGCACTAAAAATGCTGGAAATTGATTGGTGGTTTGTGTAGAATATTAACCACAATGTCATATTGCTCTTATCTCTGAAGTGGGGCTCACTTTCCAGCCTCGAGAGAGTTCCAAACCATTTGAGAGGCCTTATGAGTGATGAATTCTTTTCCAACTGAGCGGTCCACCACTGAGTGGTGGACCGCTATTATGCAAGCCTTTCCCTATTCTATTGCTGTTTTCCTGGCTAGTGTTCCAGTAAAATACAGGATTCCCCCAGTTCAGCCATTCACAGTGAGGACCCACCAGATCAAGTACAACTCATCTTTCCCTTTATAATATATGAGTGAGGAGGAATTTCCACTCACACAATTTCTAACCCGAAACAGTTGTAATGTGGAACGGACTCTGTTGTGGGTCTCTCCCCATTTTACATAAGATGGACTCGTCCAAAGTATATTTATAATGACAGAGAGAATTCCTGCTGTTGAGATACCTTGAGATACGTTGACATACCTTGAGATACGTGGAGATACGTTGAGACAGGTTGAAAGATACGGAGACAGACATAGTGTGTTCTCCGAGAGTTATACAAGAGTCCAGTGAGAGTAAGAGAGAGAGAGAGAGAAAGAGAGAGAGAGAGAGCGAGAGAGAGAGAGCGAGCGAGAGAGAGAGAGAGGAGAGGATTACGGCTTTAATTACAGAGACTTGTACATATACTTCCTACTAACCCGCATTCCTGGACTACTAATCCTCACTTCAAGTCTGTATTCTTACATTTAATACACTTATTTTTCTATCTCAATTACTGGCGTTGTTTATTTATTTGTGTAGGATCCCATTCACGGAATCCACAACAGGCTCCTTAGTGTATACATCCTTGATCAATTCCATATTAAATTCGCAAGAAGGCTATCAACATTTGTGTATCGTACATTGCATCATAATATGCACCTATTGTCCCCTACGTGTACGCTCTTACCTCATTTATTAAGTTATCTGCATGGATCCACTCTGGATGTGGCCCATTCTATGCGCCAGTCGGGATTTACTCCTCCGAAACTTATTCCAAAATCCGGCGATAAGACCAAAACTGCCCATAAATTGATCGACGAATAATTAAACACTGGGAAACATTTTCATATAAATCAAATAAAAATAATTACCTTTCGGATAATGCATGAAGTCACAAAATTAATCATGGTAATGCCACCGACATCACAATTGAGGCCGGAATTCACATGTGTAGAATACGAATTGATACGAAGAAAAAATATTGATTTGGTCATCATCACTAGTAGCGAAATTAATAGTATATTGGTAGTGTATATATATATTATATATATATTGGTAGTGTAGATATATACACTGCGTGCCAAATCATAATCGAGATAACTTTTTTCTAATATTTCAAAAACTGTCCAATCAATTCACACAAAATTTTCATCGGTGATTTGACCGTGCCAAATTATTAGAAAGGTTTAGTAAAATTCCCAGAATTTTGCAAGCAAAACGTTTATTAATGTTGTACGTGAATGTTTATGATCAAAAGAAGCTAATAAATAAGATAATCAAACAAATAATAACAGATACAAACAAAGGCACAGTTTTAAACAAATTAATAGGGAATGTGCTTTTCCTGTTTTGAAATTACTTGAAAAAGTCGATGATCCATGGAATTTGTTAATTATAGGATGTCGTCTGCTGTCATGCCCCGAGATATGTCAAGAATTGCTTCCCACAACTCAACGTTGCTCCTGAATTGTCGTCCGTTGGTGTACAGTCCTGGCTTCATGATGCTCCAAAGGTTTTCGACTGGGTTCAAATCCGGATAATTTGCTGGCCACTTCATTTTTCGAGGCCCATCGAACCCTAACTGTTTCAAATATTCAGTAGTCTTGTGAGCAGCGTGTGAGGGAGAATTATCTTGCATAAAAACAATGGCCTTTCTGAAGGCAACTCTTTGACTTTTCATCCACGGTTCAAGATGCTCCTTCATAAACGCTATGTATGCATCAGCAGTAATTTTTACGCCATCTGGTTTACACCATATATCTGGCCCATCAAATGTTGCTACAGTTTCGTCTGTGAACAAAACTTTAGATAAGTCAATCTTCATATTGTCCTCGGCCCATTTCAATCAATTTTGAATGTGATTTCTCGTCAACGGAGGCTTCGATACAGGTTTGACTGTTGTTGCTATTTCCCTCAGATACCGACACTGAGTACTTTTAGACACAGTAGGATACCCATTGCGACTGAAAAGCTCTTGACTGGTAAGTCTAGGGTTCTTCGTGGACTCTCGTTTAAGTCGTGACATGAGATGACGTGAAATAACCCTCGGGTTGCCTTTATCTGCCCTTTTGCGCACTTGTGTACGGTCGGCAGTGAACTTTTTCACTATTTATGACAACTCCGTATCATTTTAGAAATTTCTCGAGTAGATTTACCTTTTGAGAGTTCTGAGGTGATAGTTTTCTTTTCAGCATCAGTTAAACTGCTTTTACGGCCCGTCTTTTCACTAAATTCTTACACTTTTCTAATAATTTAGCACGCTCAAATCACCGTGCTGATAACAAATATATATATATATATATATATATATATATATATATATATGTGTGTGTGTGTATGCGTGTGTGTGTGTGTGTGTGATTGTTAAAAATTCAAATGCAGATCAAATATGGATCGGAATCCGACATGATGATGGGATAGGAAAAATGTTCCACTTTTATTAAAGCTTCGTCAGAGATTGAGAGAAAACAGACAATATGACAGAAATTTTCAGTTATTTTTTGTCAATGCTCATTTAAGAGTATCACGTGCATTAAAACCGTAGATAATTCTATATGCAAACAAGTTTGCAAAGATTCTTGTATGTTTAAGCGGGCATCACGTGATAATGTGTATTCGTAATTTTGTTCGTGTCTCTCGCGTAGGATGAGGTTCTAATGAATTCCCCTTTGTCTGGTCAGCTGGCACAGTGCAATGCCATTCCACCTTGATCTGTGATTGTTCTATTTTATGTACTTATTATTTGTATTAGATTTGAAGTTAGAGTCTTTAAGAATGGAATCAAAGAAGGATGACGATGTAATGCTTCATGCGTGTGTTTATAGTTGGTAATATATATATATATATATATATATATATATATATATATATATATATTGTAACTTTATATATATATATTTTCGAATAAATTATATTTTCTTTTCTATATTGAGCACTCTTTTAAGAATAGTATTTTTAGTTATTAGAATTTATCATTTCTTGCTTTTAGTAATGCTCAGTAATTGTGAGCTCAATCAAATGGCCCGCTAGTGTATCCTTGGACTCAGTGAAAACGAGTGGACACTTTACTTCTTTTATGTGCCTTTTTCCTTTAGTACGCAGGCGATCATGGCTCTCCACATCGTCCTATATTTTGTAGCAGTGTGTGTCATTTTAACGACATGACACTTCCTGTTCTGCTTGTCATTTACACAAGACTGGTATGTAGGTTACTTGTGGTTTCCCCCTGTATCTCTTGCCTTGAAATATCCTGTGAGTGTCAATTTCTCCAAACACTCTTTCCTTAGAAATTTCAACTGTATCTTCTGAATTTAAATACAAGCGTTCTTTTTGTTTCCATTTTCCCATAAACCTGATCATTGCTCATGTTTTGTTCATGGTATTCTCAATATCCTTCTGTAGAATAACACTTATGTTGCTTCAAGGGTCTTCTCCACCTGCAAGGAGATTGTCTAGTATTCACTACCATATGGGAGGTTTGATATTAAATAAAAATTTAGCATTCCTTTCTTTTTTTGAACGAAATTCTCCTGTTTTTGAATACTTTGCTTAGACTTTGGAAGGCATCTTTCACTATCCCAGTGCACCTTCAGATTTCGGTGGCACATGTTTCGTCCTCTGTTAAAACATTTCTCAGATATTTAATTTGTCTTTACTTTATTGATCTCAATGTCACCATTTCATAGTTCACATCTTCGGATTGTCCTCCTGCTGACAACCATATATTTTGTCTTTTGCAAATGACGTTTTCGTATAAAACATTAATTATCTATCAAAATTATCTATAGTGCATCTTACTCTGGCATAAGTGCTTCATAATCTACTAACGTCTGAGAGATTGTTTGTGAGACTTCACTGTACGGAAATAATCTTATCATTTGTTTTGCTGTTAGGCTTGCCGTGTAAGCGTTGGTTTGATCAAGGCGATAATTGTGAGTTGAGTTATGAAGGTTTGCTGTATAAGCGTTATGTGGCACCATGCATCCTGACGATTTGAAAGAAATATTTATAGATATATGATTTGCTTTTTTACGGTTTATCAACCATTTGAGGATTATTTAAAGCCGGAAAATATTTTAGTTTTTAAGAATAATTCTTTCTTTGCATTCAAGCGATTTGGGAGAAAGAAAGAGAAAACGAAGAAGAAAGAAAGAAAGAAAAAGTAATACGAGACGGGTCATAGTCGAACACACACACACACGGCTTAAGAGACGGAAATGAGGAGGAAAAAGGTTATTGTTGATAGATATCAGATGTCGAAAATATCTAGGTCACCTACGAACAAGCGTTGACCGATTTCCGCTTGTCCACGAAAAATGGAATTTTGTTATCATTGGATGTCACCAAAAAGAAGAAATCCATTGTTGAACATTGAGGAAACACAGACGGTCTTCCCTGGGTGTAAAGAATTGAAAAAAAAAATTCCCACACAAGTAGTTTTCACTGGCTAAGTTTTTTTTTCCTTTGACAGAATAAACGTTTGCCCTGTGATAATAAAGATTTTTTTGTTATCAACACATGGGCCGAAAAGAAAAATAAAATATTTTTATTTTTGCTTTAGAGACGCCAGGGAGGCTAGGGAAATTTCTTTCTTAGGCCATGTCCAATTAGCGATAAACTGTTTGACAAACGCCACGTGTTAAAACCAAGAGTGTCACCTCGGCCGCTCATGATAAGGGCGATTTAATTATTTTTTTTTTTTAGTTAAGCAAGGTATTTCTTTCCCAAAACAAAGCCACGGGTTGTTCACGCCCGACTAAGACGTCATTGGCCAAGTGGATCACATGACGCACGAAGGAGGAGGAAAGATACCCGACCAGGACCTCATTGGCCGAGAGCGGTTACGTGACGCACGAAGAAAATCAGTCGACGCCTCTATCCAGAGTGTAAGTGTGAGAAGCCGATACGAAGAAGTGGGGAAGTTAGTGCACGCCCCTCAGAAGCACGGTAAGAGAGTGGGAGTGAGAAAAGAGTTACCAAAAATGGAAAAGAGTGGAAAATCCCTAACCAGAAATAAGAAGGGTAGATACGTATTTAGAATTATCGAAGAACCCCCGACGCCAAACAGACCCACCCCAGTTTTGACGGCGTCAATAAAAACGAAGCCCCACCAGACAGAAATCAGTTCAGCCGCGGACGGCAGGCGGAGTTCAGCCGCGGACGGCGGAGGGAAGAGTTCGTTCGCCCCTAGCGGGCAGAAGAGGCCAGTTCGTTTGGCCCTGAGTGCAGAGTTCGTTCGACCCAAGCTGGCGAGAAGAAGTTAGTTCGCGCACCGGCGGCAGAGATGAGTGCCCAGTAATTCAGACTCTGGAGAGAAGAGTTGAACCCCGGACGGCAGGCAGAGATGAGTGCCCAGTGTTGAAACCGCCTCAAGATAGCTGACCAGATTCACGCAAAATTTTGGACTCTTCTGCAACCAAGAACAAGTAGTTTTGAAGAGCGACTTAGAACCAGACCACAGAAATAAGTTTTTCGACTTTCGTCCAAAGACACACCGAAACACAAATTTCTTAGGGAGCAGACAACTTGAAGCCTTAAAGTTTGCCTAGCGAAAGCGTCGTGCCACAATCCACAGAACGGGTCGGGAAGTAGACATAGTCCTATGTACCGAACAAATAGACATAAAAATTTTGTTACCTTTTTCTTTGATACTTTGAACTTTGTGAGTTTTCATTTTATTTTCTTTTATACATATTTGTGTGTTATCACCCCCGTTGAACTCAGCTTGCATTACGGCCACAGCCCCTGTTGATCTCGCCTGTCTAAGATCAATTCACAACGTGGGTGGGCAGACTGGAGATCAGTACAGTTACCCTGGTAACCAGGCGTTGGAAGCAGGTTGGGAACGGCGAGGCTGGTATCAATCTAACCAAATTCCTACCCGAATCACCAAAGGGTTAGAACGTCACGTTTGGAGCAGCGACACCCGGACGGAGCAGTGAGGAGCGAACAGCTGACGCCGCGGTGAAGACGTCACAACTGGTGCTGTTTAGGGACGTCACAACTGGCGCCGTGGTAGATCAGGATAGAACGTCACAGTCGGCGCTGCGACCGGGGGACGACGTCACAGTTACTTTGCCCAAAGAGATAATTGTGAGATACCTCCGTTATGAATGTTTGCCGTGTAAGCGTTAGTTTGTCCAAGGCGATAATTGTGAGATTCCTGAGTTATGAAGGTTTGACTTTAAAGCGTTAGATCACCCATGGTGATAATTGTGAGATACCTGATTTATGAAATGTTACAAAGTGAAGATCACTACTGCGTCAACGTTGGTACATGTATGGTGTCGGATATGTGACTTTGACAGATGGTTACGTTAGAATAATTTAACTAAAAATCTAACCACTTCACCCAACATTTAAAATAGACATATTCAAAAATGTTACCAATACATGTTTTATATCATAGGAAGTGGAATTTTCTATTAATTAAATAAAAATCTTCTGTTTCATCCACCTTGGTTAATTTTTACGGCCGTTTTTCTGAGCTCTACTTTGAAAAGTATAAACAGACGCTCTAAGCTGAAACGTGGATCTTAGCCATTTCTAAGTGGTTTTCATGCACAGTTCATTTCGAATTTGTCTTGCGAGTTATTCAAACATTTATTATGTCAATTTCTAAATTTTAGTAGTCGAGGCCGTTTCCCGATTGTGCAATATATATATATATATATATATATATATATATATATATATATATATATATATATATATATATAGGAAAGAGAGAGAGAGAGAGAGAGAGAGAGATGATGTCAATTTCAATTTTTAGTTGTAGAGGCTGTTTCCCGATTGGCTGTTATATATATATATAATATATATATATATATATATATATATATATATATATATATATATATATATAGAGAGAGAGAGAGAGAGAGAGATAATGTCAATTTCTAATTTTTAGTAGTCGAGGCCGTTTCTTCCCGATTGTGCAATATATATATATATATATATATATATATATATATATATATAGAGAGAGAGAGAGAGAGAGAGACTTATTTGAACGTGGACTATATTTGGACTGTTCTAGATCAGTGAATTGAAAAAAACAACCAAGAGTGAACAACTCAGAGGGAATGTTAATGAATACAGGAATTTTTGTTTAATGCCTGTATTTTAACTTTTCTTCTTGAATTCTGCTGATGAAAATGTTTCATATCGTATTCTTTATGCTACCAACAGATGTGTCTTGGGTTGTTCAGGTACTAAGAGAGGAATGCTTTTCTGCAATACAAGTTTAAGAAATCTAAATATCCATATTGCTTTTGCATTCTTAATCGCTAGGTTCTTACGAGGATGTAGAAGGAGGCTACATCCTTGGCCGCTACGAGACATTTAGTAGCATACATATATTTAACAGTAATTGAAATATCAAAAGCAGCTGCTACAATAGCTAGCGCACTCGTTTTGTGTATGACGATAAACTGCATTTGGTAACAAGGCTTTTGATCAGGAGATTAGAGATTTTGATGAGATGGGACCACACCTTAAGTGCTGTTGTTCCTAGTTCCAGCCTGTCCCAGAGTAGTAACACATGTTATGAGCAAATAGCAAACTCCAAAAGAAAAGTCAAAAGGACATTTTTTTATAATAAAATGAACAACAATACAATTTCTTAGCAAAATGCTAATTAATGGATGTCTAAAAAAATAAAAAAAATTACATTTTTTATAGTAAAATTTTCAACAATGCATTTTATGATCTACAAACTATACATTTAAAAACAACCTTTACTCTGAAAGTATTAAATATCTGTAGTGGAAAACATAAAATTGTGTACAAAATATTTAGATTTCGGCATAAAATAACCCATAGAGGTGGCGATATGCCATTAAACAATATTAAGCAATCAACTAGACAGCAGTGACATGTCTTTGCGGTGACCTGCCATCTTTGAAATTACTCTCGCGGAAAAGAATACCGGATTACTGATTGAACTGAATTAGCAAACCAGATTACCGATTACTGGATTTGAGGTGGCCAACTTGTGATTAACGGTTTATGAGAATGGTCAGCAATGCATATCTATCTATAGTCGTATATAGAAAATCTCAAGGTATTCAACTTAACGCGATGTGTTGCGTCGCCCTGTCTTTTCTCAGATAAAAAAGAAAAACAAAACTCTAATTGAACTTAACAATCAATCACGATCATGAGTCACGTAATACTTTAGGGTTGTAGGGGTTCCACATGTACAGCAGCCTCGGTAATAGCGATGTTTTGGGGGCAAGATAGCCAGACGGAACCCAACCTATTCAAGGCATTTTTGAATTCAAAGTTTTCCTTCTCTTAGAATGGTCGCCAAAGTTTTCCTTCTCCTAGAATCGTCGCCAACGAAGTGTATATGGTCCAAAGTCTCTTGCTATTTATCCCTTTCTGAGCGAGAAGAGATGAATTCATACTTTTCAGAAGGTTATTTGCGCGTATTTGAAAATAAAGAAATAGACTGAAATTCGAACCCGGCTCTCCGATTTCTTATTTCTTGCCGCTATCCCATTACACCGCCGCGCATCCACACTAACTAATTATATATGCAAAAAACATAACTGTTTCAAAGATCAAACACATAAAAAACTAGCTAAATAAATACAATAGTATATCCTCGGATTTCTAGATGTAAAATTGGTCGTACCAGCCATGTCAAATGTTGAGATTTAGATAGCGAATGGACAAGATATAAAAAAAAGTCTCTGATACATTTAGCTATTAGAGCATTCTACAGAATGAAGCAAAACAAATTGAAATATTTAGAAAGTCGTGCCCATAGGTTTTGGAGAATCGCGACAGTAGAAAAGAACTTGAAATCCGAAGAACCATCTCCACATCATTGTTGAAATCAGAAGAGTAGAGTATGAATATTGAGGAGATATGTTATGACTTAAAACCCATTCTAATTTTCTAGGAAGTAGAATAATAGGCTGCACTCTTGAGGATAATGCTGGAGAATTTGGTTGAATTGCTCTCATTTGAAGGTAGACAATATTTATCTTCACAATCTATCTTACATAAGTCTACCATTCCTCCTTGCTTTGAATATTGCTACCACATCTGATCTGGTGACCATAATATATATTTAATAATTCTTGATGAAATCCAAAGAAAAATCTGCAGTGTTATTAATCCTGACATGATAACTCGGCTTCAGTCACTTTCCGACAGCAGAAATGTAGCTTCCTGTTGTCTTTTATATGAATTCTTTCATGGTAATTGTTCTGATTAACTTTCCTCTATGGTACCTAGATATTATGAATTTAAGCGTAGTACTACATTGGAGGCACTTCTAAGTTGAAATGGCTAGATATAACCGTAATTTCTGCGCTAACAGTTTCTTCTATCGCACTTCTCGCGTGTGGAACTCTTTACCGTCTTCTTGCTTCCCTGTCAAATTTAAACTTGAATTTAAATGCAATAATGTCAATCATTATCTTCTGTCTTCTTAATTCATGTTCATTTATTGTTTTCTCTCATTAATAGCATTTTTTCTCATAGTCTCTTATACTCAGTAATCCCTTGCGTCTTAGTGGGTTTATTGCCGTGCTTTGAGCGATATTGTAAGTCATGTGAAAAACATTAATTAAAATCATGCAATGCTGCTGATGAAAGAAACATGACGTCAATCATGGATTCGAACGTTGGTAGTCAGCATTCAAGTGAGAAAAAAAAACAAAAAAAACTTATCAAACGGAAGTCTTTGGTTTATGGTGATGATAAAAGGAATAGCGTTTATTAGGAAAGGATTTGAAAATTCTTTATGAATTTCGTTACCAAAAAAGAATGAAAAGACGAATGAAAAATAAAACCGGAAAACGTAAAAATATATTTAGACCCGAGAACATGATTACAGTTCATTAAAATAAAATAAAACAGAAATGCTGTTAAAATAATGTGAAAAAAATATTTACAAGCATTTGATAAATTTTGTGATTGTGGGAAAATTGCGACTTAGGATTAATTAAGCTGCCCGAATTAGACAAAGCTCTTTCGTATTAAGTTGTTTTTTTTTAATTAATTATTTTTGGGCTTTTCAACACTCAATTCAATTACAATTTCAACATTTTATAATTGTTTTCACTAAGATTTTTCTTTTTCAATTTTGAAGCACGAGAACATACAAATAAAAACGTCATACCTCATGTCATTTTAACAATAATATGCTACGGGAAATTCCCGGATTTTTCTTAATCTTAGCGTCAATACATTTTAATGAAAAGAATGTTCTCGTTTGAATGGAAATGCTCGTTTAATTTTTAGGGGGCTGAAACCGTGCTGAGATTTTATTCGAAGGTCGCTACGTTTCTGCTTCTTTTTCGAAATTCAACGGGTTCGTTTGAAAAGCCGGAGGATGTGATTACCGATTAGGAATTTTAAATAATGATGTTAAAAACAATGATAATGTCAGGCTATGGCAACTGCTTTATTTTTAAATTTATGATGTGTTGTACCTTGCGTTAAAATGTTCAAAATAGCATAAAAATATTATACAGATTTATCAGTTGTATTCACATCAGTGTTTTCACAAATAATTATTATTAAATAACAGATATCATTAAATTTTCAAGATGTATTTTAAAGAAATATCTAATGTGAATTTCAATTTATGATATATTTTTATTAGAAATATTTGAAAAGAAACATATTTGGTTGCATATAGTTTTATTTTACAACTTGGTGGTATTACATAATTAATGAATTCGTTTTTATGGCTTATAAATCAATTGGTGGTTATTTAAAAACGAAACGTATTTTGTGGATTGTATGAATAATTATTTTTTGGCAAGTGAATATTACATTAATAATTTTATGAGATTAATACCGATAATTCCAGATAAAAAATCCTGCGATTTAACACATATCTGCGGGGACGAGATGGATTCATGCCTTTTCTAATGGTATTAGCACGTAAGCAACGAATCCGACTGGAATTTGAGCTCGTCTATGATTTCGAGTCGCTATCCATTAGACTAGCCATAGGTTTTAATACACGTGATATGTAGCTGACCAACAAGAATTGTCCCAAACAAAATTGAAAATTATTTACATTATTCGGACTATTGTCCTCATCTTTGTCGCCATATTTATCACAACGTTTCGGCCGTTGTACGATCCTGCATTCTTCAGGTGGTTGGAATGTCTAACTGAACACTTTATTTCGCTCACTGGGGTAGACTTTTCTAGTTCCACGTGCCATGTTTGAGGCGTTGGTTAGATCCAGTGACTGACCCAAAGAGTGTGAGTTCAATACCCGGTTAAAGCAATGGAGAACTTTCAGAGGGAAATTACCAGCAGATAACTGATAACTGACATCCATCAAACATGGCACGTGGAACTAGAACAGCTTATCCCAGCGAGCGAAACAAAGGGTTCAGTTCGACATTCCAACCACCTGAAGAAGGCCGGAGCGTACAACGGCCGAAAGGTTGTGATAAATATGGCGACAAAGATGAGGACAATAGTCCGAATAATGTAAATAATGTACATAATACCTCATCTCAGAAATATAGACAGACTCTGGAGGATCGGTACAGACCCGATATGCCAAAATTGAAAATATCCAAGTGCTGTCATTGTGTCTGTTTTATCTCGATCTCTGACGAAGCTTTAATAAAAGTGAAACATGTTAGATTCATAAACGTTTAGTGTTTGTTCTTTATCTTACCATAACTTACTATATTTACTTAAATCTATTTCTAAATTCAGATGTATGAAATCGGTATGGAATATAAAAAAAAATTAAAAGAGAATGAAGAAAGAGAAAGAGAAAGAAATAGTAAAACACGGAGACAAGAACGTTGGAAACTGTGATAAAGAAAACAAATGAAATTTGAAACGACGGTAAGAGGAAAGCACAAAAAGAACTGACTTTATCGAAGCCTGAAATGGACATCCGAGAAGATAATGAAAAATAATCAAGAAAAGTGGACTGAAGAGTAAGACAATATTTGAAGAAGATAGAGTTGTGGATGTACACAGAAAAGATGAAACTAATTAAAAAAAAAAGAAGCATTACATAATTAAAAAATAAACATTGTCTAATGACATGAAGGGTGCCATTTTACGACCATTAAGTAAAAATTAGAAAGCGAAAAGAGTGAAGTTCAAAGAAGCACATGATTTTTCTAACGTAAATAGTAATTGAAATTAATTGCTGTCGTATCTGGTCTTGTGATTCAGCTATATATTTTGAGGTTCTTGACAAAATCGAAAAAAAAAAAGTATCTGTGATGTTAATAAATGGTGTCCCAATAACTTGGAGCGATTTTAAATGTGAATTAAGTTTAAGCGTCTAATGATTTTTTTCTTTGTCTTTCAGATTTGGCGGAGATTTGGACGATATTATTTTTCACGCATAATCGCCACGATTTAAATAACATGATCCAGTAGAGAAATAAACAAATGTTCACCAATAACAGAGATCTATTTACAGCTGACATTGATCCGTCTTAATGAAACACCCTTATATATAATCCGTTTTAATGAGACATTATTTGTCATGACCTGCCATCTCGGCTTCAGTCATGTTCCTAACGCCGGAATGCAGCCTCCCTGTACCTTTTGTATAAATATTTTCATGGTAATTGTTTTTGACAGTTTTTCATTTGGTACATCGACTTTAAACGCAGGATTATATTGGCAGCTCGTCCTCATCCTTTTATTATTGAAATTACTAGATGTAACCGTAAGTTCTATCAACTTAAATCTTCCAAAAATTATATGCGGCGTCAGTCGATATATCCTCGAACTCTGTCTTTTTATTGTCTCTCTTCTGAAACATTTCGTCATGTGCACCTAATTAACACAGAGTCTTAATGGCTTTATAAGTTTGCTTGTGTAAAATAATTTGTTTTAAACAAAAGTTTTTTGGTAAACAGTGTGATATTTTTTTTATCAAGATTATTCGTAAAATGAATACATATGTCATCATCGTAAACATATCCACTGAGCATTATTAGACAAAATTGTGGTGAGAAAACGAAATCAGTGTTTTCTATTAGTAGATTTTTAACATGTTGTATAGAATATATAAATAATCAACTTGTGCTTGTAATTTAAAAAAATCAAATCAGGCTAACATTGTTTACCAATTCTCAAGCGTCATATCTCTTGAAATAATAATACAATAATAATAATAATAATAATAATATATATATATATATATATATATATATATATATATATATATATATATATATATTAAATGCTCTGATAATAGGAGTATATATATTCAGTCCTCCTCAGTATTTGAATACTAGTAGAGCATTATGCTTTCTTCCCTGTTTAGAATTGGGTTCCAAGTTCCATCTAAATCCTATTGTAACTGTATTCCTTATGTTTTAACTTCATATCATACTTATTATAAAACCCAGGTTGTGTGTGCATGTGTGTGTGTGTGTGTGTGTGTGTGTGTGTGTGTGTGTGTGTGCACGTTTATATATTGGATCTGATTTCCAACATTTTTCAACCGATTTCAACAAAACTTCACAGGACTACGTAAAATCACCTTGGGGTGGTTCTGACAACGCCCCAAATTGGAAAGACACAATTTTTTTTGCACGAAATCAATTTGAAAACACGATTAAGAGGCATCGCTGTCGAGAATGAAAGGGGGGACAACTCATATCGAGTTATACTTATTATAAAACCCAGGTTGTTTGTGTGTGTGTGTGTTCGTTGATATATGGGATCGCATTTCCTACATTTTTCAACCGATTTCAATAAAACTTCACTTTTTTTTTGCTGGTAGTATTTCTTCTTGTCTTGCACACTTTTGTCTTTATTTTTACATTTAGAATGCATTAAAAATTCCATTTACAAGACAATTGTTTATAGTAAAATTCTATTCAATCGGTAGACTCATAATGATTGAAAAAATGCTTTTGTTTGAGTTTGGGTTTGACCAATTTGTAAAAAACAAAACAAAAACAAAACAAAAGAACTAATTAAGACATCATGTCCGTCAACCTTAAACAATAATCTTTGTCAATTTTCAGTCTTTATGATGGTCGATACTTGATCTATCTCTTACTGTTACATCCCCGGGCAACGCCGAGCTCTACTGCCAGTATATATATATATATATATATATATATATATATATATATATATATATATATATATATCACAATAGGGGTAGATATGTTTATCCGGTTCAAAGTCCTCTTCGGTTTTTTGAACAGAAGTAGATGTTTACCATTTGTTTCCTGTTCAGGTTTGGGTTTACAGTTCCTTAGAAATTCTATTTCAAATTTTCTAACGTATCAGCCTAAACTCTGAAAGTTTTACTATTTGTTTTTTTTTTTTTAATTTTATTTCTAATCTTTCCACAATTGGTGTAGATATGTTCACCTATCGTCCAGTTCACACAACTCCACGTTATTTTGAACAGGATTAGAGATTTATCTTTTTTTCCTGTTTAGTTTTGTGTTTCCAGATCCTTTTAAATTCTACTTCAACTCTATGCTCCCTAAACTGTGAAGTTTCTTTTTATCATATAATTTCATGCAAGGCAATAAAGATACTAAAACACAAGGGTTTTCTTATATTCTCTAAAAAAATGTTAAGGAGAGAGAGCAATAAAAGAATAAGAATTAAGAAGGCAAAAGAAAACGATTGATATTCGTTGTAGCATATCAATAGACGATAATGGGTATGTCCTCATTTACATTAATACAGTAGTAAATACTGTATATTGGTCTGCAGTTGGAGATTCGTCTCCAGCTGTGCTGGTCAAACTCTCTGCATCCGGACAGAGACGATACTCAGACGAGGCTCTGTCGAAGGGCAGTCTCTCGTGTCGGGAAACAGCTACTAGACCCCGTTTTATACAAGGTCTACAGGGAATTTTTTGCCTAGCCTACGGGCTGGTAACCCCACATTAAATCTGACCTTGTGCCACATCTGATCGCGTGGGGCGGTTAGTAGATATCCTGCAGTTAGAAATTCATTGTGGAATTCAATTGTGCACTTACTTCTAGCAGTTGACTACTTCTACGCGCCGCTTGCGAATCTTATATGTGTTGTTCTTGTTCTAACTATTATCGTTTATTACCAACCTTCGTGCAATTATTCTATTCAGTATTTATTCCCTAGGTTACAACATTATGGCATTTAAGCGAGTTCCACAAGAGTGAAATACGATACAGGGAAATGTTAGCATAGGACTTACAGTTATGTCTGTTTTAACTGTAAAATGATGAAAAATTACGACCAAGCTATTACTGTGTTTGAATCCAAGACATCTATGTAGTATAGAGGAAAATTCATCAGAAGAATTACAATATATATATATATATATATATATATATATATATATATATATATATATATATAAGAAATATAGTCTTAAGGTGTGCTATATTTATGGAATAAAGTGCTCAATATCAGAGATAGAGCGTGTGTAAATATAAAAGTGAACATAGAAGTCAACACTTAGAGGCGACAGTGGCCTGACGATTGCATATAGCATGAAACAGACTGTCGCATGTAAGTGTTGACTTCTATGTCCACTTTTATATATATATATATATATATGGAGAGATAGAGCGAGCGAGATTCACAGAGAAAAGGCACAGGGAAGCTATATTACGACGGTGAGAAAGTCACTGAAGCTTATTCTAGTCTCCATTCTGGTATAATTCAGTTAAGCGCTCCATTCATCAGAATTCTGATATGAATTGGTTTTCAAAATCGATATTCCTGTAACACGCAATAACTCAAATCATATTTCTAAACTTATATTTTAAAATTGTCAATCACCCTAATTTGCATTTTTTAGCGAGTTTTAATATTTTAAAGTTTATATTATTGATCTTTATAATTACAATATCTTGAATTGGATAAATAAAAAATAAAAAAAAAATTGCAGAGACCCTGTATTTAAAATCAATAAATAATAAGCAATGTCTTATCACCTAAAAATATTTTGCATATATTGGATATTTTATTGCGTGGGATTAGCTCAGTTTGCCGCGAAAGAACTGCTAACGACCGTTAGATGCCGTTTACAAAACAATATATAGGAAAAGACCGCAAATACTTCACACGCTTTCATTTCTCTGTTATATTTACGGATAGGAGATAAGATATGCCTCGTTCCACTGTGAGAGAACATTCGATTACCAGTGCACTGAACTTCATGCAGGATAGTACACGCTATCTAATGCCGTAGTTGACTACACACAGGCACATCTAATAATTCAACCAAACCAACAGAAGATGATCTCTTCTCAAATGTAAACTTCACATAATCTTTCACAGGAACATCGCACATATGTACTATGGGGACATCTTTACCTACAAGTCATCACTGATACGTGTTTTGTGTTCTTTTCATGCAGTTTACTCAGACAATAAATTATGTTTGTAACAGTACGGAATTGTTTGAATATACATTCTTAAAAATTAACCCAAGTGCAACCATTATTCTCGCAATTAATATTTCATTCAACTAATGCGATTTTGAACACACAGGAATAAAATTACTGTGATAACAATTATGCTGATTATCACACGCTAAGAATGAATAAATATTCATATCCTATCCTCGGATGCAGCGACTGTAAGTAAATAAGCCGAAAAGAAATTGTGATCCTTCTGTTTCATCTGTGCAATATTAACTACTTTGGATAATGATTTTATCAAGCTAACGGATGCTTGTGAATGAGTTACACAAAAGATACAATGCCTTTTACAAGCTATATAAATTATATCATCATATAAGCTATATGACCATATAAGCCATATACGATATCGTCATAAGATATATAATATATTTAGGGTTAATACCATTTCACTTTTTGTACTATAATTGATATTCGATGAACATATGTTAAAAATAATTAAGAAGGGTGTAATTCAGTTTATTTCAAGAAAACTGTCACCCATAAAACGGAATTTCTAAAATGTCATCTATGACGTTCTTGAGAGTTCTAGAATTTTCTGGAACCCTCTAGAAGTTCGTGGAGTCTTTTTGAAATATATGCAACATTCTAGAACTTGCCTTCGTTTATTTTGTGTTGGTGTTATGCTATAGCCTGTTAAATGCGTTAAAATACATAAAACTATCTAATTACATCATTAGCAAATTGGAGATTTTTCATGACAGTTTATTGAAAGATTCGTTGGATATTTTGCAAAGTAAGTGTCATTTTTGTTTGCCACAGTCTTTTGTATCTAATGTTGTCATTATTGTCTAAACTCCGCGTTTTGTTTACATTGTTTGAATTGTGTGTTGTGACTAGGGTACGCAAACATCATGGCAAATCCTTAATTTCTGAATGCCTCACCTACTGAAGTGACTCCTTCAGCATGTGCAAAGGATAGGGCTCCACAAAAAGGGCCAGAGTATTATAAAAAACTCAAGGACAGATTTGAATCATTTCTTAAATGAAACGAGTTGCTACCGGTGCTGTCTCTGTTGGAAACAGTAAATACTCGTACTTATTCTTTAGTAACAACGGACTCAAAAACTTGAAAATTAACTCCAGTGAATCAAGACATTTTGTAGAAGGCCCTGAATAGCCTGCAAATATCGGCGAAAATTTTGGAAAGAAAGATAAGGTTATGTGTGACATTTTGTTGACTACAGAAGATGCAGCTAAAGCGCTGGCAGGTTGTATTCTAACTTTTAATTCCGTCTGGCTACATACCGAATACAGAGAACAAGAATAGCAAAGGTGATTCTATATAGAGTCCCCCTATTATTATCCGAAGATCATCTTAGCTTTTTCTTTTCAAATTATGGGGACATCTCGGATGTATCCCCTATTAAAAGAAAAGCAGGAATAGCCACAGGCGATTTTGAAATCGCATTTACGTTAAACAGAAACCATTCATGGAAATACTGAACACACTAATGTGTGAAGGAAAACTTATTTATCTCGTTGTTGAGGGCCGTCGATTAATTTGTTGGGCTTGGGGGCCGCGGGTCATTTGCCGAAGACTTGCTCGGGACAAAATTCAGAAACACAACTCAAAAAAAAAGGGATCGTCAACAGCACAGACATCAGCACAGAAAAGAACAAAAACTGTAAAGAAAACCGGTGAGCTGACAGATTTCTTTTAAAAAAAAAAGGTCAAAAGTGACCACCATTTTCCTTCAGCAGCAGCAGAATGAGAAGCCCCAACTTGAGCAGGATGACTTGTAGGTGGACCAAAATACAGTAGAGGTAGAAATAGAGAGGATGCCCCCATCTCGGTCCTCATCACTGAAAAGATAGAGAGAGGAAGAAGAAGAAGAAAAAAGGAAAAAATTAAGAAAAAGTATAAGTGAGCTGGTAAAATTAGGGTCAAAGAGGCAAAAAAGAAAGGGTGAAAACCAATCTCAACCATTCCTGGCTCTGCCGGTCAAGAAACAAGCAGAAATTACCACAAGAAAACTACCTTCTTCCACTCTGAAGACAACACTGACCCTATTCACAATACCCCTCATCCCGAAACACCCCCTCCCAATACCACTGCAGCCGACGACATTTCCTCCCCTTCCAAGGTCCCACATTCAACCAGCACAAAGCCCAGCGACTCCCCAACGCTCAGCACTTTCCACCAGATTTCTTCTCATAGATCATGTCAAATGGACAGGCGAGCAATAGAAAAAGACATTTCAACACAAAAGACAGCTCTGTTAAAACCCTTACTCAAAACATCGTCAGTAGAGGAGCGTTCTATAGAAGACCCATGAAATTTCCCCAAAGCTGCTGTGGTAATAACAGGCAGAAGTCTTACAGTGTGTGATCATCTACTCGAAGCGATGGATGCCTTCCTGGAGATCCGCATGGTGGAAATAGGGACATTGAACCTTAAAAAAAAACTACCGAAATATTGTGCGGGGAAGGTCATATTAATCTTCCATCCTTCATTATATAGAACTTTAAAATTGGCCTATTCCGCGGACGTCGCCGGCATCGTCCTAGATAGTCACATGAAGAGAGTGATGGGGACAGGGTGCCTTGGCCAATCAGCCGGGGTACTTGCATCCGAAGATTTCCGTCCAGTCTGTAAGTAAGCGAATCAACTAGAAAAATGTCTCTCAAGATAGCTAGCTTGAATGCGATGCGCTTGAGAGATCGGAGTAAGACTGCCCGCCTGTTTCGTGATCTGTCCTTCGGCGTATATGTAGCTGCGATCCTGGAAACGCAATTTGCTTGCGAGATCGATGCTCGTGTGCTGTGTAGGGACTGTGTCATCTATTCAGCATAGGTAGACTTATGTTTTCTAGTTTCGTACCCTCGATGTAAAGGTGGATCTCGTCCATATCGATGCTGGGTGGGACGGTTGAACGTGGCTGATATTGCTGTAAATAGTAGTTTGTTTCGGGTCGTTGCGGTTTATGTGTCCAACGATTAGTGGAGCGTGTCTCGTTTTCTTGGCGGTTGGGGAAGTTCTTGGTTGATTCTTCGCCCTTAGTTGTAGTGGGGGACTGGAATATTAACCTGGTCGGGAAGCTAGTTGGTGGTCGTTGGGGGATTGTAGCTTGTCTGATCTGTTTAGCCAGTTTGATCTCGCCTATAGATACCGGTTCGATCACCCTGGGCGGATGATGTGAACGTTGACTTGTAAGAGGCCGTCTACCAAGGTAGCTACCTGTGTAGAAAGGGAGAAGGGTTGATATACACTTGCGAGGTTACCCTACATTCCAGTGGTTAGCCTATTCGGATCATAGACTCGTTTGTGCCCTGATAACGTTAAATGTTATGCCTTAAATTGGCTGGACACTAGAAGTTCAATCTGTCTTTACAGGACAGGTGGGTCTTCGAGCAACATTTAATTAAACACGTGTTGCCGGAATTAATGGGGACGGTTATTGGGAATAGGTGGTAGGTCAGGCTTAAGGATGGGATTAGGTCCTTCACGACCAAATATAGGCAGCGGCATGCACTAGATAAGGCTAAAAACAATTAAAGATAGCCTGACCCGGGCAAAGGCTGGGGGTCTCCCTAGAGATAGGTTTAGCTAGGCAGGCTCTGGAGCGCGTGGCTAGCGAGCGCTAGCGCTACCAGGGTCAGGTAGTTTGACATATTTTAAATTAGATTTTCAGCAAAGCAGGAAGCATAGGTGCACAGTTGTTCAAAGAAGAGAACCGTCGTTACATTCGTGATCTGAGGTCGACTACCGACATGTGCGTGGGGTTTCGACGGTATTTAGATAGCCTGTTTATCAAGGAGCCTGGTTGAAGTGGCGATGTGTTTCGCAACTATTTGGCAGATTTATTTGGCTTTCGCCAACTGAAGCGGCTAGCTGCGTGTGTGAGATCATGGAGGGCGAAGTCAACTTGGTATTGAAGAGGGTCAGCGGTGGCAAGTCTCCAGGACTTGATGGTTTACCCTATGAATTGTCGCACATCTTTGTGACGATTTTGACCGTCGTGTTGAACATCTGGTTCCGGCAGGGTTCCATCCCTAATCGGATCAACAGGACAGAGATCGTGGGTGGGATGTAGATGGTTTCAGACCCATAAATATGCTAAATACAGAATTAAGGATTTGTGTCAAGATCCTGACAGAGCGTTTGTAGTCAGTTGCCGAGTCTGTTGGGAACAGATCAGACTTGTGGTGTGAAGGGCCGAACAATTCCGTGCAACCTGCATCTGATCCGCACGACCCTAGAGTGTGTAAATAACGACGAGCAAGCCGTGCTGGTATATTTGCGTCAGTCCAAGGCATTTGATAAGGGCGACCATCGACATCTGGCTGCTGTCCTGCAGGCCGCCGGATTCGAATCCGATTTCTGCAAGTAGATTAGTCTCCTGTATCGCCCCCACCCTCTGCTGTGGTGCAGATAAACGGAAAACGGTCGCGCGCTTTTACGCTGTCTCAGTCGGTTTGTCAGGGTTATTCACTGTAACTTTGCTTTGGCGTTAGAGCTTCTTCTTCGTCGTCTAAGAAGAGAGGCAGGGCGAGCAGTCAGACCCGATGTGGAATCGCAGTCCCTGGTGGGTCTCGAGCCAGGGTTTCCAGGTATGCCGACGATGTATTTATTTTCGTGTTGTACCGCAGCGACATTGATATGGAACAGAAGGCATTTGAATGGTACGAAACGGCTACAGGGGCCAAGATTAACCGTAAGAAGCCTTCTGACTTGCGGTTAGGTACCTGGAAAGCACCACCTGCAAGTGTTGAAATGTCCTTTTCTATTACCCCTTCAGGAATTTCTTCTTATGAGAAGAAATCTGGTGGGCGGTGCTGGGAGCTGGGGAGTCGCTAGGCGTTGTGCTGGTTGAAACTGCGGCGTTGGAAGGAGAGGAAATGTCGTCGGCTGCAGTGGTATTGTGAGGGGGTCTTTGGGGGAGGGGTATTGGGAATAGGGTCAGTGTTGCTTTCACAGGGGAAGAAGGGAGACTCCTTGAGGTAATGTCTGCTTGTTTCTTGACTGGCAGAGCCATTAAGTATTTGAGCCATTTGGTTGAAATAGTTAAATGTAAGCGCCACTTCTACTTCAACAATTTCTTTTCTTCCGCCTGTGGAACTCCCGTTTACTTCCTTTCCTGAAAACTTCAATCTTCAAAAATTTAAATGCAACGTCAATCGTTATCTTCTGTCGTCTTGAACCCAGTTCATCATTTATCCTTCCCTCACTCCTCAATATATCTAGTTTTTCACTTTCTGTAACCCTTTTCATACTAGTGGCATTCCCACCTTGCTTGGGCTGAAACGATTTTATAACATCTATACTAGCTTATCAGCTTTGTGTATCATTCGTGTCATCACATCTTAGCTCTTAATGCAATATGTCAAAGTGCCAGACTCTTTCCTCAAAAGCCACCAGAATAAAGCACAGAAAATATTCATAATAAGCGTCTTTTCATAGAAATAACAAATCACTTTACAATATCTCAAGGGGACGAAACATAAGAGAATTAGAAATAACTTTGAGATATGAATGAAAAATAATTGTTGTTGACAGAGTGTTTGGATCCAGCTCACTGACCGCATTCTATTGTTAGCTACTTCAATGGATAGCGGTATGGACTGAACTTATTTTGGGCCAGCAAAGAATGGTGCTCCACTTCTAAATCTACTAATCGAAGTTTTTCTTTTGAAAATTATGTTGACATTTCTTTGAGTACTTTTAAATACATCATAAATTTATATTATATCATGGCAGTGAAAGGTTATCAGACAATAAAACCAATGTAAGATCACATTTTCTATCACCAACAGTTTGCGTTTTCTATTTTTATTACGACTTTTTCTTATTATCTTTCTTTCTTTCTTTCTTTCTCTCTTTCTTTCTTTCTTTCTTTCTTTCTCAAATTCCATATTCTGTTTTCCTTTGTTACATCGTTCTTTTGTTTGTTTTATCCGCTCTTACTTTTTGCTCCATCTTTCTTAAACTACCTTTCTTTCTTTCTTTCTTTCTTTCTTTCTTTCTTTCTTTCTTTCTTTCTTTCTCAGTTCTATTTTATTTTCTTACTTACCTCGTTTGTTTCATCTTTCTTTCTTTCTTTCTTTCTTTAGTTTGTTTTCCTTGTTCTTTCTTCTCTCTTTCTTTCTTTTTTTCATCATTTTTTTCTTCTGTATCATTGCTCTTTCTCTCCTACTTTAGTCTATTTTCTCTTGTTAAATTCATCCTTCCTTGATTCAAGCCTTCCTCCCTTCTTTCTTTCTTTCTTTCTTTCTTTCTTTCTTTCTTTCTTTCTTTCTTTCTCGATGTCCTTATTTAGTTTTTCTTTGTTACCTCTTTTTGTCTTCTTACCCTCTCTTTCTTTTTCTTCTATCCTTCATATTTCTTTCTTTCTCAATTCGATTTTATTTTCTTTATTACTTTGTTTGGTTCTTTATTTATTTCTGTTTCATTTTCTTTCTTTATTTCTTACTTCTTTTCTAATCTCTCTTAGCTTTTTATTTATTTCTTCTGTTTTCTTTTGTAATTTCCACGCTTGATTTTTTTTCTTTCTTTCTTTCTTTCTTTTCCCTCTATCATTGCTTTATCTTTCCTTCTTATTGCACTTTCTTTTTTCAGTTTTTTAATTGTTACCTGTTAGTTTCCTTTATTTTAAAAGCTTATGTTTGAAAAAATTCTAACATCCTTCCTATTTTCGTACAACTTATATCAGACATTATCCAATTTGCAAACATTTATCAAGTAAGTAAGCAGTACTTCAAAGTTGACATATGTAAATAAGAAATAGCGATAACTCTTTAATAGAGGATCGATTTGACACTTTATTAGTATTTAACTATTAGCGAGACAAAAATGGTATTTAACTATTAGCGAGACAAAAATGGTATTTAACTATTAGCGAGACAAAAGATATAACTTAAATCAAGTCATACGGACTGTAGGGAATACACTGCATTTCTGCCATAATTTGCGTTTCGTAGCGTATAGTCCAGCAACTTCTAGGATTGGAGAGTTTTATTCATTTATTTCTCTCTCCTCGTCATGGAGAATTACTCGACAACATTTTCCCTACTGGAGTCAATCAAAGTATCCAATAGAGTGCATATATTTTGTGTTATTTAATACTACAAAAACTTCTCCATTTTTGTATAAAACAAGCTCTCCCGTATATCTTACAAGCGGATCAGTTAATTTAAATTGTCCTGAATGACCTGATGTAGTGTTTCGCCAAAGGACACTGCGCGAAACGGAAGCATGCAGTGTTGTACGCGTTGTGATTGCACCGTTGAATGCAAATGAGTGCGAACATTAACACCTCATTTACTGTCATCTGCCATTATGCTTCAAGATATCTACTCGAGTTGAATTCTTCTATCGTTGCGTAGTACAGCTTTACGACGTCTGAGAAAATACATGCAATGTTCCTGCTACAGAGCTTTGCATGTATCTGTTACTGAGATCTTCAACGTTCTATGCTAGGAGTTTGACGAATTTGCCACAGGATCAATTATTTGCATAATTCTTAATTATTACCATCAGATTTAGACTTTCATATGGATCTCAATATGGCGATAAAAAACGTTCATAAATATCTATACTGTCAGCTGTATGCAAACGTTTTCTCAGATCAACAGTCAAAATCGTTTCGAGCCAAAGCAGGTTTTTGTGAGGATCATGCTTCTTCAAACCACATGGACTAACGCTACAAAATTAACATCAATAAACTGCACCACATAACATATCACTTGAGAATTATCAACACCAGTAACATGTTACAAGAAAAGAATATAAGGACACAATCAAAATACTGACATTCCACATTATGTGAAATAAAATGTTAGGAAGAAAACCCTCATTAATTAGGAATATTATGATAAAGGTTTGTGGACCTCCGAAACGTATTTTTCTGAAATATGGTTTTAATAGAAAGATTTCTTTTTTAATATAAATTTTATTTTTAATGTGTACATGTGTTTGAGTTGCAATCCTTGATTTTTTAAAAATTTTTCCTTAAATAGTCAAATAAATAAAAACTGGCACAGATTTGTATGGGAATATAGAAATAACATAGGATTAAAAAATTCTTTAAAATATATATATTATATATATATATATATATATATATATATATATATATATATATATATATAGGTTCCAACATATAGCAGCACATGCTGCTCAGTAAATGTATGCCGAATCTTTCCTTTATAAAAATGGATACTATTAATAGTACCATACACTGATAAAAGACTCTCGATTTCCAAGGTTGTATGTTCAAGATAGTTTGCGTCAGATGTTTTGTAAACAATTTGCGAATATTGTATGGGTCATCGATTCTCTCGTAAAGTTTGAATCAAATAGAACGGCTATATTTTGGAAGCGTCCCTTTAGTAGATGCTTCCCGAACAATATGACCATGACCTCTTCAAGTCTATGGTTATCAGTTTACTATCCTATATATCGTTCTAATAAGCAATTATTACTTATAACTAACAGCCTATCATTCAGTAAACCTCAATCTTGAGTGATTCTTAATCATTGAGTGAACATTGGTATAATAAATCAGATCTAATTCTGATATTAGACATTTTTTTTATTTTATAAAGAAGTAAGCGAAAATCATATGTGAGGGATATGTCATTAGTTTAATATTAATACTGAATATTATATAAAGAAAATATTTATAATTTTTGTCTCTGTTTCTTTCGAATATTCAGAATGTTCATAAGATTAAGTTAACAGGCATTTTACTTGATTTTTATTAAACTTTTGATGAAACACACTATTTGCTCGAAAGTAATTGTTCGTTGTTATGGAGACTTTACTTGAAATTCATGTTTCAGATTCTCTCTTTTTTCTTTAAAGCATCGAAATCTCCAGTTACCTTGATCTATCCACTATCCCTCTCCCCATTCTTTCTTCTATCACCCCTATTTGCTCTTGCTCCAAATCTTCTGTAACCCCCTGCATCCTAGTGGCTTCACGCCTTGCTCGGAGCGTAATGCTTAA
Source organism: Acanthosepion pharaonis (assembly GCA_903632075.3). Lineage (NCBI taxonomy): Eukaryota > Metazoa > Mollusca > Cephalopoda > Sepiida > Sepiidae > Acanthosepion > Acanthosepion pharaonis. The sequence goes on from CAHIKZ030004683.1 coordinate 2,839,858, forward strand.
AAAAAAAGAAAAAAAAGCATTTTACAGCGTATTCTATAAACGAAAAACGTCGTTATATATATATATATATATATATATATATATATATATATATATATATATAATTAATTAAACCTAAAGAGCCAAAAAACCTACCAAGGTTTCACTTAAGCGGGTCGTCAGGGAAAGCTTAGGTGAAACCTTGGTAGGTTTGTCTGGCTCTTTGGGTTTAATTAAGTATGCTCTACTTAACGTATTGAGCAATTTATTTAGTTATTTTGTTTACTCGTGTCGGTTTTTTTCTTTGGGCTTTGGACTTGTATGCTAAACGATTATTTTCGGCTGACGTACATGTTCTTTGTTCTTTTATATCTTTTTGGTATTGGCTTGATTATTTGCTAATCAAGACACCAAATGTTTACCGGACGAGTATAATTTCTTATACTTACAAGATTATTACTAGCATATATATATATATATATATATATATATATATATATATATATATATATTATATATATTTTTATTTGTTTATATGTTTTCTTTTTTTATAGATACAAATATCTAAGTAAATGCTCTGTTTATAATAAACAGTATTAACAACATTTACCGGACTGAAGGTTCGAGAAATGTTCATGTAAAATATGCATCATCCAGAGGGAATCGGACCTGCATCCTATACGGAACTGTCATGTAGCCTGACGTGCTTTTACCGATTGAGCCACACAGGAGCGTTTCGGTTTCGTTTAAACTACAATTTTCTATGATCTTCTCTTATACATTCATATCTGCTCAAGGCGTATCCAAATGTAAACAGATGACGTCACGCATTATGAAATGTTCGACAATTATTTTTAAGACATTTTTTAAATTTATATATATATATATATATATATATATATATATATATATATATACATATATATATATAAATGAATATATATATATATATATATATATATATATATATATGATTATTTTAAAATAATTAAAATAGCTCCATTGATAACGATGTTTAAAATTTCGCCGTGAGCAGCCATTGTAACTTAGATCGATAGTGTTGTGCGTCCCATTAAGGTAGCCATATTTCAATTTCAACTGTGTTTTGACCTCATGAACGATGGCAGTATAACTCATCTTGCAGACCATGTGATTATTATGGGTTCGGCCTTTGCCACATGGCACACTCTTATGTCAAACTAATATAAGACAAGTTAATAACCAATTTTGAATGTTTGCAGTTTAGTAGTATTTAGCAAGTATTAATCTTAGTATTCTACTAGTGCGATCGATATTTTCTGGAGTTTGCATTGCTTCTGGTTTTGTTCAATATTCTTGCCGTTTACTTCCAACTGGTAGTTAAACCGCTAATATTCTAGTGCAATGCACGTGGGATCAGAAGTTGTTGTTCTCTGTTTTGTACCCCTTATAAATTTCGAGTATATATCAAAACTAATTTTTTGCCGCATTCCTATGTCGTTTGGCCAGACTGTGTAATATGTACACATATACCGAGACTCGTCCGCATCATTGTATTTTACGAACGATTTTGTTAAGATATATTTTAGTGTGCTTCCAATCAGTTATCAAGTAGAATCATTAAAGAACTTTTCCATTTTATTAATACTACGCCAAAGACAGAATATCTTTTGGAATTCCAAGAGAATTCTATAACAGATCCAGTTAGGGAAACGAATCATAATCTTCTATCTAAGAAAAAAATAACTATTTTCTTTTGGTAATTCTGATAATAATTCGTCGTTGTCGGAACTCATTCCATATTATTGGGGTGATCATAGACATTTCATGTTGTGGGAAATTAGTCCAATGTTGGATTTGCTGTCACGTCCGCATCCACCTCATGGTAGGATGTGAAAGTTCAATGGATGGAGTGCTTTGGCTTTTCTTTATTCTTTTTTACTGTCTTCTGTTTGTCTTTTGGTATTTTCGAATGATATTATTTTTTTTTCGTGGACTGCTCTTATCTGATTGGCTATTTCTTCAGCTTCTGTCTCCCTATTGACCGGCTTTACTTCTCTCCTCAGCAATGTATTTTTGACCTGATCCTTGAGTCGAGGACATGGGGCTACACGTATATCTCTTGCCACTAAAACGAACAAATTTTTAAGTTTAATTGAAAAAGGTAAATATTGTTAAAAGTAATACAATAATTTAATATTATTTGCTATTATTATTTATTTTATTTATTATATATAGTATATTTATTTTTATTTTTGTAAGTTATATATGTAATGTTTATTATTATCTTTTCTCACAGTAACCGTGTTTTTCTGTATCAGTTTTGTTTCTTTTAGAGTAAGGCTCACCTATACAAGGCCCATGGGCCACTAGTGGTATTGGTATACGTCACCTATACAAGGCCAATGGGGCACTCATGGTATTGGGCTACGTCACCTATACAAGGCCAATGAGCCACTCGTGGCATTGGGTTACGTCACCTATACAAGGCCAATGGGCCACTCATGGCATTGGGTTACGTCACCGATACAAGGCCAATGGGCCACTCGTGGTATAGGGTTACGTCACCTATACAAGGCCAATGGGCCACTCGTGGTATTGGGTTACGTCACCTATACAAGGCCAATGGGCCACTCGTGGCATTGGGTTACGTCACCTATACAAGGCCAATGGGTCACTCATGGTATTGCGTTACGTCACCTATACAAGGTCAATGGGCCACTCATGGCATTGGGTTACGTCACCTATACAAGGCCCATGGGCCACTCGTGGTATTGGGTTACGTCATCTATACAAGGCCCATGGGCCACTCGTGGTATTGGGTTTCGTTAAGGGTTAGCTTCTATGAATAGGAGGGAGAAAACAATTATTAAATCAAGGCTTAACAGGTTAACATTGTAGTGATCGGAGAAACATTCTCTTGGCAATCTGTTCGCGTGAAGAATCTGTTTGAGTGGAACTTACATCTTGACGATTGAATACGTAGGAAATGTCTGTAGTTTGTTACTATATAGGTGACATAGCGGGTGCAAACCGTAATGGTTAAACCTGGGGGAATCAAGGAATGTACTTCGTCCGAGCACTTTCCATGAAAATAGCGATAGCGAAGTGAGATACTCCCCACATCCCGACTGTGAGAGAGTTTGGAGCGATTTTGAACTCTATCAAGACCGAAAAATGATAAATCTTCAGCTCCCGCCTAAATATTGTAACGGTACTTCATTCTGGGGCTGATTTGGTTCTTGTAAAGTTAGAGGATACCATATAGCGTTAGGTACTTAATGAAGCGCTAAAGTGTGCAGATCATTTTACCTGCATCTTTAGCGATGGATTGTATATAAGAGTTCCACAAGATCGGATGTGAGTTTGAGGTCCAATATTCTTTCAACACACAAAGCCTCCTTCAGGGGTCTTCTGTTCATCGCGAATTGCTGATCAGCGATCATGGAATATAACTAATATTGATTTGTTTTTGTACAGCTAACCTGAAGGTCATTTGTCTTAATTTTACTCAGTGTTTGCTTACCTAAAATTATATATGATAATGAAGTTGCTGTAAATCTCTCACTCTATCCAAAGTGTGCACCAATACATTCTGATATTCGTTGATTTGTTTGTATGTCGAGACACCGGAACGTGTTTGCGTTTCTGGTATATGTAATGTTAGAGATCATATAACAGATTATAAATGTGTGAAATATAAAAGTCGCTACTGACTGCTGAATAGAGAACTTGTTTCTTTTATTTTTATAGCTTATTTTTATAAGATTTGCAGGGGCAGGAAGAATAAAAATTAAAAAAAATAGATTTTGCTTTCGGAATATATAACTTAATAAAAGCTTAAATTTACATAGTCATGTCGAATCCTGTTTACCAAAAAAAAAAAAAAAATTTTTTTTTCGTCTTCAGTAACATTTTTGTCATCACCATCATGATCAGATCTTTTTATACTACCTATTAATTCTAGATTCTTTAGAATATTTTTAATTGCCAATTTCTTTCAGGTGGGAAGCGAACATGATTCTCCGCATATTCTCTTTCCTTATTATCTGTGAATTGCCATATTTTCTAGTGAAAAATAGTGGAGAATTTTCTAGCTGCCATCTCCACAGTATTCATGCCAGATATTGCTTTCTCTTGTACAGACTATCACCATAGTTTAGAGACGCTAGACTACAGAATTATGGATTCACACCATTCCAAGAATGTATATTATCTCCAAAAACAGGTTGAAAAATACTATTCACGTTACCTTTTAGTAAAATCTATTTCGCAAAATGAAATTATTTCTCTAAATAAAATCATCCCTTTATATAATTATTATGTTATCAATTATGTCATTACGTTATCAAATTATTACGTTATCAATTAAGTTATTATAATTATGTTATATGCAATCAGTATCGATTTTCTCAGTTATAATCAATTATATTTCATTAACGCCCTGCTTTTAATATTTATTATGTTGGAAATTAATGCATCCTAGAGACACAAGTATATCGCGCTCTGTTAGAATAAGATTCACAGTAAAAATAAGGGCGTGCAAATCTAACTCGGTAAACATTGCTAAATTGTACGGTGATTTAATTTTTGAAGATTGAGAACGCAAAAACGGCACTTTTCAGGGCCACCCCACTTCAAATTGTTAACTCCACATTTGGTTTGGTTTGTTTTATTTTACGGCATATCAACCTAAATGGGTTATTTAATGCCGAAAAAAAAAATATTGCTGGTAATATTTTGCTCTGTCAAAAATCTATTTCTGGTAATATTTTTCCTTCAAAAAATGTATTGCTAGTAATAATTTTTTTCAAAAAAAAGTATTGCTGGTAATATTTTTTCCTCAAACATGTATAGCTGGTAATATTTCTTTCAAAAATGTATTGCCGATAATATTTTTTTTAAAAAATGTATTGCTGGTAATTTTTTTTTTCAAAAACGTATTGTTGGTAATATTTTTTTTTTCATAAATGTATTGCTGGTTATATTTTTTTGCTTCAAAGTTTTTAAGCGGGTAATATTTTTTTACAAAGTATTTCTGGTAGTAAAACCTATATTTACACTTTCATAATGTTTTGCCCCATTTTCGATGTTAACAATTAACCCACAGCTGGGACACCCTAACATGTGCTACCACTGCGGGTTAGTGTGGACCTGGGAACACCAGCAATTAAGTGGTGGTTCCACACTCCTCAAAAGCTCCTGATCAGAGTCCTTACTGCTGGACGTAGTTTATCGTCTTACCCAGGACGGCCCCCATTTGGGAATGTGCGTTAGTTGCACCCAGTTGTTGTTACTAATATTGATTTTCGGGAGGGCTGACTATAAATTTAAACTTAAACGAATTGAACGGCAAAACTTCCCAGTAATGAAACACCGGGTAGAAGAAGGGTTATACTGCTAGTCAGTAATTTTTATTCGGAAACATATTTAAAAAAAAGAAGAATGCTTAATTCAAGTTTAACATTAGAAAAGAGTTAAAATATTATCAAATGTAACATTTTATACAAAAAATTAATCAGATATTAAGAATGTTTAAGATAAGTCTAAAAATTTCTGAAATTCAAGCCTTTCGAAATAGGTATCTAATACAGGCCATCATTTGCAGCGCGTATAGTCTTGTAGTATATAACGCCATGGTAGCGTAATATCTTGAAATATCTAACCAGTCGTCTCACTGTACTATCTACGAATTATATTGTTTCTGTATCCGACTTTACTTCCAGCAAATGAAGATTGTAATGAGGAAATTTCTTCTGAGATATATCATCAGCTGCTCCGCCAATATCAGTGCATTCATCATTTACTGATTGCCTGGAATCAGTTAGACCAGTTAACCCAGGGCAAAGAAAGTTCTTTCAAAATATATTGTCAGCTACGTCAGAAGTATATTGTTTGTCGCCATCGTCATAATCTGCGAATTGGTTTCATTCTCTTTCCCATATACTCAGCTTCATATCGCATTTCTACAGAAAATATGTTTATGGTGACTTTACATTATATATATATATATATATATATATATATATATATATATATATATATATATATATATATATAATTGTCCTTTCTGTAATGTTTGACATAGGTGAATAACCTTTTATTTACACCCCGTGCGTGTCTGTATTCAAAATGCATATATACTATTTAACTATATAAATATTTTGTCTTACATTATATATATGAATTCCTAGCGAATTAATTTATATATTAAGGTTTTTAACATGGGATATTTATTATAAAATATTGTAGACTGTGGCGTCATCATTAGCAATCCATATATATGCATCTTAATTTATGTCTAGTGACAATACTTTTCTTCCTGATTTTAAATGGTTTTAAAGATTAGAACATTAATGTTGAATATCTATAATAAATGATGACACAATACTTTTATTGTAAGGAATACATCAGTAATATATTCACATTATACATTGGTGTGTAAAACATTTGAGTCCCCTTGGTAAATTACTATGGCGGAGTCGCGACATTTCCCGAGGCAAAAAGTTACGGGTCTACAACGCCGCCATTCTCTGTGCGGCGCCGTTATGTGGCTTCTCAGAAAGACACCGCGTCCATAGCTTAGATCCTCATGCCTTCATGGCAATCGAAGGGTGCGCTGGTCCGATCTGGTATCCAACGAGTAGCTCTACCGCAGAACCGACCAGCCAATTGTACACGACATCGACATGTTCGTTGGCTTGCCACGACCTGAAACAGCCTGATGACCACACCAGCAGAGACATCTATCATTTCGATCCGCTATATGAAAACTGGGGATAAGCACGCCGCGGACTACATATTCCCTGAAAGGACGTCGTCAGTCAGAAAGACCAGAAGATTAATCTGGCATTGGAGAATGTTCCAATGCTTTGACATGGTCATGAGAGCTGGAGTGGCAAGGTGGGTCTTGTGGGCACAATGACCTCATGGCATAAGATTTACGTAGGTATGTAGGATGCTTGTTAAATTAATTACTTTTATTGATTTTACCTTAAATCGAAATTAATTAGCAGTATACTTTTCTCAAAACATTTTGTGATAACTGCAGGCCAGATAAACAGTTACGCTATGTACATTAATGCTGCATGATAGGATATCTTAAGCTTAGTGATGATGAAAAAAATAATGTAAAAATACTGGACCACTACCGGAAATGTTATCTTTCAGCTCTTTCCTTATGTTAAAAACGAATTTTCTCTATTTTTTTCTTTACATAAACTTATCCTTATTATTACGGAAAGCACAAGACATCAAAGTATAAGGTTGGGCAATTACTTGTTCTGCCTATGGTTCAAATAATTGCCTCATTTCGATCTAGCATGTAAGGCGCAAGTTCCAGATATTCTCAAGGGCTTTCCCCCGGTGTTTCTTACCTGTAACCCGAAAACTTTTGGAGATTGCCTTGTTTTTCTTGCTGCATAGATTTCCTCCCTTCCAAAAAGAATAGACCTCTTATATTGAGAACAGAACTTTGTTCTGGCCAGTCTTTCGAATAATTGCCTCATTTCGATCTAGCATGTCGATGGTTCGAATAATTGCCTCATTTCGATCTAGCATGTAAGGCGCAATTTCCAGATATTCTCAGGGGCTTTCCCCCGGTGTTTCTTATCTGTAACGCGAAAACTTTTGGAGATTGCTTTGTTTTTCTTGCTGCATAGATTTCCTCCCTTCCAAAAAAAATAAACCTCTTATATTGAGAACAGGACTTTGTTCTGGCCAGTCTTTCAAAAGCTGAACATTCATCACCCAAAAGAAACCATTTTTGTTGCGTGTGATGTTCAAGGTGTTCCGTCCTGCTGAAAAAAATATCAGTCTTTGTATTCTGGCTGAATCTAAGACGCTAGTTTTATTTATCAAGGTTTCTATCAACACGTACCATCACAATCCCAAATAATTAAGTATGCACGATCACATCTTACCGACTTTGTAGTGCATACTTTGCATTGTTTCTTCATCGCATTAGTCTTCTTTATGGAATTATTTTGCATCGGAATGTAACTCTATTCTGCATTCATTACTAAAATTTACTTTTTATCACATCCTCATATCATATCAGGTTTTCTTTTGAACACTTCCATATTTTATTTCGATGTTTTATAATTAATGATGATTTTTCTGCTGGTATACGCCCGTTCAGCTTGTGTTTTCGAAATATCGTGTATCAACTTAAACGTAACTATTAAAACAGCATACATTCCTCACTTGTCTGAGTGTTAATTTTGGATTCTCTCTTGTCTAACTTCATTTAACTTGTGGTCTCCCGGTTTTCTTTGCACATAATATACTCGCATTCATATTAAACGTTCTTTTGATGGTTTAAACACTGTTCACAGAAATTTCCAGCCGCTTGTCTATATCTCGTTGAGTTATTTTCCCCTTCAAATTCACAACATTTATTTGTATGTCGACGTAAATTTTAACCATGGTTTTAGTGTAAAAAATTCAAACTACAACGACTTGCCAATGCACTATATATTCATGTTAATTGTTGTGGTAGGATCCACCTAATTTGCATAGTGGAGTACCAACCATATAAATATGGTTGGTACCGGGAAGAGAGGAAGGAATCAAGAGATTCAACCAGAGACTCTGCCCGACTGCGACTCAGTCAACACATTCTCCAGGAATGGTCTTACCAGGAATATACAAAAGACTATATGTAAATATTGTGTACACTTTCTTGTTTCAATACATGTTGTTCTAAGTACATTTTGTGTTGCATTATTATTCCATGCATTAGTCAAGTTTCAACATTAATAAAATGGAATAATTCCTACTTAAGTATGGACATATTATCTTGGCTTTATCATCTCAGATCTTTCATTGGTCCAATAGTTTTGCATGACATCTTCAGCATCAGGCTGCATAAAGTGGGGTAATTTCTGTTACATGGCACATAAAAAAAAAGAAATAACTCATTTTCCAATTCGCTAGGTCCACAAAGACTACCGATAAAATCCTACTCGGAAACAATTTTAACTTCTTAATCAAGGTGTATAATCCTTATACGTATTTAATCCAAACATTTTTCCCACCAGTGTATATCTGATTTTCTCATCAGTGGCAATCGGTTTATTCTTTATATTGTTAAATATTTATAGTGAGATGATGCATCTTGAATTTCTATAATAGACAAGTTCCAAATAATGGTACTGTAGGGAAATCCTTATCATTATTTTTCTATTCTGGCAATGAATGCAATGTGTGAAGCGTTCAAACAGTATTTAATGTTCATACCCAGGACAATATTTTTGACAGAATGAAGCTACACTTACTTGAAGAAGTGATTGAAGAAACTGACTCCAACGTATTGATCTTCTTAATGTCGATAATTGTAGGACATGGTTGCCAAGGAGATTATAGTGAATGGTTGCTACAGGTTTGAAATAAGCGTGTTTGATGTTGGTCACCAATTTATAGCTGTAGGTTCTACTTTGGATCGAATGCAATTGCTTAAACATTATGACGAAGAGGTTATGAAAGAATTCAGATTTTCCATAAGTAATTAATTTCAACATGTTGAGGAAATTTACAAATCGACACTTTTGAGGCACATCCTGTATATATATTCATATAAATAACAACATATCTCACAACAGTAGAACATGAAAAATATATATTTACATGTGTAGAGATAGTACAAGGAAGCAGAGCCATTTTTATACAAAACCATAGTGTACATACGCGCGTGTGCCTGTGTGTGTTTTTGTGTGTGTGTGTGTTTTTGTGTGTTTGATATCTACGTTGTTTGTTTGAACTTTATTAGTAGGTTTTCTAGGAGAAAGAAATTTTCTTCGATGAAGACAATTCAAGATGTTATCGCTACATCTCAGAGGCAAGAGAAAGTTTATTTATTTGTTCTTTTTATAGTTCTGAACAACCCCCTCCGACCTATTAAAGTCTGGAGGGTCATAAAGAAAAAAAAACTAACCTGCCGAAAGCGTTTGGGCGAATGTTGGTACATAGAAGGATTGTAAAGAAACAAACGCTGGAAGAAGAAGTTGTGGAAAGCCATGACCGCCCACGTACATAAAAAAAACAACAAAGAGTGTAGGAGAACATTATTTACATTATTCAGACTAAGAAGTGCCAGAGAAAAGCAATAATAACAACAAAGTTGAAATATTAGCTCTGGTAAAAACATAAATGATAACAGCAAAAATTGCAATATGAGCACTGGTAAAAATGGTTGCTGAAGACATTAAGTTTATAATACCCAGAAATTCATACACAGATGTCCTCAAGGCACAGTGGATAAAGGCGTTGGTGAGATCCAGTGACAGGACCCAAAGAGTGTGAGTTCAATACCCGGTTAAGGCAGTGGAGAACTTTCAGAGGGAAAATTAACAGGAGATAACTGATAACTGACATCCATTAAACATGGCACGTGGAACTAGAACAGTCTACACCAGTGAGCGAAATAAAGGGTTCAGTTCGACATTCTAACCACCTGAAGAAGGCCAGAGCGTACAACGGCCGAAACGTCGTAATGAATATGGTGACAAAGATGAGGACAATAGTCCGAATAATGTAAATGATTTGGTTCCGAATTGAATTTGTTCCGGTCTCTAAAGAATAATTAAAATGACAAAAAATAATTCTATACAGCATCGTTTCAAATTGACAAAAACAAGAAAGAACACGAAGTTTCTACGAAAATGGTTTATAGAACAACAGAAGACAGTTGTTAACACAATAGCAATTATGTACCTGATTAATAAATGATTTATTGTGACTATGTCACATTTTGTGTTTCATTTTCTAATCAGGTACAGAATTTTTTTTAATGATCTAATACATATAAACTATTTCATGTTTCTGATTTAGTAATTTTAAATCCATATTTTGATTAAAATTACTATAGGACATCAATGGGATTTTCTACGTAGCCCTTGATTTTAAGCTTATAAAATACCTCTGATAGACTTTTACGCATGACGCTAGTTCGACAGTAAATAAGCAATAAAAATAAAAATTCATTCATATTCTATTTTATTGTACGAATAATGAACATGATTAAAACATAAAAAACAAATTAACACAAAAACAGAATATTTATTTATACAATAATATCGACGTAACTTACAAATAATAAGCATGTTTTCTAAGTATTTCTGTTATAAAGATTCCCCTCCTCCTCTTCTTCGTCAGACCATAGTAGAAGAGGTAGTATTTTTATTTGTATCAAATTCTTTGCTAGCAGATGCAGGTTTTGCACAGATTCGGGCGTTTAAGATGTTCACACATCTAAAAAATTGGTACGGGTCAGCTTTACGAAAATGACAACTGCGGCTGCAAGATGGCGAATTCTTTTCGTAAGTCTCCGTCTTTTGAGACATGCGTATTTCTAAAATAGGCAAGCGCTTTCCTTTCGTATCCACTTTTGGCACTTTATGGTCTATCGAATATACTTCAGTTCCCAACGCTGCATCCTTTTTTGGAATGTACGACGGGAATCTTTTTACTCGATTTACTTTACGGGAATAGAGTAGTAATAGAAGCCTCGTCTCTTGGAGGAACTAGTGGAAGAGGAAGATAACGAGAACAAATGCTAACATGTTGGCCATCTAACCATGACCACGTTGTGGCCTGTCTCACTAAGGAATCTAAGAAGAGTGAGGTGTCTTCATTGTTCTATTCTTCGAATCCAACTGACAGTCTTCCCGCGTCTTATATTAAAATAAAAATGGGTAATACATAACAGTTGGGATATTACGTCAATTCAAACCATTTCCTCTTAGTTCATGTTGCCGACCTTCTGATCAGTACAGTAAGGTGTGTCATTTTTGCCTAGCCTACGCTTTTTATAAAACAAGTAATACTGAAGACGGCTAAGAGAATTACAGAAATTTACTGTTTACTCATCGTCAGTGTATATAATGGAATAAATAGCAGTGATAGCTGTATCTATCTAAGTCCAGAACAATAATGGTAACAAGTTGAATGGATATTATAAAAATTTACTAAGAAAATTGCGAAAATGGTAGAACTGCGTCAATAATTTTTAAAATACTCAGTAGTTTAAAAAAAATAACAGGAAAATTTCAGAAGAGCTTCGATGACAGTGTGATTTGACGGCAACAGAAAAAAATGGCTGCAAAAAATTGCGATCACATGACCATAGGAATGACCACTAAAATCTTTTGATATAAAAATATCGCAATAATAATAATAATAATAATAATAATAATAATAATAATAGATTTAATGACATTTTCCTGGAGCCAAGATGACAAGTCGGATCTAGCAAGATCGTACTGACAGGGAAAAGAATCATCATCTTCTCCATTGGAGCGAAAATGCTCGCTCCGGGAAAAAAGCTTTTCAGATAAAAAAAAATTCCACGGATGAATTTTTACCATGTGTTTCTTAATTAAAAAAGAAAAAAAAAATGCAAAAAAAAACAAAAAAAAACAGGTAATTTGCTATTCAAAGCCGGAACTGAAATAAGTTACTCTCTTTTAGACTTTTTTTTTTCTCTTGCACTGATTTGATTCTTTCAGCAGTTCTAGAGATTGGAGGAATGAAATTCTGTTGCCAAAGAAAACGGGAAGGAAAATGAAGAAAGGAAAGAGAAGTTGTCAATAGAAAATGTTGAAAAGAAAAAGCTAAATTATGCTAACAATACGACGAGCCTGACGACATTTCCTAGTAATTACAGAAAGAAGAAAATGGCTGATAATTGAAATAAACGATTCGCTATAAAACGATGATTCAAACACCAGTTACGCCTGTTAATGGTAAAGAGTTCGATTTTCGTTGGTGGTACATCTAGCCTAACGATGAATATTGATTCACTCCAAAAATATGTACATAGGAGGCGATGATGGATAAAATCACATTTAGATTCCTGTTTAGATTATCGCATACAATACGTACGCCTAACATCAGATTAAGAAATACGAAAACAAGTCTCATTTGTGTAATTGGCAGACATTTTAGAATATATAGCAGGTAACATTAAGCGAATTTTAACATTTATTCAAACATTTATTTAGTTTCTCTATTAATAAAATAAGCAAATCCCATCTAATTTTTTCGTTTGTAATTATCCATTACAATAAATATAAAGTTTTTAGCGGAAGTAAGTCTAATAAAGCTTTATAACACTATTTACATTATTCGGATTATTGTCCAAGTCTTTGTCGCCATATTTAGTACAACATTTCGACCGTTGTACCATCCGGCCTGCTTCAGATGGTTGGAATGTCGAACTGAACCCTTTATTTATATTTATGAATTTCTGAGTATTATAAACCTAATATCTCATCCACCGTTTTTTTTTTACCAGTGCTCATATTGCAATTTTTTTGCTGTTATCATTGCATATTTATACCAGAGCTCATATTGAAATTTTTTTTGTTATTATCGCTTTTCTCTGGCAATCCTTATTACTGGTTCCCATATTGTATTCATTTCTATGCCTGGTCGGTTCAGGGGATTTTTGTGGCCTAGCATATGTGCTTATTCCTTAAGTTTACGAATTTTCCAAAAACCAGAAATTCATACACAGATGTCCTCAAGGACACATGGCACATAAAGGCGTTGGTTAGATCCAGTGACAGAACCCAAAAAGTGTGAGTTCAATACCTGGTTAAGGCAGTAGAGAACTTGGAGAGGGGAATTAACAGGAGATAACTTATAACTGACACCCATTAAACATGGCACGTGGAACTAGAACATTCTACCCCAGTGAGCGAAATAAAGGGTTCAGTTCGACATTCCAACCACCTGAAGAAGGCCGGAGCGTACAACAGCCGAAACGTTTTGATAAATATGGCGACAAAGATGAGGACAATAGTCCGAATAATGTAAATACTGTACATAATACCTCATCTCATAAATATAGACAGATACTGAAATCTTCATAAGCTCATTCAGATCAGGGCTCTAATATAGTTGTCATGCATGGCGTACGGATCTTTGGGAAACTATTCGCTTTATATAATGCTCTCTCAAATCTATCTATTCGCTATATATAATTTTCTCTTAAATCTATGATTAAAAGTGGCTTTAGCCGAATGAGTCTTGTAAGAATAAAATGAAATACCACTTCAGATCTCATAAACTGGCGCTGCAAAATCACAAAGAATATTACGAAATAGCAAAATCATCATCACAAGAAATCATTTAACAGCAGTTAAAACTCAAATGCATAGCATATGCAACTTGAAGAGAAAACAATCATTTAAGTAAGATGTTGATTTTCCATGCTAACTTTTACAAAATGTTAGGAAGGTAGCTCTTATCAGGACTAGAAAAGATAGATAACATTTCGTGGTCTTGAGAAACCTATTTTTGTGAAAAACTTCTTTTAAAGAAAGTGTTTATAAATTTCAAATGAAAGTAATGCTAAATGTTTCTTTATAAGGAAAACGGCTAAACTCCCCATTATCATTATCATATACACTGAAAATAGATTTTCTATTGCGACTACGTCAGCTCTTAGGATAGAAAAAATTGAAAAAGATCTTCACCATTTTTTCGGCTACAGGCAATGAGACAATATATAAGTCACTGTCATGACGACCCGTTTTAAGACGAGCAACAGTGGTGTTCATTGAAGCTGATAAATTTTGTGTCATCCATGTTTGTTCAAGACGTAGGCTGTAATGGCTCTTCATAACTTCCTATCCCTTGTAGTTTTAAGCAATCTTTTCATCATCTACTCAAACTAGCTCGGTAGGTCGATGACCCTCTTCAATCCATTCTCAATATTGTCTTTGATGTGTCACGTGAGTGCCAGATTCTCCAATATTTTCTTCTTCATTGTGTGTCCTACATATTACGGCCGTCTTCTTCTGATTCTTGGTGTGTGTGTGCTTTTTATTTCCATTCTCCTTAAGATTTCTTCCTTGCCTACGTGCACCGTCAACGCTTTTGTCAGTATCCTTCTAAACAAACAGATTTCTGATTCTTCCCGTCATCTCTTCATCTGTGAAATGTGGGAATCTTCAAGCATACTGATATTACACAGAAGTGTACCATTATTTTCTTTGTTTACAACAAATTTTTCCTGCCTCTTAGTACTTTGTCTTGCCCTGTAACGGCATTCACCCAGGGTGGGTTTAGCCGGCTCCAATATTGGAGTTTCATTGGAATTTGGAATACACAAGCGGTCCCCAAACAGGCATGTATAGGCTTCAGATCAGTTCCCAGGAAACCGACAGCCCGAAAACAGCACGGCAACAGCACATGAGATTTGATTATAGTGGTGAAGGTTTCGTGCAGAACCATCCTCACTTTTTGAAGGGCCGAATACAGAGACCTGGTGCACTACGTTCCACAAGGTCCCCAAACGACCCTGCGCAGGTTTTGAATTCAGAGTTTTTCCTTCTCTCTCCAAGGCTATAGAACCCAGTCTGTCCTGCTATTTATCCATAGATGGAGAGGGAAGAGGATTCACACCTTTCCCAAGGGTATTAGCACATAAGTGAATGTAATGGATTCGACTGGAATTTGAACTCGGCTCTCCGATCCCTCAATCCAAGCCGCTATCCATTACTCCACCGTGCCTCCTCTTCTTAGTACTTTGCTTAACGTTTGGACGTTATATTTTGCACGTCCAAATTTTGCTTTAGCATTTCTCGTTGTCTATCAAAACACATTCCAGAAATTTAAACTTTTGTGAGAGTTTGAATTTGACATTTCTAATTCATGGTTTGCCTCTTTTGTTAAATATAATGTATTTGAAATAAAATTCATAAATGAACCTTTTTATGGGTAGGTAAGAAATGTTAAATAATAGCTTCAGATGCAGACCTTTAAAGTCAGATGGTAGACAAAATAAGGATGTCGATTTTGATTGTCCGAGCGGAACGTGGAAATGTTAGAGTTTCCAAGGAATTAAGTCTTTACACGTCACACACAGTATACGTGGTTATTTCGTGTCTCGATGAACGTACTCCTCAGTGGGGGTGATACAGCGAAACCAGCTTCTAGCTAAAAATGTACACGTCGACACGTTTAATAAAATAGATAAGTTTGAACATCCCTCTTGTTGAAGTTCTCTTTCATTTCCGGACTCCAAAAACATTTCGACACTCGGCTGTGAGGAGACGACCGAGAGAAGATACAACGTTATGTAATCGACCCCGTTAAACCAAAAGACCTCCTCAGAACGAGGGGGCTATACAACAATTTGCTTACTTGACGCATTACCAAGACCTCCTCAGAAAAGAGGGAGTATGCAACACTTTCGCCTTAATATGTACGTGAATGCGTTTTCATCTCGTTATTTAATCTCTTTCTAGATATTAATTAAGACCATGCAGCGTCTGGGCCCAAGAATTAATTTCTATCTCAAAAGACATGAAAACAGAACAGCTGGGATAAAATAAAATGCGACGCCAATTTTACCAATTTGAGGCTCTCTCTGGATCAGCATCACCTCTCCTATTTACTACCTGCTTCCCAATCGAGTAGTGGCTCCTGGCTCAACGAAGTGCCCTCCTTATCTACCGGTACCCTTCTAGATGATGACTGCACTTGGGTCGGAGCCGCGATCCTTCTTGGGCTCAAATTATGTGAGCGTCACAAATGCAGATGTAGAGCTTCCACTGATCAGTTTGTTTTGCATCATCTCTTCTGTCGTTGTAGTGCCAGCCACTTTCCAAAGCATGCAGCAATAAACGAGATCATCAAAAGAGGTCTCGATGCAACTGAGTTCTCCCAAATCGAACACGTAGGCCTCGATCGTGGTGATGGATACTGGAAAATGTGGCCGAAAGGGATTACCCTTTTAATGTGGGAAGTCGTTGATTTGGGATGTGACCTGTGCTGATATATTTTCGACCGGTAATTTGCTCAGGCCCGTGTTTGAACCGGGGTCTGTCGCACGGGACGCGGAGATAAAAAAAAATAATAGTTAAATATTCTTTTCTTGCGGACAGTTTTATTTTTACTCCAGCTGTAGTGGAGACTTCTGGGATTATTTGCCCTCGTTCGGTGGCGTGCCTTGGGAGGGTTGACGGGAATGCCTTTCGATTAAGGGACGAGCCTCACGAAACAGAGTAACCCTTGAAGCCTGTGTCAGTGGCGATGGTGCGCGATAATGTTCTCTCCATCATTGCGGCTGGCAGAGGAGAGCAGGAAAAAAAACACAAACAATTTGTTTTCGTTTACTTTTGTGATGTCAGCGAACACTCGTTTGACATTTTGTGATGTAAACGAACACTCGTTTGACACTTTTGTAATGTCAACGAATACTCGTTGTCATTTTCGTAATGTTCGTTGTAGTAGAGTCTTTGTAATCACATATACATCTATAGTAAGTCGTTGAACAATAATGGTGTCAGACGCTCGCGCTAATAGTACTTGCTCGATAATACTCGTTCTACAAGTAACCCGTGTAGTGATCCGAATAGAGGAATAGTATAGTGAATGGAGTAGAGAATAGCGGTTCGAATAGTAATAGAGGAAATATAGGAATTGATGATCCGTATAGTATAGAGGATAGACTAGAAATAGCGATCAATCTAGACGTCACGCTACATTGTACTTTATTGTTTCCTCCATCGTCACGTGAGCCACTTAATCCAATAATGGGATCGCCTGTGTTTGCTCGATGGTAATCTATATTCAGACTCAAGTGTCGAAAGCGAAACTATATTTTTATATAACATTTTTAGATATTTTGTTTAAATAAAAACGTTGTTTCATTAAAATAATATAGACTGTAGATACAATTAACTGTTATGTTGTCCGGAAAATGGCTACGAACGTAGGCAGAAAAATGTTAATATATAATTTTTGCGTATAAAGTACGAAATCAAGAGAATAGAGGCATGTCGAAATGTGGCGTTATACTTAATGCAATCTGTGAATTAGGAACAGGGTCAGGAGATTTCGCCCATTGGTTAAAAGGACGAGAATTAACAGTGAACTTTTACGTGTTGCAGAAAGCCTGTTTGCTTCCTACACCATGAACAATCAGAGAATTACTGGATACGGAATATACAATATCTAATAAGTGCAAAACCAGCTGATATCGAGTCAGCTGTGCAAAAAAGAAAATAATATTACAGTATTAATGACAATGTGAAATGTTTTACAAGGAGGTTGATAATCATGATGATCAAAGATATTGAGAAAAAAAAGTATATAGTGGGTGATTGTATCTCCCCATTTTAAAATACTTATAATTTATTTACTAACTGTAATTCTTGCAAGAAATGAATATGAGAGGAAAGTGTTTAGCATGGGGATTTTATTAAAAAATCCAATATGGAAACGAAATTTCGCTACAAGCTTCTCGAACCGATTAGGAATCGAGTCAACTGATTTCATCAGGAAATCTTGTAGCATGGAAGATATATCTTCTTTTATTTGCCGTTCATATTCTTCCAAAGTCTTGGTTTGGTATAGTAGTCATGCTCCTTTAACTAACCCCAAAGAAAAAAGTCACAGGTTGTTAAGACATGACTTTTCAATCACCCTGTAGAAATAAGGCGAATAAAACATTAGAAAAAGAAGGAAAGGTGTAAAGATATAATAATTTTTTAAAAAAATAAAAAGGAAGATCCGGCGAAGAAATAAAAAAAAATGGCAGAGAAGCAAATATTGTGCTTAGATTGATAAACATATTATGGTTGCCTAGCCTAGTGTGATGACAATTGAGGTTCGTATCGTTGTCAATTTCTCTAATGTTGTAGAGTGGATCCTTAAGATATGCCTCGTTGAGGCTAAAAGGATAGTAATAAACCCCGAAGGCATAATGTGGAGAAAAAAAATGTCAGGCCTAAAGTAAAGACGGAAATGCCGATATCAAAAAAATCAATTTGCTTTATATAATAATCGAATCTGGTCGTTAAATGAATAAAACACAAAAGAATAAGACAGAAAAAAAAATTCTACAAAAACAAATCAATAAACAAAAATGAAACTGAATAAAATGAAGACACATTTAATGAATTGAACAAAACTTAAAAGAAAATGGAGAAGCGATGTAACGCAATCAACTTCCGCTCACTCATTTTGCAAAGGTAATCAATTCTTTCACACAGTCGTGTATTGGTCGCTGATGAGATGAATATAAAAACGACGTTACTTTCGGTCGACCTATCACTTAGTTTAAATAAATATTTAAGTACAATGTACAACATAGGTTAACATCGATTCGGAATTACGATACACTATAGCACCAAATATTAATTCCATCTACGATAGCCATACCAGTGGGAATTTTTCCACTTATAAAACATTTAATAAAATTGGAAGAACCGTGACACAGAGATAATTACTTGAAGGCAGTTATAAGCGTGCTGTACTAAATACAAACACAGACGCGGCGATTGAGGGAACTAAATTAATCGTATTGACTATTGTATTTAGTACATAAAAGTACACAGTTACGTAATAAAACTAATCATAGCTCACATGTGTTAATGAGTACAGCGATATATGATTACGTTCATTAAAAGGTTTGGGAGTTTACGGATTAACCTTTACTTTTTAGCTCAAAATACTTTAAGGAAACAATTTTTTACCTCCAAGTAGGCGCCGCCAAAATGCTTTAGGACGACTGTCGGCTGATAGCTGCGATTTATTACTTTTTCTCATTAAAGCTAGTCGGAATGTCGACTTAACAAAAGAGGATACATTTCGCCAGCTAGCGCTATCAAATATTTAAACTATCTATCAAGTATGAAGTGCTGCAGGGAAAGAAATAAATGATAATCGGAAAGGGAGAAACTTGCGTAGATACACTGTATCTGTAAGAATTACACAACTCAGGCCCATGATTAATGTGTTGCAGATACAAAATAAAGAGAAAGCGACCTGCTTCCACGTAATTTTGTTATTCATTAAAGAAAAGAAATCAATTTATACTCCACAACTGTGCATTACTAGATTACTCTCGTTTCAGTAATCCTAATTCCGATTTATATAAGAGAGTATTAATATAGGAATTAAATTAACAATTCTTTCTAGTGGTAATGTTGCCCCACGATCACAATTACGAGCCCCATAAACCTTTAAGGTCGATGGTAAGCCTCTTCAGGTTGGTTTTGAATTCAGAGTTAGTCATCTCTTTGGTCGGTTGCTACTCATGGCTGAAGCCCAGAATTTAAACTTGCTTTTCAAACAGCACTTTCGACGTCGATATTGTAATAATCATTGGCAATTGACAATAATTATTTTCAGTTTGCACAGTGCAGATTAATTGGCAAAAGATACCAAAATGAATTTTGACAAAATCGGATTAATAGCTATTCGTTTTACCCAACTTCCAGAATTATTTAACTCCGAGCTCAGAAAATAGAAGGAAAGACACTGGGTAGCAATAAGAAAAGCCGACATATTTCGTAGATATACATTTTGTTTAAATGCAATTATCGTTAAAATATAATTCGGTTCACCATTTAGTTTTTCCATTAAAGACAAACTCAGATTTGTCATTAAATATATAATCATGAGTGAATGAGATTCTTGTCAAATTTGTAAAATAATATAACATCACGTATAGTATAACGAACTAGTCATAAATATTCATCGTCGGAAAGTAATATATAAAATAAAAAATAAAACAATGAATAAACAATTGAGAGAAAAAATTTGCATTAATAAGTTACATTATTAATAAACGACAAAAATTTTTGTATAAAAATGACGAATATTTGCTGCGTAAATATAAATCCATCGAAGAACGTGGCAGAAATTATCGCAAGTTTAATGATGTAAATGTTTGCAAATTAAAAATTCTAAACTGTTACAGCGATGTTTTAGATGAAATTAAGTTTAAACTGGGATAAAGAATGGTGAAAAAAGTAAATAAATGCAACGTGTAAAATTGGGAAAAAGTATTATCTAGCTGATAAAATTTTTGACAAAAACGTGAGCGTTCACTATTAATTATGATGCAACGTGATTAATTTGCAAACGATTTCAATTCTCCAATTGGAATTACAAATAGTTATGGCCTAAACAATCTTTCGCTCTTTATGGAAACAATTAAATTTTCCTATCTCGCATTGATGCTTCTACATAATTTTAGTTAAAATTTTTGCATCTCTCTCTCTCTCTGTCTGTCTGTCTGTCTCTCTCTCTCTCTCTCTCTATATATATATATATATATATATCGTCATCCACAGACTGTTTTCCTGTATCACAGCACATCAATCTGGCTAGACATCTGATTGGTTCAAGCCGAGACTGAAACCCGACTTATTTGGCATCAATATATATATATATATATATATATATATATATATATATATATATATATATATATATATCTTTGTGCGTGCGCGTGGATTTTTGCATGTAAAATTTCAGATATAACTAAAATATGTATCTGTAAAAAGACAACAAAAGACAATATCAATAAAGGCAAAAGAAAAACTTATCTTAGTCGACACGTTTCGTCCTCTCATGCAGGGTTCGTCAACATTTTACTATGTGCCGACTTAAACATCATTCAATGTGCCAACAAGTCAATACATATACAAATCAAGGTCACTATACATGTTCTACAATATATTTTATATAGTAATACATAGTATATATATATATATATATATATATATATATATATATATATATATATATATATATATATATATACTTTGGTATATCTTAAAATTGAAACAGTTAAATATCTTCTTTGTGTTGTAGTATTTATTGGTTTGGACTTCGGCTGAAAATTGCTTGGCGTAACACGTGTGGCACGCGTGCTGTAATTTGGTGACCCCTGTATGAACTTTATCAAGCTAAATGTAAGGATTGTATTGTGCAGCAAGTATTTTAAAACAATTTAAAAATGCTGAGGGTTTTTTTGTTTTTTTTTAATTTAAGAGACGCTCATAAATATTCATCAGGTTAACTGAAATGTCTAGGAAGATTATGAGACGTAATTTAATGTCCAAGAGACGTAATTTAATGTCTAATAAAGGAAATGAGTAAATGATGTTGTTGAATTAGTTTCTTTTTCATTCTATGCATTTAATATTTAAATTATTTGGGGTGGGGGTTAATTTATAAATTTAATTTTGATTACCATGAGATTATGAATTTAATTGTTTTAATTTTTTAACATTTTTATAGTCATGTATATTGGCTTGAGAAACAAATAATTCCTTCAGGAATAGAGATATTGGAAACATTCCGGGTTGCAGATTTATATTTTGAGCGGAACTTTCGAGAGTTTTCTGTTTAAGTAAGTTATTTTCTATTTGAAAAAGTTTTTTTTTAGATCAAAGTTGTGGTTGCATTTATTTCTATGTATAACTAATGCATTTAATAAAGTGTTGTTGTGTATGATCCTTTTTGATGTCATGGATTCGTTTTTTTAAATATAGTATATATATATATATATATATATATATATATATATATATATATATATATATAGGTTTAAAAAAAAGATGTATGACAAATTGGATTTTTTTTTTTCTGACGCGTTTCAGCCCTTAGGACTAATCGGTCTGGGTTTACATACCGTACCTATGAGCACTAATGGGTATGTCCCAAACCTCATAAATACTTTGTACACTATTGTAAGTAGGGGGTAATATACTACGTACTTCACCACTAGCAGTGGTTTACCTACTTCACGCCGCTGGCGAGTATTGAATTTTGTTGATTTTATAAAGATTACCATTTCATTTCCAACCTCCGTTTTGGTTATTCCCCATTCAGTAACCTTTTCAAGTTTACAACAGTTTTGTTTACATTGTTTTAACTACAAATGCACACGAGCGCCAGACGTTGGGAGTTTCAAAATTTCTAAAAGAATAGTTTATCTTTGTGCGCATATAATCTTCTATTTAAACACTTGAGGTTTCTCCAATATATTTTTCTGGCAAACCTGTACAGGTGATAGAGTAAACCCTTCATTCAAGTTTTTGTTGTGTTGTTTTGTATTGATTAAGTCTGTTATTGTTGGATGTAGCTGCACTTTCAAGACCCATCAATACCCTATTTCATATTCAATGCTAAACTCAAACTTCATAAAAAATTTTAAAAAATAGAAAAGCGTTTCCACCTAACAAACCCAACATATAAAAAAAAAATTATTGATATACCCACTAAATCTATCACAACTAAAATTGAAAAAAAACACACACACACACACACACACACACACACTAACACACATAAACACACACACATCGAAACAAAGCAAGCACACATACACACACTTTTAACACGCACGCACACACACAGATATGAATCAGATTTTTAAATGCATTCTTGGTCGGATGGAGAATATTACGGCATTCTCTCTTTTCGATATATATATATATATATATATATATATATATATATATATATATATATATATGGGTAAAATATATGTCAAAAGTTGAAATATTTTCTTGTGGTGCGTCTTTTGTCCTTTAAACACGAATGAAATTTCCTAAGAAGAGACGCATCAATCTGAAATGTTTGTCATAATAATATATATATATATCAAGTGTGTGTGTGTGTCGTCGTATCATCATTCACTTTTGACACTAACTTGTCGAAATGGGACTTTTTTATGAACATTTATTGATGAAGTGTTTAAATCAGAGACAGATCAGTTTTAGATATAGACAATAAGGATTATGATTTGTCTGTATTTATCCTGTTTTTTTTTTTTTGTTGTTGATTACTGATTTATTCTTTCATTTTTGTCTGGTTTATTTAAAAGATAAAAATATTTTCTAGCCTTTTCTCCTTCAATTTTCACGTTTCTCTTTCGAGTCTTTCAATTCAAAAGAGAACCGGAAAAAATGTAAGGACAAAAAGGCGGGAAAATATGCCATTATTTATTTTTACACATCTTTTTCGTTTTTATTTTCTTCATTTCCCTTCTTTTTTTCACATTTCACATCTTCTGATTGATTTTCAAACCTCATGTACTTCTCAGATGAGATCGAAAAATTAATTCCTTCCAGCGCCACAGTTCGAGTCCATTAAAAGGCCAAGATTTCAGAAATTGGTTTTCATTTAGAAGATTGGCGCAATATTATCTCATTATGCAATTTTCAAATTCATTGTTCAACCTCTCTCTTCCCCTCTCTCTCCACGGACATGTCTCCTTTTCTCTCCCCACAAAATTATGCTAGTAAATATCGAACATGGACAGGAGGAGTTCCGTACAACAAATCGCTTACAGTGATAAAAATAGTACTCGCACCATTATAAAGCAAAAAAAAAAGTTGTTAATCTTACCGAAGCGAATAATTAAGCAACGTGTTTATGTGAACGCTCTATCGCCTCTTTCTAGCGTGAAGCGTCCTGGTGGGCCTTGAAATAAAATAAGCGTAATCAATGCTACTGCACTTGATTAAATCACATTAACACTCTTGTATATACTGATAACACCATATCTATCTATCTATATGTGTGCGTATATATACAATAACATTTCTATATATATTATATATGCGCGGTACTTATTGGAAAGCGCTCAATATCAGTGATAGATTTAACATATTCAGTCGTATGAATATGAATTTTGTTACACTGGTTTTCACGCTTTTGCGACCATTAGACAAACTTTTAAATTTAAGATTGTCTGATGATCGCAAAAGCGTGAAACTCACAGGTACAAATTCATATCCATATGACTGAATATATAGTGTGACGTCATTTGTTTACGTTTGGATAGGCATTGAGCAGATATGAATGTATGAGAGAAAGTCATGGAGAATTGTGTTTAAAAGCAGAAAAATCGACCTTGCTAACCGAACGCTCCTCTGTGTCCCAATCGGTTAAGGCACGTCAGGCTTTATGACGGTTCCGTATTGGATACAGTTTCGATTCCTGTCGGAGGACGCATATTTTCTGTGAAAATTTCTCTGACATTCAGGCCTGTAAATGTTGCTAATACTGTTTATTATAAACATACTGAAATATTTGTATCTATAAAAAGAACATATGAACATAAAAAATTTTAAAAAAATATATATATATATATATATATATATATATATATATATATATATATATCCATACGACTAAAATAATATATATATATATATATATATATATATATATATATATATATGTTTGTACGTTTGTGTTTCAGGAATCTGGAGTTTGAATGTTCGTAAGCGTAGTCAACCGATTCTTACTCTATCGTAACAACTATGTTCTTTGTGCCATGAACCTCAGTGTTAGCTGTTGAATCAGACGTATGATCAATTTAATGGACTGAGTCTTGTTTCGGCGAAGAAAGGTCAAGAAAATAATTTGGAAAAGAATTTGGGATTGCTTGACAACAAACAGAATGAAATCCTAAGAAAGGGAGTAAGAATCGGTTGACTACGCTTATGAACATTCAAACTCCAAATTTCTGAAACTTATTTCTAATATCAGTTAAGCGTTATATTATTTAATGAAACATGCATCAATATATATATATATATATATATATATATATATATGATTCACCACGCCAACACTCGCCTACTGCAATATATATATATATATATATATATATATATATATATATATATATATTGCGTGGTTCATCATATATATATATATATATATATATGGCGTGGTGAATATATATATATATATATATATATATATATATATATATATATTCATCCACAGACAGACTGTTTCCTGTATCATCAGTGAAGCTAGACGTCCGGTTGTCTCTAGCTAGGATCGAAACCCGGCTGAATTCGGAGATTCTACCCCTAAGCCTTTGGCGCACGAAAAGGGATAAAGGTGAATTTAAGCGTATTTATTTTTAGATAAACACACAGTGACTGAGAGAACTCGATTCGCTTTACCGAAGAGTCTTGCATAATTAACCATATTAGTCACTGTTTACAAACTCACATTTTCTTCCCCAGAGAGCTCAACTGAAATAATTTTTTTAGGGGCATAAATGCTCACATACTAGCTATGATAGCCGGGTTTGAGTGGGTTTTTTCCATGGCATAATTGCACTAAGGATACATTTTTCGTTTGCATGCATTGTATGTGGTATAAGCGGAATTATCTTTATGAAAAAAGATCAGGAGTTTTAAATATTTACGTAGTTATTTATTTTTTTCTATACAACTTGTCATATTATTGGAACAAAACAAAAGATGAGAGCCATTTTGCGAATGGATTTATTCAACCGGCTGTGCCACTTTGTTCGTTTCCTTTTCGTTATCTTTGAGGCGTCCTCATGAATCTGTCCGTTCCTGAACTTTGACATTTTCTTTGTCTGGTTGATAACCTGGCCTATGTGGTTTTTATAGAATCCCAGAGAATTGAAATTCCTTTAATTAAGAACAATTTTTTCGGAATCAAAATTGTAAATGATGAATTAAATTATAATCAGAATGTGTAAGATGAGTTGTGAAAAGCCAGTGTAATAGAACATTCTAGCAAGGATGCACTAATTTATGCCGGGTCTGCAAAGAGAGTTTACATCTGGCGTTCTCCTGATGTAAGTCTGCTCCCTTCCGACTGCACAATCGCGGACGTTTTTCATCGATTGGTGACTTTAATTGGTACAGGTGGGAAAAGTGCCTAGCCGAAAATAACATCAGATTTAGTGAGAGGAGCTCTTAATACACGATGCACTTCCTATACTAATAGATTTCGGCTGCAGACAGGCTTTTGGAGCGGTGGGCCGAGGTTCATTTCGTTTACTCCAGGTTATTTTTCTCCACCTTATTGTAAACCGTTCGGAAAGACGCGTTCAAACATTTCATTTCAGAACACAGATACACACAGACAACGATAAACACGCAAAGACCTACACACACAGACAAAAATAAAACACAGTGACACCTACACACACATAATATATATATATATATATATATAAATATAATATAAAAAAAAATTTTACGTTATATAATTGAAGTTAACACTAAGAGGCGAGAGGCTGTTTCATGCTAGGCGCAATCGTCAGGCCGGCCTCTGATTGTTGACTTCAATGTTCACTTTTATATTCATATTTACATACGCTCTATCTCTGATATAGCACAATATTTACATTATTCGGACTATTCTCCTCACCTTTGTCGCCATATTTATTACAAAGTTTCGGCCGTTGTACCCTCCGGCCTTCTTTGAGGTGTTGAATGTCGAACTGAACCCTTTATTTCGGTCACTGGGGTAGACTTTCTAGTTCACGTGCCATGTTTTTAATGGATTTCATATCAGTTATCTCCTGTTAATTTTCCCTCTGAAGGTTCTCCACTGCCTTGATATACTCTTTGGGTCCTGTCATTGGATTTGGAATTGATAGGAATTGTTTTGAGATAATAATCATTTTGTCATCCATATTTATTAAACCAAAGTTTGGACAGATTGATTCATACAATTCCAGGGTTCATTGCACGTTAGTGATTAGGTGTTTAGAATTGGAACCCGAACCAATTAACACCCTTTATCCATTACACCATCGGTCACTGGGGTAACAGCACCTGGTATTCCCAACCTATCAACCAAGTTCAACACTTCGGCGATCCAACGGGTGCCGATGTTTTTTTGCAAACAAATGGATGTCTTAATTTTCTATATTTCTCAGATTAAAAAAATACTACTATATATCTAAACATTGTTTACTTTCCTTTGGACTCTGCGCTATAAATTCTAAGAATGTTTAATAATAATAATAATAATAATAATAATAATTTTAATTTTGTGATGTCAACGAACACTCATTGTCACTTTGTAATCTCGTTGTAGTAGAGACCTTTAATCGCAGATACAAGTATAGGGCCGTTGAACAATACTGGTGTCAGACGCCTTCGAATAATTTCCT
This sequence comes from Acanthosepion pharaonis, assembly GCA_903632075.3. Classification (NCBI taxonomy): domain Eukaryota; kingdom Metazoa; phylum Mollusca; class Cephalopoda; order Sepiida; family Sepiidae; genus Acanthosepion; species Acanthosepion pharaonis. The sequence continues at coordinate 2,867,534 of CAHIKZ030004683.1, forward strand.
CACTAATAGTACTGCTCGATTTCGAAAAGCCCTGTAATCCGAATAGAGAAATTTTATAGTGAATGCAGCAATAGAGGATAGAATAAAGGCGATCCAGATAATATAGAGGATAGACTAGAAATAGCGATCCGTATATTAATATAGGTTAGACTAGAAATAATCGTCATTTAGTCACATATATTCTATGGTTATAATTAATTCAATAATGGGATTGCCTGTGTTTGTTCACTGGCGATCTATGTTCATTCAAGTGTCGACAGCGACAACTTTATTCTATATAAGGGTTAATTTTTACAGGGAAATTGAGGTGATTATAAATTGAAAAAGTTCAGAAATTTGGGAAGAATATTTGAATCTGCACCACGAAATATGACCCCAATCCAATTAAGAAAAATTGATGGATAAACCCTTACAAGAATGGGAAAATATAACCATGACCAATGTTACCATCCGTAACAAAATCCAAAGCTAAAACGAGCCCACTATTGGGCTCTATCTTCTGAGTTCAATCCATAAAACTCTTGCACAAAATTTATCAATGTTTAATATTAATCCCAATGAAGCCTCGGAATGGATCACTTAAGGTATTACATTTCTTCAAAATCGGGTGAAACGGATGATCCAAAAAATTACAGGCCAAGAACATGTCAGTCCAAGAGGTATAAATTGAAAACGACCTGTATCAACACTTTTCTCGAAGAAGAAAAAAAATTCTTCCCCTTGAAAGAAGGAGAGCTTCATATGGTTGCAGAGATCATCTATTGATAAACACAATCTGTTTTGGGGCGTTTTTTTGTTTCTTCACAAAATGCTTAGTAGCAAATGTTATGACGCCATTTCTGACCTTAGGTCTCTGTTTGGGACCCGGAAAGAAATGACTAAACACCAAAAATCAAATAGACTATAATAATAATAATAATAATAATAATAATAATAATAATAGAACAGTAAGAAAAATATTCAATCATGAAAGAAGGTTGTAAATACAGACAAGAATTTTATTTGGTAGATTCCAAAATGCAGGTTCTGTGTGAGATATAAGGAAACCATAAACCCTCTGATCCCTGCATGTTCTGTACTTGCGCCAAATTAATATAAATATCGTCACGACAGAACAGGGCAATACTTACACTGGATGATGTGCAAATTCCTTGGAAAAGATATTAAATATTGGTATGAAATATCATCGGTTACTAAAATAGAAGACATTACAATTCTATGGAACTAGACCTTCTTTACAAACAGGAAGATTGAACCAAATAGGCCGGACATAATTATCAATAACCGAAAAGAAAAAAAGAAATGTATAAAAATTGATATGGCTTGCCCAACGGACTGTAACAGCAACCAAGGAATTTGAAAAACTATCAAAGTAGAAAGATCTGGAAATCGAAATAGAGAAAATATGGAAACTGAGAACACTAATAGTAGCAGTCATAGTAGGTGCGCTTGGAATGATAAAAATAGGAACGCAACAGGACATTGAAAAACACCCTGGAAATTCCAGCTTAAGAGAAATACAAACAATGTCATGATAAGTACAGCACACACAGTGAGAAGAATTTTGTCTATGTAACGCTAGTGATATCACAGGAAGTAGAAAAGCAAATGGTGAAATGTATCTGTAACAACACACCACTACCTGCCTTAAGTCTCCCCCGCAGACTTGGTAGGAAGTGTGACCATAACAGAATAATAATATTAATAATAATAATAATAATAATATATTCTTTTACACAAATTATCAGTGGAATATGTTATTACGTCACTTCTGACATTAGGGCTCTGCTTGAGACGCTGAAAGAAAGGCGCATTCAACAGAAATCAAGGAAACTAATATTAATAATTATAATAATAATCAGAACATGAAGAAGAAGAAAGCAATTATTTTAAAAATGTGATGTTTAAAGTTGAATATACGAATTAGTGACCTGCGTTAAGGAGGAACATCGAAGATGGGCAAGATATAAATAATACACTTCGAGATATACGTAAATATAATAAAAAACAATATAAATATGATATGCGAACGTTTGAAGCAATATAAAATATCGGATTAATAATAAACCTATTAAATCTTTAGAAATTGGGTTATGTGTGTTTCGGATAGGAAACTGAGTAGATATGTACTTTCGAGAAAAATATGAGTGAAGATGTAATTTTCTTAGAAAGTGTGGAAAAATAAGTGAAATTACCTGCGCTAATGGGGCGGCTGTCGGATATAGAAACAGAGTGGTTGATGGATTCTAGTTTATCAAGTCGAGGCTGCTCCAGGGCACTGACTGTTTAGTCTTTAATTACCTCCGGTAGCACTGGAACCTGGAAAACCACATTATACCTAAATCAGACCAGAGGGACTGCCATCTCCAACCGTCTGAATATCGGATGAGTAATCTTTCAAGGAGACTCTCTGTCACCCCTTCTGTTTCGTCTGTCATTATTCACCATTTCGCATGAACTAAACAATAATAGCTATTCGTACAAAGTAAACAAGAAGGTACTCAATAACCTGCTCCACATGGATGATCTCAAACTCTTTTCCAAAGACGGTGGAATGCGCAGGTCTGATCTTTGTTATTTAAGGGCTGCCTTCCTTTCCCCGATCTTTAGAACATTACGCGAAAGAAATTGTTTTGCGCGTTCTTCTCTCTATTATTTCATCCATGTTTAAAATTAGGACCCGAGACTAGGAGTATTTCGCAATCACTTACTACTGGACCGACTTTCATTACCCTTGAGTCGAAGAAATTTTCGACACATGGGAAAATAGTGCCTTGATTACTTTGACTTTCTTTGCAACTGGACAGTAATGAACGACGGATCAACGTTGGTTTCCCCTAAAAATGGGAATGCAGATTTGATCCCTATCGGAGAAAACATTTCTTTCATAGGATTACTCGAGTTTGCTGGCCGATATACGTAATGCTTCTTTATCTATATATCATCACTGATATGTGTGTTGGAGATGTCCGTGAAGGCACATACTACTCCTAAAGAGTAGTCAAAGAGAGTTTTGACGCGACCATTCTTATGAATTAGATTTTGGTGGACAACTCTGCGAGACGGATAAGCCAACAGACTTGGGCAGAAGCGCCTTTCTGCAGCTCAAAGTGGACTGAGATCTGGCAAATCTGGTTAAATTGGACCGTCGGATGCTTGGTCCGCCTTGGTTATACCAGCCCGACTGGCGCTGCATTCTAACGACGGTTTAGTCGTTGAGATTGTGTAGATCTTTGTCTATTCCGCCGTTAGGGTCTTAGATTACCTTAAAGCCTTTGATAGTGTGCCACACTCCTGGATCCTTAAGGCTTTTAGAATGTACAAAGTCTCCTCTGTGATAATGAATTTCTTTAAACACAGCATGAGAACCTGGAAAAGGACATTAAACCTAAATCAGACCAGAGGGACTGCCATCTTCAACCGTCTGAATATCGGATGAGTACTCTTTCAAGGAGACTCCCTGTCACCCCTTCTGTGTTGTCTGTCATTTACCCTTTCGCATGAACTAAACAATAATAGCTATTCTTATAAAATAAACAAGAAAGTTCTCAATCACCTGCTCTACATGGCTGATCTCAAACTCTTTGCCAAAGACGACATTGAGTTGAAGGTTTCCTCAATACTGTCAATGCTTCATTGACAACGTGGGTATGAATTTCGGATTAGATAAATGTGAAAACATAATTTTTCAAGAAAGGGAGAATTACAGAAATACACTCAGAAGATTGAGATTTTGTCATAATGATTAGGAAACTGGAAAAAGAAGAAGCGAGTGAGATGGAATACAGCATACACAAATGAAAGAGAAGGTAAGAAATTAAAACTACAGGCATGTGCGTCTGGTACTGAATACCGATCTGAATTCAAGAAACAGAATATCAGCCATAAACACATTGACTAGCCCTTGGGTGCAAAACAATTTCAACATCATAAACTGAACCATATCTGACATTAATCGAATGGACGCCAAAACGAGAGAGCTTCTTACCTGCCACCGGATGCATCATCCCAAATCTGATGTTGATCGACTGTATATGCTCACATATGAAAAAGGCAGAGGATTAGTTCAAGAAGAACTCTCTTACAAAGCTACAACAACTGGTCTTCAAAGATACCTGGAAACTACAGAACACTGGATGATATGTGTCAAAGAACATGAAAGTAGTACGCGATTTTATTCAGTAATAAAGGAAAACAAGTTTAAAATGGAGTTTCAAATGGGTGAAAAAGTACAAGTAAAGCACATTACAGTGACTGAAGCTGAAATATATATATATATATATATATATATATATATATATATATATATATATATATATATATATATATATAAAGCAAAGGTAAGTACAGTCGACCAGATACACAAACAATGGCAGGATAAACCACTTCACGGTCAATACTCTGCCCGTACAAAACTATCTTATGTAGACAACCGCCGTATACATCAGTGACTACTTAGGGAAGTGTTAAAAGCTGAAACAGAAGTTTTTTTTATTCTTGCTGCAGACGACCACTGCTTCCTAACTAGAAAATTTCAAGCACATATACTGAAACATTGTATTAACACAAAATGCAGATTCTGCGATAAATATCCAGAAACAAGTGCCCGTCTTGTAGCAGAATTCGCGGCATTGGCACCCACTGAATAAAAACTTGGCATGACTAGTGGGGCCAATATGTTAACTTGAAAATCTGCAACTTTCACGGAAAAGAAACTGCAAGTAATTAGTATGAACACCACGCAGACCCGGTAACAATTATATGGAACATCACAATACACACAGACAGAACAATGAAAGCTAATCACCCCAGACATCGTCATTAGAGACCGCAAAGACAAAAAGTGCTTCTTTATTGATGTGGACCCCTCTACAGACTATGATGTATCTTTGATGATCTTCAAAAAAAAAAAAAAAAAACTATCAGCATAAGGGGTCCTGGAAAATTCCAGTTGTAGTTGGAGCACTCTGATCAACTGGAAAAGATTCCATTAGACTCAGTCAAGGGATTCCTGGTAGCCCATGCCTTAAAGAAATTAAAAAAAATCTTCTCACGGATACGGCCCACACCTTAAGAAGAAGTTTATCTATGTAAAATACAAGTAAATTGCACAGTGGAAAATGTATTGATGCCATTTCTGATCTCAGGTCTATAGTAGGGACACGGAGAGTACATAACAGAAATCAAAGCAAATAAAATAATAATAATCTGAAACATATGTTTTTATTCTTACTGTACAGGACAAATGCTTGCTAACTAGAGATTACCAAGCAATCATACTTAAAAATAGTGTTAACCAGAAATGCAGATTCTGTGATAAATATCCAGAAACAATTGACCCTCTTGTATCAGATAGCATGTTATTATAATAAATAATATATAAAACCCGGTATGACAGAGAGGGCAAAAAACTCCACTTTAAATCTTTTACGGAATGGAAACTACAAGAAAATGGATGAACACCACCTAGACCCAGTTACAGACTTCGAATCTCTAATAATTTTCTGGGACTTTACACATAGAACAATCAACGTTAATTGCCGATATATCATGTAGAAGACCACATAACAGAATGTGCTTTCTTATTGACATTGATGTACATGCAGACTGTAATATATTTTTGAATCACTTCTAAAAAATTACCATAATAATAATTTTAATAATAATAATAATAATAATAATAAGTACAAATTGCTGATGTCTGTCATGAAACAGTAGACAGAAAATCAGAGATTCAAATGCTGATGCATGTCTTCAAATAATGCTCAAGATGTAAGAATCTTGAAGAGGAAATCTAAAAAAAAATGTGGCACATGAGGACATCAATAATTTCAGTTGTAGTTGAAGTCCTCGGATTGATTGGAAAAGGTTCCGCTAGACTCATTGAGACGATTCCTTGTGGCTCATGAGTTAAAGAAATACAAAATATTGTACTCGCAAGTACAACTCACACATTAAGACGGAATTTATTTATGTACAGTGTATGTGGTGTTAGGTTTCCTATATTTTTACACAAGTTCTCAGTTGCCATCTCTGACCTTGGATCTCTGGTTGGGACCGGCAAAGAAATCAGTATATAACAGAAATCAGAGGAAATAGTGTTAGCACAAAATGCATTTTCTGTGATAATTACCCAGAAACAATCATCTTGTATCATGTTGCACGGTGTTGGCACCCACTGAATATAAAGCCCGGCATGACAGAGGGGTTCAATATCTGCACTGGAAAATCTGTAACTTCTACGGGAAGGAAACTTAACGAAAATGGTATGAACACCACCCAAACCCGGTTACGGAGATAGTACCTGTTACAATTTTATGGGACTAAACAATACACACTGACAGAACAATCAAAGACATTGTTATTAGAGATCGCACACAAAAAGTGCCTCCTTATTGATATGGCAGTCTCTGCTGACTGCAATGTATCATTGAAGATATTCAAAAAGCTGTTAAAATACGAGGACCTTGAAATAGATATCTCAAAAATGTGGCACATGGGAACATCAACAATTCCTGTTGTAGTTGGAGCCATAGGATTGGTTGGAAAAGATCCCAGTAGACTAAGTTAGGGGATTCCTGGAAGTCCATGCCTCAAGGAGATACAAAAAATTGTTCTGACAAGTACAGCCCACAATTTACAAAGGGCTTTATCTATGTATTTTTTTTTGTCAGTGGAAAGTGACATGATGCTATTTCTAACCTTAGGTCCCTGTTTGGGACCCGGAAAAAAATGTGTAAACGCTAGAAATCAAAGGAAATATAAGTAATAATAATAATAATAATAATAGTAATAGTAGTAGTAGTAGTAATAATAATAATAATAATAATAATACGTATCTGACATATTCATTTTTCTTTATTTTATTTTACTTCCAATCTATCTTTTGCATCATCGTTGTTTTTGAGTTTGAGGTCTGGGCAATTACATGCTTGAGCTGTGTGACGTGTCTGAGTTTTAGAATTTATATGTTGAATCCTGCGAACAACCGAGAAAGAAAGATATCTATAATGACTTGATTATCATGCAAAAAAAAAAAAAAAAAAAAACAAAAAAAAAACGACAAACATTTGATCTTTACATTTTAGAATGTTCCATGCTAAGACCGACATGCTTTATTAATTGGAAAACATTTTTAATCGCTGGTATGAAAAAGCGATGAAATACAATTTGCCGTTTAGATAACTCTGAACGAGATTGTCTCCATGCATGACGTCCATATGAAAGTCACGAGCTAATGAGATAATTTTGAGTATGATTTGCGATTTCGGAATAATGTTATGGTTTTGCAAGAGCTTAATGATTTGTTATGGAATGTGAGAAATTGCTGGCAATGGAGAGAATAAATATTCCGAAAGAATATTATCCAATCATAATAATGGCGCCCTCTAAATAGTTTCAGCTGTCCCTTAGATTCACATATCTCCCAATATTTTTGAGTTTTCGGGACTGTTATCAGCATACAAACAATTTTGAATAAAAACGACCTCCGCATACTTTAAATCTTTTTTAGAGGTTCCAGAAACATTTTGGGGCAAGTGACAGCTTGGGAATATCCGGCACTGTATGGGTTGATGTAAGGATGGTGTAATGGATAAGTGACTCGGTATCGTTAATTGGAGTTCCGAGTTTCAATTCCAGTTGCTTTCTTTATATTCTCTTGCGTTCAAAGAGCCGTGTGGAATGTATGAATCAACATATTTTCCCCACAGCTATGGGTTAATTAGTAAAACTTGTATCATTAACCTATTATTATCTCGAAAAAAATATTGCATTCTAAAAATATTATCTGGCTTGAAATAACGTGCCAAGGTTTGATAAGCCGTAGTAATCGAACCTATCAATTAATCAATTATTTTATTCAGTGAAAAACATATTTACTTTATCAAAGAAACTGTTTTAATTCTCATTCACTTCCATTTCTGTGGTATGCGGGAACGGTTACGGTCTAAACTTTATGGATTAGTTCCCACTTTGGTTGAAGTTAAAACAAACAAACGCTTGAAAGTCATTGAATGGACTATTGGGATTTCAAACTACAAGAGAAAACTAATTTCCGTAGAGAAATACAAGTCATTTGCGCAGTTCAAAATGAATAACTATTCCTACTCACTCAGGTTTATTTTTTTGTTTTATTTCCCTGTAATACTTTTAAAATAATTTGTTACGTTCATTTTCTTTGTAGTTTGCAGATTTATCGCTCTCAACACATTACCTCTTCTCCCGTGTTTCAACGAATTTCGTTTTATACAGTCTTGTCTGATACACATCTGAGAAAGAAATCACATTTTCTTTTGCGAAGTATCCACTCTGCAACGGTTTCTGTAATTCCTTTTGCCTACGTTATTGTAATCTATGCTAAGTGTATTTCTTTCAGATTTTCTGTGGTGTTATTTCTTCGTTCGTTAATTATGTTGCAATCTCAGGCTGTTGTAAATTTCTCATTAATCATTGTAGATTGCGCAATCAGTTTGGGAGCCGAAACAATTTCCTCAGATTCTTTTGATTTTCCTATTTTCTTTTCATATAAATCTTAAAGACAACATCTCTGAGGTTTAAGATTTCATGTAGAGTAATCAATTTCCTTGTTATCTGGACAAAATTTCAATGCCATTCTCTTATCAAGTTTAGAGAAAAAAAAAAGTAACATATTTTATTATTCAAAATGCAACTCACTTAATGTTCGTCAGCTTTCGCGCCATGAACTCATGAACCATGGATTATTTAACAACGCAAATAAAGAAATACAAAATATATTGAAGTGAATATGCATCACAGAATGCAATTTCTTTCCTGCATTTGCTTCACGAATGCTATCAGCATTTATCTGAAGAAACTTGGGCTTTTGAGGTAATTTATTATGAATCCTATTCCCTCCATCACTTCATTTTGGTGCGAAGACAAATCATCCTTAGCTTAAAAAGTAGAAAGCAGAGGGTATTAACAAACGTATATTTTTGGTGGATTTCAACAACTCGTTTACCTGTCCCGATGTGATATATATATATATATATATATATATATATATATATATATATATATATATATATCACATCAGGGCAGGTTACTAGTTGTTGAAATCCAAGTATACGTTTATATACGTTTCTGCTTTACCTCTGCTTATATATATATATATATATATATATATATATATATATATATATATGTGTGTGTGTGTGTGTGTGTGTGTGTGTGTGTATATATATATGCTAATATACCCAAATATAGTATTTGAAACGGCCGTCCAGTGCTTCCTGCATTCTGTTGGGGTTTCTTCTATGCTCGATGACAACATATATATATATATATATATATATATATATATATATATATATATATGTATGTATATATATATGTATTTATATATATATGTGTGTATATTTCCAAATGTAAAAGAACGAAGAGTAAGATTTCAGCGTCGAAAACATTAATTTAAAACAGGAGGGCACAATACAAAAGTAGAGCAATAAATATTTATTTATTATGCAGTGTTACATTAGAATATGCATATACACACTACAAACTGTACATATTGTTAAAATATTTCTTTTAAAGTTTCATCATGTGGGAGATCATAATGCTATTAACAGCAGTATGTAACACTGTTTTATATATATATATATATATATATATATGCGTGTGTGTGTGTGTGTGTGTATTTCAGAATGAAAATATGAGAAATCTATATCAATTTGCTACAACTCCTGTAAAACCATCTTTTATAAAGTACCTCACAAAAACTGTTGGAATTACTAGGTAACCTTAAAATATTTAGGAAGCACATTCGAATAATCCAGAATCTATGCAGGTGAAAAACCGTCTGCATGCGGCTAGAAAATGAATTCAGTAAATATACAATGTTAGTAAGAGGTGGAAGACAAGGACGTGTCTTCTCACCGGTCTTATTCAACCTACAGAGTGAGACCAATCTCAGAGAAACATGAAGTTCTACCAGGATTCATTATTGGCGGCCACAATCTTATCAACCTATTCATATAACAGTGTTGATAGCACATACGGAAATGAAACTACAAATTTGCTACATAAGGTACTGAATGAAAGCGTAAAGAAAGAAATCAACATCAATTAAAAGATGACAGAATGCATCATTTTTTAACAAAAGAAAAAAAAAACACAACACCCTGAGTACCCTGAGTACCTTGGTAAGATCCAATGAAGTATCAGCAATATTTTTGGTCCTGATCTGGCAGCTCAGCTCCAGTAACTTTCCCGCTGCCGTAAGGTTTTTTCTCTATGTTTTTTCTATAAAAACATTCATAGGAATTGTTCGGATAAAATTTTCGCTAAGGTACCTAGCCATTTTAAAAAAAAATTAAATCCAGCACTAGACTGGCGGCAAGATCTCATCAATTTAAAGTTAAGTCGGCAATATGTAACCGTAAATTCTATGGTAAAAGTTTATTTTCTCGCTTATTTCGGTTGTGTTAATCAGTAAAAATTTAAGTGCAATGTCAATTGCTATCTACTGTCCTCAAGATTACTCTCGTCTCTTTCTACTCACCATCATAGTTTCTGTTCCTCATTCTCCCACACCCTGTAACCCCTTGTGTCTTAGCGGCATTACTGTCTTGCTGAGGGTGACATCGATTAAAAAACAAAACACAAAAAAAAAAAAAAAAAAAAAAAAAAAGATATGCAAATTACATATTTGATATAGCAAACTTAAACAGATACAACAATTAAATATCTGGAAATCGTCTTAAAATAGGACGGAAAGTGCGACTATGAAATCCGAAAGCGCATTAAGATAGGTAAAGATGCCTTCCAAAAGCAAAACAAAGTAACAAGAAATAGTGAAGTTTCATTAGATACAAAGAAAAGAGTACTGAACTATAATATGATACAAGTGCTCGTATATGGCAATGAATGCTTGAGAATCTCCTCAATGATGAAGCGACTTGAAGCAATAGACATGTGGTTTTATATAAGAATGTTAACTGAATATGTGATAAATGTGATAAGAATGCTGAGTGAATATGTGTGCATGGACTGAATATGTGAGCAACTGCAAAGATTTGGAGAAAGTTGAAACAAAAATGGACTCTTATACCTCCAATCAGAAAGAGATAGTTGAAATTACTAGGAAGCATAACGAGAAAAGAGGTCTTGGAAAATTTGATACTCACAGGATAGATTGAAGGCAAGAGAAACAAAATGGCACAACAGGGTTTTGGAGAGGTAACCAAAACAGAAAATTATTAAAAGCTAAAAAGACAGGAAATTATATTATTACGATCGCCAAAATCTTGAACCTATACGTGACATAGAAGAAGAATTTTCTTCTTTATGTGCCGTATCCCTTCAGGACGTTGGTGATCATGACCCTCCACTTCCTCTTATCCCTTGTAGCTCTCAATAAGTTTTGTTTCTTTGCTACTTCTTCCAAACCATGTTCTGCCATGCACTTGCTTTGGCCCGCTCGGTATATCACGCTTTGGTTTCCCTTGTTTCTTTCCCGCTATTCACCATGAGGGTATCAAATTTTTCAAGGCCTCCTATCTCATTATATGTCCCAGAAATTTCAGCTTCCTTTTCCTGATGTTAAGTATAAGCTTCCTCCTTGTTTGCATCCTCTCCAAAACCTCATCATTGCTCGCACGCTCGGTCCATGATACATTTAGCATCCTTCTGTAGAACCATACTTACGTTGCCTCGAGTCTCTTATTTCTCTTTAAGGAGACCGTCCAATATCCGTTGCCGTAAAGGAGGACAGATATCGCGTAGCAGTTCAGTACTCTTTTCTTTGTTAGCGTTTGGTTGGTTGGTTGTTTTGTTTTATAGCATATCAACATTAGTGGGTAAGTTAATGCCAACAAAATTTTGAAATAGATCCATAGCGATAGTTTGGTTTGGTTTGTTTTGTCTTCCGGCATATCAACCTCAATGTGTAAATTAAAACCGACAAAATTGTTTTTCCTGGTAATATTTTTGTTTTGTTAAAAATCTATTTCTGGTAATATTTTTTCCTCAAAAATGTATAGCTGGTAATAGTTGTTTTTTTTTTTTTTCTTCAAAAATTTATTTCTGGTGTTCAAACCTAATTTACACTTTCATAATACTTTTTACCTCAGTTTCGTGGTTAAATATTTGCCCATAGCTTGGACCCTAGCAGGTGCTACCACTCCGGGTCAGGGTGGACCTGGGAACACCAGCAATTAAGAGGTGGTTCCGCGCTCCTCAAAGCCTCCTGATCAGAGGCCTTGTTGTTGGACTTAGTTTAACGTCTTACCCTTGACGCGGATGTAGTTTATCGTCATACCCAGGAACGGTCCTAGCGTTTGGAATGCGTCCTTGGCCGTCCCAATACGTCTTCGGATCTCGGCGTCTGGCAGAACACTTCCCAATGTACTGTTGAGGAGTTCATGAACATTCAGTAATCAATTCCATTAATATTCAAAGTGATTTTAAAAAAATAGTAAGATTGTCAGCAGCTTGTATAAAATAGAGGAACATTAGATTCAAATGTCAAAATAAAGCGTTTACTGAAATTTAAACAACTAGGAAATAATTTAATGTGGGACGGCAAGTGTCACACAAAAATCCGAATGAATTTATCGGAATAACCCAACGATGCTTCCAGATTATTAAGAATCACAAAAATACGATAGAAGCAACGAAAAGAATAATGAAATATTATGTAATACCGGCTCACCTATATAGCAGTAAATTTGAGAAAAACTCCGCACAGATAATGAAGAAACCAGAGTGTTTCATTGTGTTTCTAATGAAAGTTGTTGGGAAAAGAATGGACTTAATATACGAGGAACGAGGAAGTTTTAAGGAAAATTAAACCAAAAAATGACGCTTATACTTAGAAGCAGAACCGGCCCGTTGACATTCATGGGACATATAATGCGGAAAGAGGGTTTTGTGAATGAGACACTGACATATGTTGAATTTAAGAGGGGAAACAGAGAATAACCTGCGTGGGTAAATAGATTGGCAGTACAGTTAGTGAAACCCTTCTCCGTCAACCGTGCCAGTAAGGACGATTTTTTTTTAAACGACACGTGATGAAGAAAGAAAGCGCATAGAGAATTGGATTGATGCCTTTCCAAAAGAGCAACTCTTAAATGGTCAGTAAACAAAGTCTAACGAATTCGAACGGCGTTTAGTTATTTGTGTACAAACCAATCAACCGTACTTGCTTGCACTACTCCAGTCCACTCTTTCTATTTCCTTTCCCGCACAAACGCACACACACATACACAAATTTATATATATATATATATATATATATATATATATATATATATATATATATATATATATATATATATATATATATATAGTGGACTCTCCGTCATATTCTACGTATATTCAAACGGATCAGTTCCTCGGAAGCGACAGTCCAGACACCAGCACAGATGATTTGATTATAGTGGTGAAGGCTTTGTGCAGAACCAACGACACTTTTTGAAGGGCCGAATGCAGAGAGCTGTTGCACTACAAGGTCCCCAAACGACCCTCCGCAGGTTTTGTATGCAGAGTTTTCGTAGCTGGTGGCAGAAGAAGAGGTTTAATACCAAGGGTATTAGCACGTAAGTGAAGGTAATGGATTCGACTGGAATTCGAACTCGGCTCTCCGATTCCCCAAGCCAAGAAATCGAAGAGCCGATACACTACTTTATCGTGCCTCCTCAACACACACGCATACATACACACAGAAAAACACACACACACACACACACACACACATATATATATATATATATATATATATATATATATATATATATGTATGTCGCTATCCAATATGTTCGTTGATATCAACGCCTATATTTCCACTTTCTCTACGCCATTATAAGTTAATACAAAAATAGAACAATTATGCAGATCCTTACATCCCTTAAGGCATTACTCGGTGATGTGATTGACTAAAGAAAAGGAATATAAGGCTTCCGAGAAATATTCGCTTCAGTTGCGGTTAAACAAGAGATAAAGAAAAACAACAAATACTGAAGTGAATATCCATCACAGAATACAATTTATTACCGGCTTTCCCCGCTCCCCACGAAATCGATCGGCATTTCCCTGAAGAAACGCGAGCACGAGGGATGACTTATTACGAATCCTTGTCCCTCAAACTCTTCATTTGATTTGAAGATAAGTCATGGATATTTTAAGAAGTGGAAGCAAGAAAAATAAACACAAGTTTACTTTTCGTTGAGTTTCTGCAATTTATCGCCTTCTGATATACTTAACAATGTAAATGATAGATATCATCATCCGTTCCATTCAATTCTTCTCAAGTAATATTTCTATCTTAATGACTTCATGATAAGCACTTAGCATTGAATGCTCTATTAAAGCAAGTTTATTGGTGTCTTCTCAAAATTTCGCCAACAATATTCTTATCTGTAATAAATGGTATTATTTCCAGAATTTTAACAACTGGTATTGTAAAAAGATATTTTCTTATGCGCACTCATATATCCATTTAATATATCTTGGCATTTTTTCTGTCTAAATGTTTGCCGATAGGGGCAAGAAGAAGAAACAACTTCATAAATACTTAAGATTAGATTAGAATATCGTTTTAAAAGTTATGGTTAGGTGATATGAAGTTTATGATATATGATAATTTAAACAAAAAAGTGACGTGAATACATCGCTTTCTCTGGATTCTAGTCAAAACAAAAAGACTGGAAAAACGGCAGATATGAATCCTATATAAAACGGTGAAAAGAAAAATGCTAAATAAATAACATTTTCTGGGAGAGTGTACTTAATAATGCAAGGAATTTGTGCAAAATTTCCCAGCACACATTTTAATTTTGAAGACTAAAGATTGACTACACAGCTAAAAATAAGTTTTCGCGGCAAAATTTTCAAAAAGGGCCATTAATTAAAAACACGAAAACGATTCAAAATTCATGATATATACACAGTGTCCAAAATATAATCAAATTATGATTTCGTCATCAGTTCGAAAATTTATATAAATACATTTAATTTCTGTTAATATTTTATTTGGACCGTTAATCTTCTTTGCAAGTCAGTAAACATTACTATTACTTAATGTTCACCATGGATCTTGTTTGAAACTCAATAAACTGCATTTCCTGTCATTTAAAGAGTGATTATATTTTGAGGGAACTAGTATAATCATATTCGCACAAGAAATTTTGGGAAAGTTACGAGAAGGAAACTAAATTCGAACCTGAGGAACTTTCTAGGGAAAACTGCGTAACATTTCTATTTTACTAGTTCTTTCGAAAAATGAAGCTAGTTCTACACAGGAGTTAACCAATATAACCAAACATTCAACAAATCTTATATCTGTTTAGTTTACCGCCTTATTTGTAAAACTGAAACGTTTATCTCTCACACATCGACAGTAGACAGGAGATTCCATACACACACATACCCCTCATATGTATACATATATATGTATGTGTGTGTGTGTGTGTGTGTGTAGATAGATAGATAGATATGATACAGCAGCTGTAACAGCAGCAAGAAAACTCACGTGATTACAACAGTGCCAACTATAAGCGCAGATGAGTCGAAGGCAGTTTGACAAACCAAAATATATATATATATATACACTACACTTCAAAAGGGTGAGAACAGATTTGGTAATATTTTTAAAATTGGCCCAAAATATAGTTGCTTTGTACTTTAAATAAGATAAGTTATTATACATTGTTTTCTGCCAGCGTATAAATTAAATGTGTTACTAACGTATTTAGTGTAGAAATATCTAAATGACTTTAACCATAGAAATGCATTCATAACGAATTTTTTAAACTACGCTAACTCTTCGGCAGTATATGTTGTTTCAGAAAGTTATGATTAGAAATGTAATAAACTCAAAACATATGAAAGTGAATTTATACATATTCTTTTTTCTATTTATTTATAAGATTGAAATTAGTTTTAAAAAAAAGAACAAGATATCATGGAAAAAAATGTCTTTTTGACACTACACCTTATTGCGGGTACGTTTCGTCCATGTTTTGCGAAAATGGATTATGATTTTAACTAGAAAAGTAATTTAACTAATTTCACGACACAAATGAAATAAAGGAAAACTAACAGAATCAGCCTGTCATGTTTATAAATATGATACTAATGATATTACAAGTATACATATACCAGTATACATAGGAAATGATTCGGCTATATACATAGCAAAGCAGGAAGAAATTGATTGTCAATTTTCAAGAACTAAACAAGGATTAGCGTTAGAAAGAAAATAGCGACCATATGCATAATATTGTAATTTTAGAATGTTTTTGCATGATAACAACAAAAATTACAGTAAATAGGAGGAAGAACCAAAGAAATATTAAAATCAATTGTTTGAGGCTTTATTGCATTATTAATGGATAGCAGCTCGGACTGAGGAATCGGAGATCCGAGTTCGAATTCCAGTTGAATCCATTACATTCACTAACGTGCTAATACCCTTGGAAAACGTATGGATCCTATTCTCTCCCCAGCTATGCGTAAATAGCAGGACAGACCGGATTCTATAGCCTTGGATGGCAACTTGTCTACCGCAAAAAGAGATGGCAATCTACTGCGGGAAAAATCTGCCTCGTCAGTCATGTATCGATAGATACATTAACGCCTTAGCGTGTATCACACATGGCATATAACTGACTTTTTTCATCAAAGGAACTTTGTTAATTTCAGAAAAAAAAATGCATTTTTATAGTTCTGTGTCAGATAGGATATAGGTTAATATTCTTTTCATCTACCCACGGCACAATATGTGAGATATTTTTAAAAATTAAAATAAAATATTTAGGTAGTTCATTTTATTTCACGAATTAAGTATAATAATCGTTCCTCAAACAAATCTCTGTAGTCGTGTCGCCATATGTGGATACAGAAACGTACGCAGCCTGACTAGGAATCCCGTACAGAAATTCGGATTATTTGTCATTTGATCAAATCTGTGGAAGTGAGACGCATAACAATTTTCATAGTTTGCAGCGACCCGTCGTAGTAATTCAGTATTCATGTCTCTTAATGTTAACCATTACATGAGACGTACAATAAATTTGATAAGAGACACAGTTATGTGGACTGAGTTTTTTTTTTCGGCGAAGAAAGGTCAAGAATGAATTTAGGGTAACTTTACAATAAACAGAATGACTGCCTAAGAAATAGTTGGAAGGGAATTTGGGATTGCTTGACAACAAACAGAATGATCTCCAAAGAAATGGACTACGAATAAATCAACTACGCTCAAGCGACATACATCACTAACTGGGATTTTGGTATTGAAACTTTAGTTCCCCGATGACCTCCGACGAGAAAAGTTTGTGAGAAAAGTAGACTCTCATCATTTAATCGTAACAAGCCTATTCCATTACTTGTTTTGTTGTGAATAAGGAATTTTTCCCCAGATATCTTGGGTCTGTTTGATTATCATATCCATAGAAATTAAAAAAAATCGCCGAACTTTCATCTTGAATGAAATCCAATTAAGCTAGGTGAAACTGAACACAATTATTATTCCGGAATTATATTTTACATTGCGGAAGAAAGAACAGCCAACATTTGCGAACATTTTACAGCAACTTAGTTTGTCTGTCATTACGAATCTTCGAACTCCAAATTCCTGAAACAAAGACGGTTTAACTGAGATCCAATATCAGTTAAATATTATTTTATTGTGCGTCTGTCACTCCATACTTTTCCCATATTACCTTTTTGTATTTTTTTTATAGGAAATTTATTACCAAATGTTAATCTTGTGTTAGTTGGTCACCGGTACCTCTTCGTGTGTAACCATTTGAGGGAACCCACCTTTTTTGCGTTTTTTTCTTTTAACCTGGTTTTCATACATTTATACGTTGCGTATTCCTAACAGTAGTAATCTAGTAAGTTAGTACAAAGCGATATTGATTGCCATGTAACAGTTAAGCCTACAATGTTGGAATCGATGACGCAAGGTAAATATTTATTTCTCACTTATCGATCGTATGCTTAATTAAACTGAATATCTCGTTATAATAGATGTATGATAATTGTAGTTGACGTCTTTTGTAGTTAATATTGAGCCCTTTGCTGGTGTGACTGCGGTGACCACTACAGTGCGCAGGACTAGGAAATATTATATAGAGGCCGTCTGTTGCCCAAACTACATGATCCCCCTCTCGGCAGCACCGATAAGATTCAAAGAAACATAGTGCCTTATATTGGGCATATATCTATCACTAATATATATATATATATATATATATATATATATATATATATATATATATATATATATATATATATATATATATATATATATATATATATATATATATATATATATATATGTATATATATATATATATATATATATATATATATATATATATATATATATATATATATATATGTGTGTTTCGTTAAAGACGACAGACAAGTTACTACGATTAAGCTTTCTATTTAATTTTTCTTGTGTTCGAACAAGAGTTACTTTATTTAGAAAATGTCCAAATATTCTATAATTCGAGCGCTTCCGTCTATACTTTTAAAAAAGATAAGATTAATAAAAAAAAATGAAAAAAGCTTGCACTTAATAATATTAACTACGAACACGGCCACAGTGTGCTGTGTTCGAAATAAAACATCCCTATAACTCTAAAAACATACAACACAACCTATACACCCAATTAAAAAGCAAAAAATAAAATCATCCTAGATAATGTCTGAAAGCAAAGCTGAAATTTCGTAGGCAGATTCTATCTTTGTTCAGCACCCACAGAGCCAACTTGGAGTTTATACTGCTACTATGATGATCGGACATTAGTTACAATTTCTGGAAAAGAATCCAATATCTGATGTGATCAAGCTACTACACACAAAACTTCGCTCACGATGACTTGTGACTTACAGTTTTTTTTTTTTAACCAGCAACAGTTCCTAAATAGTTCTGTCTACCCGATTTTCAATTACATGGCTTGTTATGATTTTGTTTACACTGGAATCACCTCCTCAGTCCAATAACATCAAGAATTCATTATCCAGACACATCGACCTTGATGAGATTCGACACCGGTCCCACGGTCCGGACGTTCTAACCACTCGGCCACGTACTCATGGCCGTAACCTAAGTACTAAGGAACGTAGCATCAAGTAAAATAAAATATGACGAGTCTATGTTATAGCTCTTATTATGTCTCCTATGATCATGTTCAGGTCACAAATCTAGAAAATTGTAAGATAATAGAAATCTAATTACGCTGTATGAAAATAATAGATAACCACTGCCAATACCAAAAAAAAAAAAAGACAATATAAGAAAATGAAAAGAATTACTCATTATTTATCAATCGATCATGTGACACAATTTTAGTAATAAGATCACAAAACTTGAAACTTAATTACACATCTTATTTCCTGATCCCAAGAGCATTTGTATTTACCCGCTCTTTATTTCCAAAAGGCTACCGCCTTCAACGATGCTTCCTGGAGAACGGCACGACTTATTAAAATTATTGTATCAGCACCTGCCAAAAACCAATTTTCTTTTTGATGTTTCCATTATGCGGCTACACCCTCCTGACATTTATCTTATAGTTAGGAGAATATTAGCTTTCATAGCGAAGCAAACTTCTTAGGACAAAATATCACATGGTGTACATCAATGACTCCGGTGAGAATATGAAAAGTCATTTAGATATATTCAGGCTAATATGAACATATTGAGATGAGTCGGATGTATCGAATGGCCTTTATTAATAAGGGATTCATCAGCTGTTGATGGATTTCTTTCGGGACGCTGTTCGTTTTATGTACAAACGTAAGCACATATATTCCTACGAGCATATCATGTTCAAACGTAACACATGAAAGCAGTAATATATTCGGTACGGCCTAATGTTTCCAAAAGAAAGAAAAAGAGTATTCATGTTAGCATTCGTTATGTAGTTTTCAAAACCATGATACCTAGGGGTCCCAAATAATAATTCTATATTAAATATAGTTGTCGAACGATATATATATATATATATATATATATATATATATATATATATATATATATATATATATATCCTCGCCTGAACGGGTTTCTAAGCGGCTTTGGGATAGGAGTCGTAGCTCGAGGAGGCACATTCCTATGTGTATAAGAGAAACTCGGATGAGTTCCACCACGGAATATGTGATCGAGCGGCGCTATATCGAGTTTAATTAGCTAGTCACGGAAGCTCACTGGCCCAGTTGGTATGTCGTGTGCCTCCTATCGTAACTGTTCGGGTTTCAATTCTCGGTAGTAGATGCGCACTGCTGATGAGACCCTCAAAAAAAAGACGAAACGGGCGTGCGGTGTTTTCTGCATTGTGTTGAGAATTCTTCTTCAAAACTCATTGAATTATTATGCGAATATATATATATATATATATATATATATATATATATATATATATATATGATCGAATCGGAATCAAGCAGAATTATAGGATAAAGAACAAATAGAAAACGTTTCGCAATCTAATATGCATCGATTTTAATAAAGCTTTGTCAGAGACTAGAATATCTAGAAAAAAATGAAAGAAATTCTACTATTTTTATTTTGGTGTTGTTTAATTATCATCGTTTAATAAGGTTTCCTGTGCATTTAACTTATTAAAAAAAACAATAGTATAATTTATGGCGTTCCGAATTAACGTTATAATAACGTTTGTTTAGCAAGTCTGATGCACAAGAAACCTGATTAATAAAAAAATAAAAATTCCAGAATATCTTTCTTTGTTTTTCCATACCACATTGCCTGACGAAGTTTTAATAAAATTGTAAAATGGTAGATTGATAAACAATTCCTATTTTTCATTATGCTGCCATATATATATATATATATATATATATATATATATATATATATATATATATATATATATATATATATATACTCCAGATGTAACAGCAAAATTGCAAAATTCTTAGGTTAAGATTTTAACCGTTGCATCTCTGTAATGATTAAAGATATCTTACTGGAATACTTCGAGGTTTTATAACACAACTGGACTTTGAACAATAACAATGCATTTAGCTTTAAGTTGAAATGGTTTATCCCTCTTGCTGTCGTGACCTCCTGATCCAGTTTTTCCTTTCTAGAGTTCCTTCTTTTTTTAAATTATTTAACGTCCACTTGATGGTTCTCGAATGGACTTTGAAGATGGAAGCCAGAATTGGAATGGTTGTTACCATAACTGAAGGCCTGAATGACCTTTATTGTCTCGCCATTGATCAGTTGGGAAAACATAATGGAGCTAACACAAAATGATTTTAACCTGTTCTCTTTTTAGCTGAATAACTCGACAAATTTTTTACGACAATATGTTTCAAGATATAAAATCTTTTCTAAAATGGAAAAAATTATTTCAGTTTTATAGTGATTTAGAATATTAAATATTTTCTAGAATGGAAAATATATATATATATATATATATATATATATATATATATATATATATATATATATATATATATATGTGTGTGTGTGTGTGTGTGTGAGTATACATATATACAACTATATATATATATATATATATATATATATATATATATATATATATATAGGTAGTAATCCGTTGGTATATAATCCCTGGGAATCCTATGAACACAATATAAAATATTAAATATTAAAATAGATACACGCATAGAGCTCAGAGTGTTTTAATAAACATATATATAATCCATAGAATCAGAATTAAGATACCATTATGTACATTATATATTTCCTACAATCGGAATTAAGATACCATTATGTAAATGATAATTTTCACTCAATTTACTGGATTTTTCAAACAGGCAATGGATGAT
The DNA here is from genome assembly GCA_903632075.3 of Acanthosepion pharaonis. Lineage (NCBI taxonomy): Eukaryota > Metazoa > Mollusca > Cephalopoda > Sepiida > Sepiidae > Acanthosepion > Acanthosepion pharaonis. The sequence continues at coordinate 2,889,332 of CAHIKZ030004683.1, forward strand.
AAATTATTGAAATAAAATCTGGCCAGACAGAGGAATGAAAAAAAAAAAAGAAAAAACATGGGAAAAAATAAGAAGGGTAAAAAGAAAAGGAAGGTCGAAAAGGGAACCGCAAGTATTGTAAGTCATTATATGAGTGGTGGTCAGAGGGAAAAGGAAGGAAGAAGGAAGGAAAGAAAAGAAGATATGGCCTTTTTTTTTCATTACCCAGTAGTAACCAGACAGAATTTTAAAATTAAAAGAAACTTTCAGAAAATAATGAAAAAAAAACAAACAAAAAAAACAAAATACAAAAAAAAAGCAAAAACAAACAACAAAAAAAAAAAAAACAAGAAACAAAAACAAACAAATTATATGAGATATTAAGGGATAAAACCAGAAACATGAAAGAGAGATAATTCAGAATTAAAGAGTATTAAAGTAACCAATATATCAGAAAAGAATATTAAGAGAAATATAAAAAAATTATATTAAGAGAAATTTTAAAAAAATTAATAAAATGGAAGGAATATAAATATCTTAGGATGAATATATCCAAATCAACATATTTTAAATTAAATTCATATTACTTCATACCTGTCCAAATAGGAAAAATGAATATCTGAAATTGATTATATAATATAAAAAAAACAATAAGAGTAAGATAAAATGAAATAAACCCTGATAATTAGAAAAACATAAAAGAAAATTCCCTTGGAATAAGGGAGTTAAAATGTTACTTTAGAATCAATAGATAAGGCTATATAAAAAGAAATAAAGAAATAACTTATATATAAAAATATCAATTAATTAATTGATTAATAGTAACAAAATATTTTAAATTCATTTTGTAATTAATATAAAAATATTACAAAAACCTCCATAATTAAAATCAAAATATTTAGTACAAAATCAAAATCAGAACATATATAAACCCCTTAAATATTATACTATGATAAATATTAAAATGCCACTTCATGAAACCGCATAATACAATATATATGAAGAAATATAGTCTTAAGGAGTGTTATATTTGTGGGATAAAGAGCTCAATATCAGAGATAGAGCGTGTGTAAATATAAAAGTGGACATTGAATTCAATACTTAGATGCGACAGGCTGTTTCATACTAGACACATTCCACAGGCCTGACGATTGCGTCTAGCATGAAATGTTCACTTTTATATTTAATATAATATATATATATATATATATATATATATATATATATATATATATATATATATATATATATATATCATTAAAAACACTTCAATACGAAATATATTGTATATTAACATATGCATTTCATATTAAATATTAAAAAAGACCCATATTATTAATAAATATAAAATTAGAGATACAAATTGATTGAGAATAAATATAAAAAAATATATATATAAAATTGAACTGATATCAACATCATAATGATGTATTATTACATAATAAAAATTAGCTCAAAATTTATATTAAGTTATATCATTATTATATAATAATATTAAAAAATGTAATAATATATATATATATATATATATATATATATATATATGATAATTAAGGATAATTCAATAAAGATGACCTAAGTTAAGAAAATAGGAAAATAATACCAAATAGGGTAATATTAAAGATATTATTAATAGTCACCAAGAATTAATAGTAATTTAGTGATAGAGAAAAGATATTTTTGTAAAAAGCAACAGAAGAGAAATTTGGGAAGGATATATAAAGAATATATAAAGAAAGGAGAAACGGAATATACTTGTAATTGTCAAAGATAGTAGTTCATGTATTTGTTAAAGGATAACAGTTCACTCATGTTCAGTCAGGACTGAAGAGAAGCAGGAATTTACAGGTAATTTCTAAAAGATGAAAATTCATGCAAATTCAGTAAGAGTCCAGATAAGTTTAAATCTACTGTGGTGACGGCATTTAGAAATTAATTCTTTCCTTTCATTTAAATGTATATTTGAATTTCCAAATTTAATAATTATTATTTTCTTTTGTAGGCATAGTTTGCATCTATATATAAAACTACTAGGAATGTGGGAAAACTCTATGATTTTCCAGTCAATCTGAGGATTCAGTTTTTTTCTCCCTCAATTCGCAAAAGCTTTTGGAAAGTGCAGTTTGGAATTTCAATTTTGGGTTTGAAAATGTGTGCCGATGGGTATATAGACGTTCCTCCCATTCACCCGCGAAAAATCTAAAATAAATATTGTGGTTGTTCTTTCTCTCTTTAGGGTAAATAGTTGCCAGGAAAATTACATTAGAGACTCTGCATTTTGCTTCTACTGGACAGAGTTCACCATTTCATTATTTTCTAATTTTAAGGGTTCATTTTTATTTTATCTCACGCTAATTGTTTTTATATTATATATTAAATTTCAAATATTATTTTTCCTTGGGAATATAAGTTTAATTTGAAATATTTTGATTTGGATCTTGCATGCTATAGTGTTTATATGCCCTCCATTATACTATTTTTTTATATTTCTCTTAATATTCCTTTCTGATATATTGGTTATTTTAATACCCCTTAATTCTGAATTATCCCTTTTTCATATTTTTGGTTTTATCTCTTATAATTTTATATACATTGTTTTTTTTTATTAATTTCTGAAGTTTTCTTTTAAGTCTAAACTACTGTCGGATTAAAACTGGGGAATAATAAATAGGTAATCTTTTCTCATTTTCTTTTTCCTTCCTTTCCTTCCTTTTCCTTCCTTTCCCCTCTGACCACCACTCATATCAAAACTTAACACTACTTCTTGTTTTCTTTGCTACCTACCCTTCCTTTCTATTCTTCTTTTGCCCGTTCTTTCTTTCTTTCTTTCTTTCCCCTCTCTGGCCATTTTTTATTTCAATAATTTATCATCCATTGACTGTTTGAAAAAATCCTGTAAATCTTTATTCCGACAGTATGACATATATATATATATATATATATATATATATATATATATATATATATATATTTATATATATATGAATAGTTTGACGTTTCTCAACGAACCAATAAATCCAGTCCCACGTCTGGAGCATTCAGCAAAGAATTAATGGACATATTTTTAATCCGGCATTTTCATTACTTCCAAAGTGATTACTGTAGTAGACAATCGGACTTGACTAGACGCCTCATTTTAATTTTTTATTTTAAACTGTGTGTATTATGTCCATCGCCTCGCACATTCGAG
>CAHIKZ030004683.1:2895000-2912500 GCA_903632075.3 Acanthosepion pharaonis
GGTATGATGCAACTGTAAGTTCTATGTTAACAGTTTCTTCCTCTTGCACTTCTTGATCATGGAACTATCTTCCAGTTTTTTGGCTTTCCACTCAACTTTGATCTTAAAAAACTAAGTACAATGTCCATGGTTTTCTTCTGTCTTCTTAATTCTAGTTCTTTATTGTTCTCTACTTAACATTTTCATTTTCTGATATTGCATCCCACTAAGTAAGCGCCTGCGTCTTACTAGCTATATTTCCTTTTCATAGGCTGATATTTTAAAAAACAGCTTTTGTGCGTTTTGGAGTGATAATCTTTAATGTAACCAGCTTGATTGAACGTTAATACTAATTAATAAGGTCGAACCTAAATGTTTTCTTCATACAAAATTCGATATTATATAACTAAACATGTCTTGGTATGTATAATAAAGCAAACATAAAGCGTTTTCATTTCTTAATTTAATTAAGTGTAATTTTCCTGTGAATCTCCGTGGCCTTATCTATCTTGCTCGTTCCTGTTTTTTGCCACTTTTGCCGCATATATTATTCTAGCTATGGCCTTTACATATGTATGCAAGTATGTAAAATGCATGCACGAGAACGTACAAAATCCTTGTGTTGGTCTCCAGGTGCGCGGAGAACCCACTGGAGGTGATGAATTCCAAGCCTATGATAATCTACTCGTAAGAAGATTGTGATATAATACCCATTTCAATGCTAATACATTCATCTTGCACTTGAAATACTGAGCATTGTTGGAGTGAGTTGCTTTGGTGTTGTGCGAATCCTGCTGACTATAAAATACCATCATGGGCATTGGTGATATCTTTTCATCTATGGTGGTCCCTTTCTCTGTATTAAATAACAGCGCAACCAGTCTAGTAGAAGTACAAAACTAAGTTCAAAACCGTAACTTAGCCTGTCATCAATGCGGATCAAAATTGCCTTTTCAACCGCTTAGCCCCCAGTAATCATATTCCGTCTGTAGCAATGTAATAGTTCTGATCACAACAGACACTTCTATGTATCCATTGGTAGTAATTGTAAACGGGCACCCAATGAGGTTATTTATTTTTTTCTCAGGCTCTTTAACTCTTGGTACGTTCTTGTGTCTTAGTGTCATTATCGCCTTGAGAGCGACTATTAAAACGTTGTTCTGAATTTATCCCGAATAATGCAAATCTGAGGCACGGTGGAATAATGCATATCGGCTTGGATTGAGGAAATCAGAGAGCCGAGCTCGAACTGCAGTCGGATGAATTGCATTCACTTAATAATACTCTTGGGAAAGTTATGAACCTTTTTCTCCCCACAGATAAATAGCAGGACAAATTGTTCTATAGTCTTCGGTAGCAACCGGTCTAGGAGAAAGTAACTCTGAATTCAAAACTGTAAGTAGCCCTGTATATAACCATAAGCAGCTAAAGAAATGATCGTTTGCATTGGCTTGATAACCCCGTCTGCGGTCGAATTATGATGATAATAAATATAAATCTATTATAAATGTTACATCAGCGAAGTGATATTTTAGAAAACCGTTATGTGAGTAATGATTTCAGTTGTCTCAAAGTTCCATAATGTTAGTTTCTTGTGTCGACCAAGCTAAGGTTAATAAATATCTATAATTCCTTGTGCAATCTATCTATATCTATCTATCTATCTATCTATCTATCTATCTATCTATCTCAGGCTGTTTATATCGCTCTATCTGCCTGATTCAAATTAACATCAGTCATTGTATTTCTCTTCGACTCTCTTAACTCTTAATCTAACTCCACGCATCGCTGTTCACTCTCTCTGTAATCTCTTGAAGTTCCTACTTCTGGCTATTTCTCAGAAATGCTTGGCAGACAAATAATGCCTACAGACAAGTCAAGATTCAAAGACCACCGGACATACATTCCACTCTGTCCCAACACACACACAGGAACCACCATTTTTAAGGCCATCTTTTAACATTCTCTTTCTGTGCGGTCATGTCAGTATACATGGATAGCCCGGATGGTTGAAAGAATTTGCAAGATGGTTGGAAATGAGATCATTTGGCAGTAAGAGACACTGTAGTACGAATTCCTGGGAGTAGAATCGGTCAGTATTGAACGGATCGATAGTAATGAATGAGTCCGGTCCAACAAGTTTGGCGATGTGCCCGAAATTGAGAGGCGTGTGTCGTCTGCAAAGATTATTAGTGATTCGCGCATGTGCATATAAAGGGACTGATATAAGTTCATCGAGAAAACCGATTATCGAACTGTGTCCAATGGACAGATTTGATTTAAGAATATTTTATTTTCTAAATTTGTTCCTGAAAAGAGTAGTTAATAAGTGACACCATTGGAAGAATGGGTTGAAAAATAAATACAAATATATTGGCGGTAGACGTGTAAGGGATAGTAAGAGGAAAAAAAAGGGGCTTTGTGCATATAATTAAGGTACATGTAAACGTACACATGGAAAATAAACACACGCAAATACGCTGATACGTTCTAAGTGAAATAACAGACCATTCCCATACATGTGGACAATCTTCAGGCGTGATGGATGAAGCAGAATTGTATACTGAGGTCTGTATCAAGATCATAAGCTTAAAAAAAACAAGTGTGCTTTCAAGATAGTTAGAAAGAACACAGGCGTGCCCGAATATTTCGATTTTGACTATATTCCTCATCATGCTCAAATATTTCTAGGGCCTAATAATACAAATATTACACTAGTCAACCGATTATTTCCAAAATAAAATCTTCATAATATATATATATATATATATATATATATATATATATATATATGTGTGTGTGTGTGTGTGTGTGTATGTGTGTGTATGTGTGTGTGTGTGTATGTGTGTGTGGAAAATAAACACAGTTATAAACATATCAGAACCAACTGATACTGTTGTGTAATTCTAATTCTAAATATATAATTATTTGATCTATTTGAATATATATATATATATATATATATATATATATATATATATATATATATATATGTTATAGTGGAACACACCTATTCTATAGTTAATAGTCTCTCCCACCTATAATAAGTAGGAGTAGTGGAAGTCGCTCAGGGGTCGGGCAGTCATTCGACAGGTTGATCGGTTGAACTCTCTGCCTTTCGGCGGGCAGGAACCCGAAGGAGGCTACGTCGAAGGGCGGATTCTCTTTCGGGGAGGTAAACCGACACTGAACCCGTTTATACGGGTTCAATGGGAATATTTTTGGCCGAGCCCACGGGCTCAGAGATCCCACGGGCTCAGAGATCCCACGGGCTCGGAGATCCCACGTTAAAAAGGCCTTGTGCCACATGACGCCCTCGTGGGTGGGGGTGACTGAATATCGTCGGGCAGTCAGTCGATGCCGGACGACGGTTAGTCGGATACGAAAGTATCAGCGACCACAACTAGATTTCTCTGCGTCATTACATATGAAGTTCCTAACGTTTTCTACATCGAACCTATTTTAGGACCGACTTAGTACAAGTACAAGCCTCCACTGTGAAACAACTCCATAACAATATATATATATATATATATATATATATATATATACATGAGGAAATGAATTAAATCAGACATTTTTAATTCATGTGTTTAAACATTATTTTAAATGGATACTCATATTTGAGTAGATACTCTATTTATTAAAAACTATATTTATTTATTTACATCTACTGGCATAAATATTCGAAAACTATTGATAGAAAAATATGCGCCCACTAGCAGGATTCAAACTGGAAGCCCCTAAAAATTGTCTTTGTTTACGTTACGATACGAAACAGATCAGTTATGCATATTTTAGGAATCGGGAAAGATATGTGTTTAAAAGATCTGTTCAGGTTTTATTTGGTCAGCATGTCCTACGTGGCGGAGTTTTTTAAGGCATGTCAGATCTAATCACTGTTTTTCTTAGGGTACTCAGGTTCGAATCCTGCCAGAGTGCGCATATATTTCTAACAGGATTTCTTGATTATTCTGGCATGTAGATATGGAATAAGAAACAAATAAGAAATCTTTAATTTCTTCATCTATGTGTCGTATCCCCTGAGGACCGATCATGGCTTTCTATTATTCCCTGACTCTGAAAGTCTTAGGCATTTTTCTTTATCTTATCAACCCTAAGCTACGCTCTGTCATCCATTTGCATAAAATCGTAAGGTAGGTAATGCACTGTTTCGTCTGTCCCACTTGTTTTCACTTAGTCCTGTGAGTACTAAATTTTCCAAGATCTCTTTTCTCATTATGTGCCTTAGAAAATTTAAATGTCTCTTTGTGATATTACGAATATGTATCCTTGTAGTTTTCATCAACATAAATAGAACTAGTGACACGTTCGCGTCAAAAATTAAATTAGAATCACAAAACATCTAATGTTTACCTATAAATGGAAGCCTACTAATCCACAATATATTCATGGACAATGGATTCTAAAATCTGGATATGCGTAGGTAAAGTGGGGGGGTAATTTATGTGCACATTCTCCTTTTAATCTCGGTTAATTGTTATGTCAAATTTATGAGTTCATATCCTAGTTGCTATAACCTACGGATTCATTCGATGGAAGACATTTTAATGGTTGATTAAATTGATCTGAGAAAGCGGTTGTATATAGCTTGTCGGTTTGATATTTCTGAATCGAGTGTGCGCCATTCATGACACATATTTGAAAGTTTAGTTCTGACGAAAACATGACACGGTTTTGGTTGACATGTTAATTTTGTAGCATATTGCGCTGTTAGACAAATCCACACTTAGCACAGCTATTTTATATTCAATTTCCTTATTACTTATAAAGAATTTATTAAAATGAAGGATGGTAAATGGGGAAAAGGCTAGGGTTAATCTGTTGTATGAATTTCAGGCATATTCCAACACTCTAAGATCGCCATCAAAGTCAGCACCCTGCCAATTAAAACATAGCGAGGAGCACATTGTCATAAACCGAACATTCTAAGCACTCGAAAAGGTGGCCATGTTATTTTTTATCTTCCTATTCGAGGATACCGTCTACTAGGGTGGCTAGCTAATCCCTATTACAGACTCTCGTTCGGGCACATATGTGTTTGTTCAATCTGTGATTTATACTGTAACTATGCTGAGTAGACCTTTGTTACAGTTTCTGTCAGACATCATATTATCTAGCATGCTCATTAATTTGAAAAACGTCAGCACACTCAAACCCTCGGTCACCATGACTTGTGACTTTAACGGCCTCTAAGTGTTCCGTCTACTCAATTTCATTCACAAGCATTGTGTCACCGCGTGGTATGTTTTCATGCACTTTCCAAAGGCCCCCTCCAGACCGATACCGTCAGGAAATCTTCTTCCTAAAAAAATCAACCGTGGTGAGATTTGAACCCAGGTCTCAGGGCGAGAAAACGAACATTCTAAACACTCAGCCATCCTAATACATACATGAAATACATACACACTAATGACAAAATTAACAATGTCCCTATTTGAAATATTTGACATTCATCAAAATTTAGACGGCTAAATTTGCTCCCCAGAAATACTGGCTATATTTGATTCCCAAAATTTAGTGGCTAGTATGTTAACCATTCAACTTCATTGATTTGAGACCCTAATATGCAAAATATATATACTACCTTATTTTCCATAAAACCAACAATACCGTTTGCCATTACTAATTATCATTTCACCCAGGATTTTCGATCCGTTTTATATTTTGATAGCTTCCCGGACAGACGTTCTATTGTCAATATGAGTCTCCATACTTATAACATTCTAATGTTATTTAATTGTAATATCCGGTCGCATTGTCTCCTACAGATTCCCAACGATTTCTTTGTGTAATGATTGCAAATAGGGCCGGCCATTCGGAAGTTTCTATACACAGGACTGGATAAAATTCATTACTTTATTTTGTCTTTGAAGAAAACCAATATTTGTTTCAAGACGGCCAACTTATATTTCGTTTTATTATATTTCTGGTTATTATGGAATCAGCATATTCAGAATTAGCGTGGTTGTTAGTTGGCAGTAAAATATTCAGAACTATTCCAAACACCAATTAGCGTGTTCTGGATAAAGTCCTGTTTTCGATGAAAGTAAAGAATATAAAACATTTTATCTTTCATGAGGATTATTGAGTGACAGAGAAGCATGCTATAGGATTAACTTTGCGGTGCAAGTATCCTAAAGCCGAATGCGACCGTGCATTCGTTACACACACACACACCCTGCCTTTTATAGATAGAGATTTACCAATTTGTAAAGAAATAATGTTGAAGAATTTTTTATTTATTAAAATTTGCTAAAATGTCAAAATATGTGAACCAGCTATAAGCAAAATTTTATAAAGTTTGTATCAATTGTCAATTAGCCAATGTTTTGCCAACCATTCCAATAAACAATCTAATAAATAAATAGTGTTTATGTTTTCGTTGTAAATTCTCAAGAACAAAGCAAATGTATAAATTCACATTCTAATCATCGCTTTTTAAAAATAATTCCGAGGAGCCATTTTTAGACACTCCACTTTATTGTGGGAAGTAAATTCGAAGTTTCCTGATATTAGTACGAAATATGATTATATTGCTATTTCTGTGATTTTACTTCAGGTGTGACCGAAGCTAGCATCTGACTATGGGACACAGGTTCGATTCTCACCGTGTCCAGTTGTTTAGAGAGTTGACTTCTTGACCATATCCGCCAACGCGCCACACCGTTGGAAAGTGAATGAAAACTCTATCACGGGTTGGCTCAAGCTTTGTGAATGAAATTGGTTGCCTGCAGCTTTTCGACGCTGTGAATGGCTGTGCTAGTCGGCATCGCGTAGCATGTTATCTGTGTTCATACTATTTGTCAGGCAAGATTATGCGATCTCGCCAAGAAACTGTAACTAAGACATCCCCACCACGTCTAGCTTAAATGCATTATACAGCACTGGGAGTTTTGAACAAAAATAATGAGCCTGGGCAGGCGTCTTCAACAAGGATTAGCTAGTTAAACTGTCATGCTCAGATACCATCGGTCAGTCATACATCACGTAAATTAATGAAAGAGCAATGTAGCTGATCGTTAAGGGGGTTGATTATCATTGCAAATAAGTTTTTGCTTATTCTATATATATAAATAAATTTGTATAATATTGTAATTATTATTTTTTAATGAGCTTTGGCGCAAGGCTATAGGTTTGGGCACCCAGTGAGGCTCAAAACCGCTACTCAGTAGAAATAGTCAAGTAGACTAGCTTGCTAACCATTACGCAGTCCTGAGTCATCACTTGTTTTATACAGTGTCTGCTGATAAATATTTTCAATTGATTTGCTTTCCTCTTGTCAAATTAACTAGACAAACAGCTTTGTATCCGGTATTTTATTATATCCGCCAACCTTTCTAGCCAGACACTTTCTTTCGTTTCACAATCTCCAGCTTTTATCTACCCAATATTCGCGCCAATTTTTACTAGGTGAGCTTCCATCGCTTTATTAACGCTGACAGCCATTCTGCATTCATTATTGTTAAGTAATCTCGATCCCGTTCCGTTCGTATTAAACAAAAAACAAAAAAACAAAAAAAAAATATTTCATCAGCGACAGACGGGACGGCAGCTATGTTTAATATCCTCTCCACTCTTGGCAGCCTATCAGGGCTGCCGGGGCAAAAGACACTTGCAAATCGCTTGGTGTCCCAACTATATTCTTATCTCGAATACATAGATGCGCACACACGCAAATATGACTGCAAACATTATCGCAGTAACTATTGCTAGTCGACTAATGAATTTCACGTTGGTTCTTTATAATTGAATACTACACCACACAAAATGTGTATATCTCACAAAAAAGATGTCATCGAATTTATATGGGATTCATTAAAAGAATTTATAAATATCAAACAATTTATAGTTTTCTCTATGGCACTGAATACTGAAAATCAATTCAAATATAAAGAAAGGGAATCAAAGCAATAGAAATTTGGTTCTACAGAAGGATGCTGAGGATACCACGGAGTGAATATATGAGCATAAAATACAAATGTAATCTCAATCGCTATATACTGCCCTGATGACCTTTTTTTGCGCCTTAGAAATGTTTCTGTTTCTAACTCTATCACACTCGGCACCCCTTGTGTCTCAGTGATTGTACTGCCACGTTGAGGGTGAAATCTATTAAAAGAAGAGCTACGAAGGACAGGGAATTCTGGAGAGTCATATTCGCCGACATCTTGAAGGAACACGGCATATAAAAAAAGATAGACAATTGTTCTTTGAGATAAAATTACTTTTTATTTCTTGGAAGAGTAGTGTTGATTCGTTAATTATACTGGAACAAAAAATACGGTTTTTATGATCAGGATATTAGCAATGAGAAGAATACAAATGCAGTAGACTGTATACCTATGTTTCATAGTCCACGCAAAAGCATTCATTAACGTTCGACATAAAGTGCTTTATGCTGCTGACACGTATAATACTATAATAGATCTTCAAAAAGATTTCCCTCTCAGCATAACTAGAAAAAATCTGAGAAAGTTGTGAGTATTTCAAAATATATTTCAATCTGCATTGTTCTAGTACAAGTCCTACTCCTTTTTCATTCTTCTCTCCGCCTGCGTATATTACCCTGTTTGTGTCGCTGACGAAATCTCTAATTATATACCAACCTTGTTTTACATATCATCAGAATGTTTGTTTAACCTGTTCATTTTCTGTGTGATGATTTTTTACCTGGTCACATTGATATAATGTCCTTACATTGGAAGTACCGATGAATGATTTTTGTTTGTTGATGGACTATTTCCTTATAGACGCCATGTGACACCAATCCCGCATGTCTCACCTCTTACCTGTCCCTCGCTAGGTAAGCTGAGACATGTGGAACTGTCCTTTTCCCACCTTCTTTGTCTTGATGTTATAGTGACACAATCTCTAGTTAGCTGTCCATTGAGTATTCAAGATTTCTTCCAGTACAACACAATGGGTGCAAGATGAGAAGACTGTAAAGCGACAATATTTCATGTAAGATGAGCCTCTGTCGTTAAAATTAGCTTTCAAAACACTGGATTTTATCAGGTTTAACTATATAACTTCTATTATACGTTGAAAATATATACCGATTTCACCCATAAAACAGGTTAGAATTTTTCATTGGATTTTGGTAATCTAGACTAGGGTCAAAATATGAAGAATATGTATATATGGACTTACATTTGTCGTTTAAGTTGGGAGATTTTGCTGACTTGGCTTGAGAATCAGTATTTAAATTTCTGACTTATTTTAGCTTGAAGACAGCCCGTTGCTGGAAGTTTGGGATAAGCAACTACCTCCTCTCTCATTTCCTTTCTTTCTTTCTTTCATTTTATTTTTCTGTCATATTTTGCTGTTCATTGTTTCATATCTTGCCTATTTTTATTCGTTCTTTTTTCTTCCTTTCTCGAGTTATTCCATTTCTCTGTCAATCTTTCGTTGTTCATTTTCTAACTTAGAAATATTCCTATCTTCTTTTCTTTGTCTTATTCTCTTTCTTAGTACGTCTTCACTCTTTCTTTCTTTCTTTCTTTCTTTCTTTCTTTATTCTATTTGTCTATGTACTTCTTTCGCTCTTCATTGTTTAACTTAAAAAAATGTTTCGTATTTTCTTTCTCTGTTTCTGTGTATTTCTTTCTTTCTTTCTTTCTTTCTTTCTTTCTTTCTTTCACATACATTTAATTATTCAGTTTTACTTTATATTTCCTCTCTGAAAAATGTTTTTTTTTTCTTTTTAACATTTAACAATTTCCTCGATTCGTTTGGTGCTTTTTTATCACATCTTATACTTCATGTTCAAAATTTTGTCTTTATATACACAATTTTAAAAATATTTTATAATGTATCATTGCAACTATTTTTATTTGTTGCCATCTATTATTTTCCGAATTACACATCTAGTCTTAATCTCCCCCTCGCCAAAAAAAAAAAAAAAACAGGACGTGAAAGATTCAATTTTTAAGAATATTTTTTAAATACAAATATTCCAAAGCCAGACCCATAAACTCGCACGCAGGAAAGACAAATTCTAAAGTCGTTAATTCAATGTTAAGAGCCAAAACACGAAAACTAAATAATTTGTAAACCTAATCACATTAGAATTCACCAAAGGATGAAACATCGATCAAAATATGAATGTTAATCAAAAATGTACGGATAAAACTCAAAATGTAGTTTCCTTTTCTTTCTTTCATTAATTATTCAGTATTTCATTTAATTAAATAAATAATTAAAACTCAACTTAGCGAAAAGTACAAATCAATCGTACTAAAAATATATGAAATACCTTAATGCCCTTAATGATTATAGAAGTAATTTTCTTCCAATAGACATGTTAATATTTGCGAAATATAAGGCTTATTTCATTACACAACAAAGCCAGGTCAACGAACGCAACACTGACAGGATCATTGATGGCACGACGGCTTCTGTGCTCTTAATTTAAAAAAAAAAAAAAAAAAAAAAACCTTTCCAAAAGAACTGGTGGAAAATAAGTATCATTTTACTTATATATGTGAAGCCCGGTTAAAGCATTATAGAAAATTTAATAAATTTAAGTAATGTTACTGAAACCTAAATTTGACTCATTTTTTGTCCACGAAATCGGTTCTTGTTTGAATTTTCAAATTCAAATGCATTAAGCAATAAGCAACGTTATTTAAAAGACGCTGAAGCCTTTGAAATACCAAACGACCATGATTGTCATCTGCTATGAAATCTGAAGAATCACTCTAGAAAATGATCAACGATCTAAAATCCTAAAATAGTTTTTTAAAAATTGAGAAAATAGTTATTAACCAATAAAATTTTGAGTTTAGTAAAATCTAACTTTTAGATTTCTGGAGGCTATTGCTCTGTATGAATACAGTCGTATAAATTAACAAATATAGTTTTTTAATTTTTTCCGTAAACCTTTGACAAGGGGCGGTTTTACGTTGCTGTGGATGTGCTGAATTCTCAAACCATCCGTATTACGTAACATTTCACAAATTTTATTCGAGTAACTGCTTACAAATTCTAGCGATTTTAAAGTAATTTAAGCAGGCTGAAAGCATACGAACGAAGTATTGTCAACAAAAATATTAAGTAGTATAATAGAGCTACCATTCGTTGATTGCTCATTGCTACTGCTAGAAAGTTACACGCATTCATAAAACAATGTAAATACGCGACTCTTTCGGTATTTATTCAATGTTTTTCCATCATATTAACGCCGTTGATTCGGTTGTGTTGTAAAGAAAGACAAACAAAATTATTTTTCGCATGAATCATTTTAATGCGTTTCTTTCAATTTGAAAGAAAACAAATACTCAATAATGTATTTAAATTTGTAGAGCCGTGTTTGAAGATCGTTTATGTCTTCGTTTTCACGTGCTTTTTCCTTTATACATATCCCTTTATTCTATTTATATGTCCCTATCCATTCCTAATGTGGGCAATCATGGATCTCCATAACTACGTCTTGTCATTTCACTACAATGTCCTTTTCTGTCATCCATTTACACTAGCTTGTTAGGTAGATTACTCGCTGTTTATCTCCGCTCATCTTGCCTTCAATATGTCTCATGATTTCATATTCACTTAACCCATTTTGCGCATAATGTCCTAGAAATTTCAACAGTTCTTCTGTGTTTACGTATAAGCGCTCATTTTGTTAGCCTTTTTTTGACAAATTTTTCGTTAATAACATGTTCAGTTCATAGTTTTCTCAACATCTTTCTTTCGAACCACATTTCTGTTACTTCATATCTTTTCGTCATCATCAAGCAGATTTGTCAGCATTTTCAAACATATAGAAGGACAGATATTAAATATCTGGTCAGCTATCTTTTCAATGTTAGAACATTACAAACGTCCGTTTTTGATTACACAAATTAAAACAAAATTTTATATAATCACAGAATCATCAAAGAAAATATCATCAACTGTCTCCCATCGATCTGCAAGTTTGTTGATTCCATTTACGTAGAAAGTTCGTGTTTTTTGTTGGAAAAAAATTCTCAAGTAATTTTCAACTGACTGTACAGAAAAATGTTTTGCAATTTAAATTGTTCTGTAGAAACTGGAAATCCGAATGAGCCAAGTCAGAGTAATACGGTGGGTGCTGGAAGATTTGCCATTTCAGTGCGTTAACACTCTGCAAATTCTCTATTGGAACATGCTGTCTTGCATTGTAGTGATGGAAAATGACACATTTTAGACTGTTTTTCTTGAATAGTCGCATTGAGATGGGTGAGTTGTTTGCAATACTTATTTGTAGTTATTGTTTTGCCGGCTGGAAGAAGCTCAAAGGGAATCATCCCACCAAACGGACAACAATACATACATTAGCTGCATTTCCGCTTTAGCCACGGGTTCTGCACAATCGCAACTTTGTTTCAGGCTCCATTTCCGTCAAACGTTGTCATAACCGATACATTATTTGATTGCCTATGAAAATTAATCCAAAGAAATGAAACTTTTCGTGGCATAACAGCAAGGAAAGCCACAACAGGAACGCGATCGTGCTTCTTCAGTTTAGTCAGAGAGTGCGGCACCCACGTGTTGAGTTTGGACAGGAACCAAAGTAACTTTTTAATGGCAAACGGCAGTTGAGATATCGATTTCTAAACTCTTTCCTACAATCTCTTACGTCGAAATCTTCGGTTTATTCTTCACAATAGCAAGCCGAGTGTCTTTATTAAAGTTTGCTTTGAGCTTGGTTGATTGTTTAAGTTAAAATCAGACCAACGAAATAAGCCAAACCATTTATTGTCACTCTATAGAATTGGAGCATGATGGAAATATACTTTCTGAATGTTTTTTTCTTTTTTTAATCGTAGTTCCGATGCTAAATCCATTCCCAAATTCACAGAGCTTAATATAGTGAAAGTGCATCTTTTGATCCGCGGCTTTAAATATTCATTTGCGAACAACTGAACGACGCAAGGTTTCATTCTAGATCACAACAAAAATCTGTACCGAAACCAACGTCTGCGTAAAGTTGCGGTCATTTTATATAAACAGTGAAAATCGGGCACGAACTTTTGCAATGATCTGATACATTGCTTCGATTTTGTAAAGTGTCTTTCGCAAAGCGCCAATTTTTTTCCGTCCTCTGTTAAAGCACAGCGTAGATACTTAAATTTTTATACTTGCTTGCTTCTGACATCTCTAATTCCCTTTTCGCATTTTAGGCTGTTTCTTTTTATGACAATTATACATTCTGTCATCTTACAATTGGTGCTTACTTTAATTTACTACCATCTCTGGCAGATCCTGCAGTTTTCTCTCGACGTCTGATATCAATGCCAGCTCATTCTACATAAGCGCAATTATGAACATATATGCGTTTGCTTATCAAACATGGAATTCCGACGTTTAATAAAGCCTGGATTACTCTTTCTCTTGTGATTCTCTGTTACAGATCAGACCAGGGAAATGGGTCGTTGCTGTCGTATCTGGGCTGGAGATGGCCAATCCGAATTTCCAGCCTCGAATCCAAAAGTGGTTAAGCGGACTTGTAGGCGATTAATTATTTCCAACCAGACAGACCCTTATTCCACAGACGAAATGTCGCAATCTCATCGCTAAACTCCCACTATTCCATGATAAATGCTCAGAAGAACTATATTACGAGTTCAGACCTTTACAGCTAGAGACTTCCATACCACGTCCACAGGATTGAATCATCATTATTAACCTCGTATTCTGTTACTTAGTTCTACCGAGGTAGCTTCTTCTCAAGAACAGATACTTTGTGTCTTTATCGCCTTGGTTAGGATAAAATGATTAAAACGGGAAAAGGCAAGCGCAGGAAGATTAAAATGAAAATATGAAGTCACATGCGAGCAAATCTAGTCCCCGTACGCGATTAGTGAGAAGGAAATTCTATTCGGACGACCTCTTCTAAAGTGACGCTAATTTGTTGGACAGACGCTCGAGTGGATGATTTACTTCTAGGATCCATTTTTATATATCATTATAATCGACATTTAGTTACACCACTTCCATCTCTACAACAAAAAGCAATTCTGTTATTGTTTTGATTGAATGGATTTTGGGTTTTTTATTAGCCGGACTTTCACTAAACTAAAAAAAATGAATACAAGAATTGGTACTAACGTTTCTGTAGGCGACAATACTACAGTGGTGATCAGGTAGGAACTTTTTTAATTGTCTTTTTTATCGATTCATTGCAGAATAATTTTGTTTATTGATTAATATATGACATTTTTTCTTTAACATTCGAAAACTACTTAATTGATCTTTGGTATTCATAGTATTTGTACGGTGTTGGCCCTTTCATATTTTTCTATAATGCTCCCATCTATCGCAGACGTAGTGAAATGCAAAGCTGGGAAATGAAAGGGAACATATTGTGAGCATAAGAAAGAAAGAGTTGAACATTCTGCGGCAAATAGTGAGACTTGGTGAATTTGGCACGCACTGGGTATACGGAATACAAGAAGAGAAGATCGGGACATCGAATCGAGTAACTTATTTAAGAATCTTGATTAAATTTAATTCCGCATGCCTTTTTAGCAAGTAGAGGTTCATAACTCACCACTCATCATATTTCTATTTTAAATACACAGTAGAGGGAAACAAATATTCGTAAACATAAAATTTTTAATTTATTGTATTTTCAACCAATGAATAAACATACTTTTTCATATACTTAACTGTACCCAGGTGCATAATAACTAAATATAAATTGAAATAAAAAAAATTGATATTCTAGAAATAATTCCTATTTATTCGTCTCAATGAGTGAAACAAGTGTTCCTACAATGCGACAAATACATAATCTTCATTTAATACTTTGCAGATTAGCCATTATTCATATCTACAGCCACCAACCTCTTCTTGTAGTTCTCAATTAATGATTTGCAAATTTTACTTGATATTTTGTTCCATTTTTCTTCCCACATGGTCTTCAGATCCGGGATATTTTTTGGAGATATCGAATAAATTTGAATTTTCAAATAACACCACTGATTCTGAATTGGCCATTTTAGGATATTTACATTATTTTTAGCAAACCTTGTTTTTTAGTGCGCTTAGGATCATTATCTTGTTGAAAGATCCAATCAGAAGGCAGTTCAAGGTTTTTCACCTGAAATCATTAAATTTGCTTCCAAATTATTTTCATATGCTGCGACATTTATTCTACCATCGATTACTGATATGCTTCCAAAACCTTTTGCAGAAAAAAAAAATCCCCAAACCAAATTTCACTGTTGAAACTGTGTTCTTTTGTTTGAAGTCATCGCCATCTTTCTGCTATACATGATTTCTAGAATTACGTCCAAACAACTTAATTTTGGTTTCGTCTATCCATAATACTTTTCCAATACGATTTTTCCTTATCCTTATGCTCACCAACCAATTCTACCTTGGCATCTCCGTGTCTCTTCAACAGAAGTGGAGTTTTTCGATCGGAGCGTGACTTTAGATTGTTACTATGAATTTCGTTGCTCATTTAGTGACATAGATTCCTGATTAAATCACATCATCCTGCAAGTCTTGACGAGTAACCATTAGATTTTGTTTAATTTGACGCATTAATTTCCTCGAAGATTTTGAAGAATTCTTCCATGGAGCACCTGGTCATCTTTGATTTTCAAAAGTTTTGAGTTTTTAATACTTTGAATTGAATGTACTAATGGTAGTAAATGGAATATTCAGGTTGTCTGAGATTTTCCTGCAAATTTTACCTTCTTTTCAAAGGTTAACAATAAGTTCTTTTTTGATAATTTATCAATTTCTTACGTCTTACCATGATGATAACTTCCTTGCACGAATATCAATCAGAGAATATTCCATTTGTATTCTGTTTGTATTTTTTATGCTAAAAATAACTACTGATAACATTATTTGATGATAATCTAGAGTGCTAAAGCAATTTAATAGTTTTAAAATCTGAAATTTGTATTGTACGAATACGTTTTTCACCAATTAAAATCGATAAATTGGATTTAATTCAATTAAATCAAAATATTTTCTGTTTTCTATGCATATTGTTTTGGATCTGTGTACAGATAATCATATGAAAATATATTTATTAATTAGTCGGAAATACAATAAATTAATAATTTTATGTGTGCGAATATTTCTATTCCTTTCACTGTATATTAAAGGTTTATTTCTATGAATGCTCTTAGGAAAGACAGTGGCAATGTTTTTGAAAATGGTTATGAACGGTTTCGAATTAAGAGTTAATTTTCCACTAGACTGTTTTTCAATCAATGCAAGATGTTACAGGCTACTTGTATTATTTAATACAAAGCTGAAGTGAGGACAGAAGAAATCCTGATATTCCTAACAGTCTTAGCAGAATGGTAATATTAACGATAATGATAATATGAAAGGTTTTCTTATAAGAAGACATTCGTGATTCATTGTCCCAATAGCCTGTTCTACTCTCGGTCGAAGTTATTTAAATCTTTTGATTATATTTTTTTTAAGAAAATTAGTTTTTTTTTTCAGTCGTGTAACTGTATAGCTCTTTCTAGTTTGGTCGAGGGTTTTCTTCTTAACATTTTGTTTGAAGTCGTGCAGAATGTCATCATATTGTTTATATCATTGTTTTATTTTCAAGTTACATGTGGTAAACATTTTAGATATTGCTACAGTTGAAAAAACCTCAAGCGATGTGGTATCTGTTGTTTAGTATATTGATTGGCGTTGAAACATCACCACAAAAAAAGAACAACACTTGTTATGTCACTTTGCAAAAATACTTGGATGTGCTAACCAGACAACTGTTTACTCTAGTGACAAACTTTTTTTTTTTTTTTTTTGATGACGATCGACACGATCGAAGGTACTGCACCGAAAATAGAACGGGAACATGGTAAATGTCAGAAATTTGATTATAGCATTATTTTCTCTTTGAATATCACGTGATATCTTTTTTAGTTGTTGTTGCTGTTAAAAGTCCTCAAGCGATGTAGTTTGTTATATGGTACTGTTCTTCTTTAAAGCTATCATTAATCATTGATATAAGAATGCGGTTCCATGGAGCTGACAGTTTAGACAATTCTGACCGGTTCACATGAAGAGAATGCAACCGACACAGTGAAATGACATTCATATATTCTTCGGCCGACCCAAAAGAATAACCTTAAGCTCTGAAATTTGTAAGCTATTCTACAAATCCTATCTGCTGAATTTTTTTTTCGAAAAGAATGATTTTATAAATTTTAAATGTCAGCAAGTCCAACGAAATGTTGCAAAAAAAAAAAAAAAAAAAAAATTCAAATCAGCTGTAAGAGAACACGAACCAACTAGATCCTATATGTCGGATTCCATTTCTCGCATCTGTTAACCCTTCTCATATGCGATTTGTCTTTATTTTTAATATTTTAGAGAAGCTTGCTATTCTATCTTTCGCCAATAATAATAATAATAATAATAAATGGAAAATTCTATTTAAAATAAACATAATTCTAGGAATAAAATAATAATCATGTAATCTAAGCATTATAGAAAAAATTAAATATTTAAAGAAATATATACTCTATGAATTAATGGTCACATGTAG
>CAHIKZ030004683.1:2917500-2987500 GCA_903632075.3 Acanthosepion pharaonis
GACTAAGTATTTCACCTTCCTCGACATATCTTGTCTTATATATAAACTTGCATATGCAAATCATTCTATTCCTTTTATTCTTCAAAGGCTACGTTTGAATTCTATTGAGAAAAAACAAACTTTAAATATTTATATATACACAGAGAAAGTATATTTGTGAAAGCATAACATAACATTATGAACATTCTAAACATTTAAAAATCCCTTGGTGTATTAGAAACTACGAATATATGGAGATCTCTAAGTGCTATAATTTTCAGATGTTTGAAATGATTTAACTATTTCCCTTTAATTTTGTAATGTTTTTTTTATAGTAGTTCATAAATTTGTTCGCTTGAAAAAAGATAATTATATATATATAAGTTTCATGCATAACGTAATCTTCGGGTTCGGAGTTAAAACTGAACCTTGCATAATTTCAATTTTAATATATAGCGGATCATCCTAATAGACCACTCAATATTATTTCTGTGGATTATTTTGGGGAAAAAAAAAGCATTTCATCTAAGCATATCTAAAGGAAAAATTGTATTTAAAATAAATATAATTATAGGAAAAATGTATTTGAAATAAACATAAATATAGGAAAAAATTAAATATTTTTCATATAATTATGTTTATAAACATACTTATAGAGTGTCACAACTTGCTAAGGTGTTTTTGTAAAAAAAATAAAATAGAATAAAATAAAATCGAACAATGCAGTTTAGTTTGATGACTTCTGTCTGCAGAAGAGATACTACTGCTTTTTATTCATACATAAATAATATGGCCGAAACGGGACTTTCGTGTCTGAACAAAAGATGAAATGGTGCGTCTGTTTTCTTTGTTCCCGGTCACAGAACATTCTATTTAAAATAAACATAATCATAGGAATAAAATAGAAATCATGTAATGTAGGCATTGTAGTAAACTTAAATATTTAAAAGATTTATATACCCTCTGAATTAATGGTCACATATTGACATAAAAACAATTACCTGTTGAAACATGTTGAACAAAACTGATTTCAATTGCAGACTATATCTTGTTTATTTAATTCATTTTGTTACATCATGTTTAGTTGAATATATTAGTTTTTTAGTATCCTTATTTAATCACTAAATTAAATTAGTTCACATATCCTTCTATGTCAAGGTATTTTTAATATCTTCTTAAATCTAATAATTATATTAAACTCATATTAATCTCAATATAACATCCATGTATTGTGGCACGTCTATTATATGAATAGGATGTTTTTGTTTGTGTGCGTGGTTTTATATCTGTCTGATGTGTGTATATAATTACATAGGCGATGTTTTGCTTTGTGTTTCACACAAAACTTACATATGTTCTTTGCATTTATGGGCGGCTACAATCATAAGCATATTTATCTTTATATCTATTTGTTATTTCGTATGTATATGTCTTTTTGTGTTTCTTTTTTAAGTATTTCACCCCAAGTAAGGAGGGAGTGGCACTATTACGGAAGGGAGTTCCTCTGCCGGGAAGTGCGAGGGAAGATACTATTGGAGTAGATTTGGTGGTTGCACTTAACTGTTTCCACAGTAAATGGGGTGGACCTAGATGCCAATCTAGTAGCGCGTTTAAATTTATGTAGTCGGGGTACCAGGAAAAACTCGTCAGAATAGTTGCCATGAATATATATATATATATATATATATATATATATATATATATATATATATATATATATATATATATATATGTATGTATGTGTGTGTGTGTGTGTGTGTGACGGTGCATAAAACATAGTGATATGCAAATAGATAGAAACATAATCTAGTAATTTTTTGTAAATTTAGTTCTGTAACCAAATCTATATGTAACCATATCTGTAAATGTGATTATGTAACCATATCTATATGTATGTATATAGATATGTATGTATCTATCTATATATATTATTTGCATATGGACTTATTTGTGAAATTCTTTTGTTATTAGTTTTATAATTATTTAGACGTGGATATTTATCTTTAACTTATAATTCTACCTTTGTAACTTAAACTATACAAATTATATGGGTGTATATTTTTATGTATTTTAAACAATATTTGTGTGTGTGTGTGTGTGTGTGTGTGTGTGTGTGTGTGTGAAATGACTAACAGTATCTCAGACATCGTATTCGACAAATATATAAAGTCGCGCTTGTTTTGTATTACTGAATAACAAAAGAAATGGCCGGCTACACTTTTCCTAGCAAACATGTCTTCTATGGCAGCTAACCAATCCGTGTATAAGAAACCGACTCAGACACATTTATTGAATGTATGACTTGGTGAGATTAACAGTTTCTTTTAACGAGGACAGTCCGCTCAAACCTTCGATCACGATGATTTGTGACTTCGTGCTAGGGCAACAAGCAACAGTTTCGAAAAAAAAAAATTCATTTTTAAAGCCCTGGTCATGCAAGGATAGCGATGCCATGAATTCATCTAAGTAGCCTAACGTGAGATTCAAGAAGAGGTCTCAATGTCGGAAAGCGAACGTTTTCAGCATACGCGCCCAAATGTAAGCAAATGAGTTTTAGGTCTAAAATTAGAGAGAGAGAGAGAGAGAGAGAGAGAGAGCGATACACACACACACACACACACACACACACACACACACAACAAAATTGTACAATTGCTAGATTAAGATTTGAACCGTTGTATCTTAGAAATGATTAAAGATATCTTATTGTAATTCTCCGAGGTTTTTATAACACTATTAGACAATAAAAATGTATTTAACTCTAAGTTAAAACGATGACCACTCTCTTGCTGTTGTGACCTTCTGATAATGTTTTCCTTTCTACTGCACCCGCTTTTTAAAAAAGTATTCACCGTTCTCTTGATGGTTCTTGAATGGACTTTGAAGATAGAATCCAGATAATGTATATCCATCTCATGAGTGAAGGTCTGAATGATCATTTTCCTCTTAACATTGCCCATTTGGAAAGATATAGTGGGGCAGACACAAAATGATTTTAATCTGTTTGCCATCTAGCTGAATAACTGAGTTTTTTGAGTACTTCTTACGATAATTGGTGTCAAGATGGCTAAATGTCTTCTCTTAAATCCTAGAATAAAAACTCGAATTAGTTTAGTGCATTTTTAGTATTTTGTGGGTTGGACAATTATCCCATGCTGTTACGCGATTGGGACAATTTTGCTGCTACACCCGGTATATATAACTGGAAAACACTTACAACAAAAGAATTCGTAGATTTACCAAATTACAAAATTCATATAAAAAATTCTCACTTGAAATGTTTGAACTTTGTTCAACCGTTAATAAATAATATGTTCCTAAAAAAACATCTTTCGGTCTACAACACATTTATTTCGTCTTCAAGTTTTGATTTTAAAGAAAAGAAAATACAGCCTGAAGATGAGGACATGAAGTTCTTGAAAGTACTTGCTTCTATAAAGAATACACTAGATCCATCTGACAACAATTTTACACATAAGGATTGCATCATTCAGTGGATTGTTATTAATTTAATGCTTATATTAAATCTATTAGCCAAGAGATTTCGCCATTAATCGCATTAATATTGCTAATTGATTCAATGTATATTTATCTCTTTATATATATATATATATGTGTGTGTGTGTGTGTGTGTGTGTGTGTGTGTGTGAAAAAGAAGACAAGATGGAAAAAATATTCTTAGCCGACACGTTTTGTCATCTGAGAGAATTTATGATAGAAAATGATTATGTCTCTCAGAAACGCCTTGGATAAGAAGTTTTCCTACCTATCATTCTGTTCCTTTATAGATACACTCTTTATAAAAATAATTTACACATACATATATTTGTGTATCAACATAAGTGTATGTATATCTATCTATCTCTCTCTCTCTATATATATATATATATATATATATATATATATATATATATATAAAATTCTAGAAATAAAAAGAATGTTCCTAACCATCCTTATTTATTGTACGTTTATACGCAGTCTAGCTCGCGCCAACTCCTGCTTATCCATTCTTGTCAGAAGAATGAACTCCATTTACTTTCGGTTCGCAGCCAAAATACGGAAAGTCTATTCTTTTGTAATTGTTGAATGAATTCTTCTTCCGGTTAGGAGGGATTTTGCTTGGTCGGGAGAGTTACGATGAAAAGAAAATTGCAAATTACCTGCCTAATAATGGAAGGAAGGGAAGTGGCTTTCAAACGAAACGAACTGGACAAATTGGTCTGCGAACAGCTAGCGGGGAAATGTTCTGTTCGGCTGTATCTATTTTAAAGTGCTTAGCCTTGAAAACATGTTTTAATTTGGTATCTCGGCGTCTAATGTCTTATGTCTTGACGGAAAATTTAGTGTTCAATTTCAAACAACAACTATTGAGATGAAGCAACATATTTGCAAATTCCTAAGCACATTCCTCTTAATTATGTTGCCAAATACAGCAAAGAGGGCAGAACCTTCTTGAAAATAAATGTACATCTATAGGAAGAAAAACTACTTCCCCGTTCTTCATTAAATTTGGAACATAGATAGTAGAAATAAAAGGAAGTGTCATGAGCTATGTTTGATTTATTTTTCATGGTTTAAAACGCAGACCATATTAGGAAAATCAAAGAGATGTATTATATTTTGTTTTGATCTCCAAAGCTGTCAATCTGTTAAGAATTATTTGGATTATTGTCGTCACTGATATTAATTTAATTACGATATCTCGGCTGGATGATTTGGTGTCTGTTCCCATACACGCCTAGCATCTTACAATTGTTCGTTGTATGTTGATGTTTCTCCAATCACAAGCTACAAGAACGTGCTATCTTACAAAATGTCGTTTGCCTCAAATTTTTGAAACTGACAAAATGTTTTTTTTTTTTTTTGTTTTTTTTTGTAAACTTCACACAATGTACCAGCAATCTGTTTTGAAGTGGTTACCCTTGATAACATGTTTTAATTTAGTATCTCGGGGTCTAATGACTTATTTCTTGACGGAAAAATTAGTGTTCAGTTTTAAACAATGACCACTGAGCCAAACCAACATATATTCGCAAATATTGTTGCCACCTATGGTCAGGTGCACCTGCCAGTTATCTAGAACTCCGCAATAAAATTCAAAGAACCCTCAGCAATAATATTGGTCCGGATCTGACGACTCGGCCTCAGTCACATTTCCACCGTTGTAAAGTTGCCTCCCTGTGTCTTTTCTAAGAGAGTTAATAGATAGTCTTACTTTATCAGAAAATACATGAATTTCAAGAAGATATAATTACATGCATTTATGTAAATCAGTGATTCACTATTTAAGAAATATAGTAAAAAATGATATCTTCTATACAAATTGTGAAGTGAAGAAAAAGTATACGAATGATGTAATTGACCAGTGTTTATTTTATGTTGGGGATGAGTACTCAGTTTGGGGTTAGGAAAGAACGGGATTGTATCTGTAAACTAAAGCCGCTGCAATGAAATTACAACAGGGTCAAAATGGGAGCCGTTGCCCAAAACGACAGTCAGCCTAATTTTAGTTAAAATACTAAATTTTAACGCCCCCAAAACTAAACCGTTCTCCAGTAACCATCTTACAGAATCCTGCAGAAAATTGACTCGTTGTGCTTTTTCTCTCGCTAATGTTCTCAGAAGGTTGATTCACTGTAACATACGAGACAATTTTTCTGTCCAGAATCTATCCTACATATCTAAAAGTATTGCGGACTGCACCCCTTTCTTTCACTTTCGACTAGACATAGCAGTAAACCAGCCTTTTGTTGCCGACTTCGACGTTGCTGGCTGCTCCTGATACCGTCTAGGACTGAATTTGAATTTTTCCCGCGCATTTTCTGACGTCACCGACGAACAGCGTTTTCTAGTTAGTTGCGGAATGATTTTCAAGCTAGAAGGTCAACTCATTTATTCCGTGTCGGAATATCTTATTCTTAACTAACCAAAACTTCAACATGTCATGTGATTACAACTTCTCTTCAAACAACTTGTTTGGACTTTCTTCCGTTTTTCTACTAGAAAACGTTGAGTATCGACACTGTCAACATCACACTTTTCCAAGACCAATTCCTCGTCTTGAAGTGAACAACATGTTTGAACATCCTTCATTTTCTACCAGAATCTACGACACTGTCGTCACCCCACTTCTCCAAGACCAAATTCCTCGTCTTGAAGTGAACAACACGTTTGAACCTACTTCATTTTCTACCAGAATCTACGACACTGTCATCACCCCACTTCTCCAAGACCAAATTCCTCGTCTTGATGCGAACAACTTTCGAACTTTTCCTCTGTTCACTACCAGAGTCTACGACACTGTCGTCAGCACACTTTTCCAAGACTAATTTCCTCGTCTTGATGCGAACAACTCAGAATTTTCCTTCACTGAAAATGGATGAACTTTTCATACACCTCTTTTGAATTCTAACCTTTACGAACCAGTTTTTTAAAAAAATATAACATTACACACACATTATTAAACCTCGCAGTGAGTATTTTTCCTTGTTGTGCATGCTTACACCTTTCGTACAAAAGACAATATTCCAGAACTTTAATTCTGAAGAAACTTTTCCCGCCTTAGCCATCTTGGTTTTTCTGTTTTGGCGTGGAACTTTAATATTCTATTAGTCTCTACATATTTCGAACTGCCTACAGGCTAAAAACAGACTTTACCTTTTCTGATAGTCTCCACTGTTGAGACAAGATTATTTGTTATTAAAATAAAACTTCATATATGTTTCCCACCAGAATCGGTTTGTCGTTTTCTCCTGGCTATCTATATTTTATGATTCTTGTGCATGTGTTAAATGACCCTTTTTCCTCACTAAAGATCACTCATTTAATATTTTTACTTTGTTGTGGATTCAGTAGTCATAAGTAGTGTCCGGCACAAGGCCACCTTTTAAATAACCAGCACTGCATGCTACCGGGCCCACAACAGTACCATTCGATCATGATTAGAATATTGTTGTCACATATGGTTCGGTGCTCCTGCTAGTTATCTAGAACTCCTCAATAAAATCCAAAGAACACTCAGCAATAATATTGGTCCGGATCTCGCATTTCGGCTTCAGGCACATTTCCACCGTTGAAAAGTTGCCTCCCTCTGCCTTTTCTATAAATGCTTCCAATGGCAATTGTTCGTATGAGCTCTTCGCTATGGTGAGTAAACTTTTGGAATTTAAGCGTAGTACTAGGCTGGGATTGAGATCTCATCAATTTACAGTTGAGTTGGCTATATGTAACAGTTTCTTTTTTTCGCACTTCTTACTTTGAAACACACTTTCGGAACCATGGTTTCCACCCAGCTTTATTTTTCAAAAATTTAAACGCAATGTCTATCTCTATCTACTGATTACGCGTTTTGTTATCGCACATTAACAATGTATCTGATTTTAGTTCTTCCGCCCACAGTAACCCTTTGTGTCTTAGTGGCTTTACTGCGTTGCTTGGGAGCAACATGATTAAAAGAACTGCAACGCTGCAAGTACACACAATTTAATCTTGGGTACACCTGGAAATGGCTAATAATCGACTGGTCGATACGTTCTATTCTTAAGATGAAGATGAAGATCCTAATCTCAATAATCTATCCAATACCAACAACGGTTTGTCTGGGACATTGTAAATAAATCTTTTCTAGCCACCTCCTTGGCTCCCATTCCATATCCCTGACGCCTTTCTCCCATGCTCATATTAAGATCTTGTTTTCTTATCTATATAAGTAAAGATGAACGTCTGTGTTTCCATGTCTGTGTGTCCATGTCTGTGTATCCATGTGTGTCTGTTTGTCTGTACATTTATAAGAAGAAAACAGAACTATTTCATTGATCTTCATTAAATTTGGAACATATAGTGTACACATAAAACGAACTGCAATCTGCTATGTTTGATTTATTTTTGAGGGAAGCAAAGAGGACAGAACCCCCATGAAAATAAATATACATCTATAGGAAGGGAAACTACTTCCTCGTTCTTCATTTAATTTGGAACATAGTAGAAATAAAAGGAATTGTTATGAGCTATGCTTGATTTGAGTGGGCAGAAGGCCCGTTTTTCAAATGAATGTACCCATGTATTCAAAAACTACTGGAGAGATTTTTTTGAAATCTGGAACATATATTTCCGGCATGAGGGTGGATGTAATATGCTATGTATAAGTATATATTATTCTGATTAAAGGAGGTCTGGGGGTGGGCACAAACCCCCTCAGTATTTTTCCCTTCGATTTAAATGAAATTTAAACTTAGGTAAATGACCTAAAATGATGCCTGCTATCAAAAACAGCCAATGTCAATAATATCAAGACACATTAATGGGAGCTAAGCAAAAAAATATTGGGAGCCCTTAACTTGAGTATTTGAAACTGTATTATCACGCGGTTTTTTTTTACCATACGCCTATATGTTTTAGTTGGCTTGATATATTTTGAAGCCAACTCCCACAATCCTTATATAGAGTCCAAAGGGTTTGAGTGGGGAGCTTAACCCTCTAAAAATCTAAACAACACAACCATTGGATAGATTCTTATGAAATTTTTAAGAGATTCTATATATGACACCTAATGGCATAGGCTATATGTATCTAATTTAAAATTTAAAAAAAGCTAGGGGTTCCAAAGGTATACAAATACCCACCTCAAAAATTTGTTTACGAGGATTTAAATAAAATTTAAAACATGATATTTTTACATTCATTTCGTTTTTGCATACAAACATTTGATTGAAACTAAAAATTTACTTTCCTGTAACGTACACAATAGTTAGTTTCTATAAGGATCCAATTAATATAGATCCTAGTGTAGTTTTTCCATACATTTTGTCTTTTTTGGTCTAAAGAGGCATCACTTGAACTTATACAACAACTACAATTTCATTAATATGCAAATTTATTTGAATTCTTGATAAAGTCGTTTATCATATAATGGCCAAACCTTTCAGATGTCTGTTCTGTTAGCTGACTGTTGCAAATAATAATTAGGCTATATCCTTACTACAAAGAAGTTCAATTGAGAGAGAAGGAGAGAAGACACAGAAAGGCAGGCGGCTTTACGAGAGTCAGAAAGTCAAGAAAAAGCGGATCTAAGACGAAGAGTAGAAGCACATCGGACTGAAACAGTAAAACTAAAGATGAAGCTGACAAAAGACGTATATTAGATTCTCAACGGGCTGCGGCAGTAAGAAAGTCTGAAAATCAAGGAGTTGACAAATCACTTACATTCAATGCTCAACGGAATGCAGCAGCAAACAGACTGAAAATCAAGAAGAATCTGACAAAAGACATATATATATATATATATATATATATATATATATATATATATATACATATCATACTGAAAATAAACATTACTATAATGGTATATATTTTTATTATTGATGTTAGTTGTAATACTTAAATATTGTAATATGCATATATTTTAGTTTTCCTCAATCCATTCTTTAGTTATATATAGCTGATGATTGCTTCATTTATAGACCACTAGCAGCATTACCTGGTGTTGCCTGGGTTTATTCAATAAAAGATCACGAACCTCATCCAATCTGTAAAGTTAAAATAAAGACGATTTTTCTTTAGTGCCTCTTATTTATATGGCAAAAAATTATAATGACATGAAGTGTGGAAACATTTATAACAGGAGAAAGTTGTTTTTTACAGAATCACGGAAGATACAAAAAAATGTGAGTAAATGAAGAGTACATTAATTGCAATCGATCTTCGAAAATTGTCGAGGAGAAATGCTTTGTTGACAGCTTTTGCTCAAACTACATCGAATGAACAACATGGATTGGAAGGAGAAGAAATTCGATAAAGACTTCTCCTAGTAAGAAGAAAACGAGGGGAGACTACTCTTGATTATTCAGAGCACTCATTATGGCAGCGATCTACGCAATGTTCCGGCCTTCTTTTGCTAATTATTTTATTCGCTAACATTGAGTAAAACTAGAAGTTAATTTAGCTTTATTTAATTTATTAATTCGCGACGCGAAATCCCATATTAAATATCTGAAAAAATATTATAAGTTTATATAATTCCTCTAGGTCCCTAACTAAAAGAGATTTATACTCTCGTCCCATCCAATGTGAAAGTGAACTTTAATTGGTTAATCCGCGAAACTGGATAGGCAGTTCTCAATCTAACTTTCTATGCAAGAGGATTATATAATATTAATTAATTCTTTTTTTTAGGTCCTTTTTTATAAAGTTTATTGATGTGATTGCGTCATTGCTTTTACCTCGTAGAGTATGTGCCACGATTTTCTCAATAATCATTCTTCAGTCGAAGGAAGTGTAAGGAAAGCAAAGTGAGAAATACATCTCATAACTGAAGGAAGCTTGGAATATTTCATTTTTTCTTGAAAAAAAAAAGCACTGAAACCAGTTGTATTATAATAGTTATCTGTACGGCTTCGTTACTCTCTACAGATCAACGGGAGGGAAAAATCAAAAACTGTTTTCTTGTAGCTAGTCTATTGAAACAGATGTGCGCGGCCCAGGATTTGTTTAAATATCCAGTTTTAAAATTGAAATACTGAAAGTGAGCAGTTCTCAGGAGAGGAGTAATTATTCAGTGCAGTGCAACTGTTGTGAATTCCCGACTCCACACACGAAACTGAATGAATATGAATTTCTGACGCATCTTCGGTGTTTTGAAGTGACTGAAGCTATTGTAGAGATATGTATCAACTCACAAAATATGGGAAGCAGTGGTTACGTCCATGCATAACGGGAATTCGAATTTGAAGAGGATTTAATTTCTCCGTAGTATATAAAGTATATATAGTATATTATTAATTTCTCCCCTAGTATATAAAAATATGTTATAATATATACGCGCTAAATGTAATTATCTGAATTATGATAGCGTAAAATAAAATTTTAAATACACACTTACATGCATACATATATTTAGATATCTATCTATCTACTTACACATCTGTTGTGACCAAGTAAATGGTTAAAGAAATAAAAAAACAAGTGTTGCCTATATATTATAAATTAAACAGTAAGTACAACGGAAGAGAATTAAACAACTAGTGAGTGTGTGTCGGTTGAGCTAGCGTTCAATCTATTCGACTGTGATATTTACCAGTCTCCCCATGAGGTAGGATGTGGCACAAGGCCAAGTTTAATATGGAGCAATCCGAGCATGTAGACTCGGCCAAACATTCCCCACATACCCCGTATAAAATGGGGTCGGGTAGCCCTTTCCAGAGATGAGACTTTGCCCTTCGTCAGGGGATCCTTTCTGCTCGGAGGCAGAGAGTTTGACCAGCGCAGCTGGAACAGATCTATTCGACTATCTTAATATTTAACAGCCCCCACCCCAACCACGAGGGATGTATGTGGCACAAGGAAGGTTTACCCTCGGTTCAGTGATGCCATAAACGGTTTCAGGGCGTGTCTACCTCCCCGGACCAAACTTTGCCCTGCGGCAAAGCCCCGTCCGAGTTCTTCTCCGCTCGAGGCAAAGAGTTCGACAGAAATGAACAGTCTGGTCGACTGCTAATATTTAACAGCCGCCCCACGAGGTGTGTATGTGACAAGGCTGAGTTTACCGTAGGGTCTTCAAGCCCGTAGGCTGGGCCAAAAATATTCCCTTTGAAGTCGCATAAACGGGTTCAGGGACTATCTTCCTCCCCGGACGAAACTTTGCCCTGTAACAAAGCCTCGCCCGAGTTGACAGCAATAAACAGTCTGGTCGACTGTTGTATTTAACAGTCCGCCCACAAAGAATGTATGTGGCACAAGGCCGAGTTTAACATGGGTTTCTCATAGCCCGTATTTCCCTTGAACAAGCCTAGACCGGTTAAGGGTCTGTCTACCTCCCCGGACGAAATTTGCCCTGCGCAAAGCCTCGTCTGAGTTTTTCTCTGCCGAAGCAGAGTTTGACAGTTGAACAGTCCGGTCAACTGTTAATATTTAACAGACCTTCCCCGCCTAGGAGGATATATGTGGCACAAGGCTTATTTTACCGTGGATTCTCCGAGCCCGTAGGCTCGGCCAAAAATATTCACTTCGAACCCGTATAAACGGGTTCACGGCCTGTATACATTCCCGAACGAAACTTCGTCCAGATTCCTCTCTGCCGAGGCAGAGACATTGACAGTTACGAACAGTCTGGTCGACTGTTAAAATTTAACAGCCCCGTCACGAAGGATGTATGTGGCACAAGGCCGAGTTTACCGTGTGTACTCCGAGCCCGTAGGCTCGGCCAAAAATATTCACTTCGAACCTGTATAAACGGTTTCAGGGCCTCTCTACCTCCACGGACGAAACTTTTTGCCATAGACTCTTTAGGGAGGATACTGCAACAATATCGCTATCCCTTTCTTTCAATATATATATATATATATATATATATATATATATATATATATATATATATATCGATTAATTTAGAGCGTTATGTAATTCCAATTTGAACGCATGATTAGTGCTACGGCAGCTCGGAAAACTCACTGATCGTTCGGAAAAGATAAGGAGTCCTGAATTTGTTGGTAATATCCAGACCATGATTGAAAACAATCCATTTAGTCAATCAGGTCCATAGCCAGGTAGGTATTGCTGCCCTGGATCAAGGTGTCTTCTGCTGCCACACAAGCGGGAAAACCTAGTCATGGTGGTCAGATAATCTCTGCGACCAAAGCACCCCTTAAAACTGGCTACCTAACTCCCAAGACTGCACCCCCTTGATAATTATGCGTGGGGCGAGGTTGAATGAAGGACCAACAAAACGACTCGTCAAAGAAGAACTGAAGGCAAGGATTATGGGAGCATTCACCAAATTAAAGGGGACCGTTCAGAAGAACTGGAGGATATTCTGAATTTGTCTGAAGGCTGTGGTGGAAGCCAATGGCGATTTTATTGAATAAATTTACTCTTTAGTATTTGACAATATTTTTATGTAATTTTGGTAAATATATATTTTAAAATGAAATGTTGGTGTTATTTTCATTTTTGCGTAAATTAGACGACAGTTTATCCATAGCACCTTATATATATATATATATATATATATATATATATATATATATATATAGATAGATAGATAGATAGATAGATAGATATTAAGCGGATGAAAAATGTTAAAAATGAAGAATAATATTATTACCTGTCTATGAAATGTTGGTGTTATTTTCATTTTTTTAAATTAGACGACAGTTTATCCATAGCACTTATATATATATATATATATATATATATATATATATATATATATATATATATAGATAGATAGATAGATAGATAGATAGATAGATAAGCGGATGAAAATGTTAAAAAATGAAGAATAATATTATTACCTGTCTATGAAATGTTGGTGTTATTTTCATTTTGCGTAAATTAGACGACAGTTTATCCATAGCACCTATATATATATATATATATATATAGATAGATAGATAGATAGATAGATAGATATTAAGCGGATGAAAAAATGTTAAAATGAAGAATAATATTATTACCTGTCTAATGAAATGTTGGTGTTATTTTCATTTTTGCGTAAATTAGACGACAGTTTATCCATAGCACTATATATATATATATATATATATATATATATATATATATGGATAGATAGATAGATAGATATTAAGCGGATGAAAAAATGTTAAAAATGAAGAATAATATTATTACCTGTCTATGAAATGTTGGTGTTATTTTCATTTTTGCGTAAATTAGACGACAGTTTATCCATAGCACTTATATATATATATATATATATATATATATATATATATATATATATATAGATAGATAGATAGATAGATAGATAGATAGATATTAATGGATGAAAAATGTTAAAATGAAGAATAATATTATTACCTGTCTATGAAATGTTGGTGTTATTTTCATTTTGCGTAAATTAGACGACAGTTTATCCATAGCACCCTATATATATATATATATATATATATATATATATATATATATATATATATAGATAGATAGATAGATAGATAGATAGATATTAAGCGGATGAAAAAATGTTAAAAATGAAGAATAATATTATTACCTGTCTATGAAATGTTGGTGTTATTTTCATTTTTGCGTAAATTAGACGACAGTTTATCCATAGCACTTATATATATATATATATATATATATATATATAGATAGATAGATAGATAGATAGATAGATATTAAGCGGATGAAAAATGTTAAAATGAAGAATAATATTATTACCTGTCTATTTTATTTTATGTATTGAATCAGCATATAGGATAACAGTTGAAACTTGATTAAAAGTTGCAATATACAAGATCTAATATTCGACATCCACAGCACATAACAATAGAACATTTTAATCAAATGTCAACTGTTTTCTTAGTGACCTTCAAATAATTAGTACAGGTTTTAGAACTGATCTACACACGCGCAAGACAACGTTTTAACTCTGTTTTTTAACTATATTTCCCATCTATAACATGTAATCTTTTCATGAAGATCCAACACATTTCTAATAATTGTTAAAAAATCCTACAACGAATATGCAGATGCGATATCGAACTGTTAAAAAAAAAATCTATATTCTCTTTATTTTTTGTTGAAAAAGCTTACAGCCGTGTCCAAAAATTCTGACTTGAAATATCGTGCATCTAATTTATCTACTGTCCGAAAACACCACCACCAACAACAACAACACTACAAACAGCAACAACAACGACAATAATAATAATAATAATAATAATAATGGAAAAGGGAAGGAAACTGCAAGAAAATGGTATGAACATCACCCAGATCCGGTTACAGAGACAGGACCTGTAAAAACATCGCTTTTACAGGTCCTATTAACTACAAGAACAGAAAGTGTTTTCTTACCGACATGGCAGTCCCTGCAGATTGTAATGTATCTTTGAAGATCTTCAAAAAACTACCAAAATACAAGGACCTTAAAATGGAAATAAGTACCTCAGTACTTGGTAGTCTATACCTTAAAGTAATACATACAAATACGAAGAGATTTATCTATATAAAATATATGTAATCTCTGTTTGTTTCTTTTTTTTTGTTTTGTTTTTTTACAAAACTTATCAGAGTAACATGCCACTGAGCCATTTCTGACATTAGGACTCTAGTTGGGACGTGGAAGGAAATGTTTTAATAGAAACCAAAGAAAGTAATAATAATAATAATAATAATAATAATAATTATTATTATTATTATTATTTTGGGGCGTTTTTCAGCAGTCTTCTTTATTTACATTATGTAAGCAGCATATGTGGACTGAAATTGTCTATTATCGTAGATTAAAGACAGATATAGATAGATAGATAGATAGATAGATAGATAGATAAATAGATAGATAGATAGATAAATAGATTGATAGATAGATGGATAGATAGATACGCTCGTTGTATAAACTGTTGGAATTCTCTCTCATTTCTTGAAGTGTTCATATAATTCTCATCCCTAATCCGATTGCCACCGATTTGAATTGAATGGCTTTTCTTCATTCTCACACTTCGTTCATTCAGACTCGTACAATGAGGTTAAAATTGTTTCATTCAAGCCGCTTCATCCGCGTTTGGATCGCCGCTTAGTATAATCGCATATTCCTTCCAATCGCCATCTTGTCTTCCTGAACGATTTTAGTGTTGCCTGTAATGAGTCCATCATTAGCTCATTCAGTTTCTGATGCCAAATGAGTCGGCCGCTCGCGCTAGCGTCTATCTGCTGCTTCAAATCAGTCGATTTCAAGCAGTGTCTGTTTCTCATTGTCTCTCAAACCACAAACCTGCCCTTTTCAATTGATATGCAATAATTCTATTATCGTTCTATTCCGGTTTTTTCGCTAGCAACGCCCAAATAGGTTTCCAGTTCATTGATCAGCAGTTTCCTCTGTAATCAGCATTCCTTCTGCAGATATCACAGTCTCAGATTTTTCTTTCTCCAAGTCAAAATTTAGCACAACTTGAATCTTGTTACTCTGAAATTATTATTGTAAATGAAGGCGACAATTATACAGAGCTGGAAACTGCTTCCTGAAGAGAGAAAAAAAATATTGTTGTAATTGTTAATATGTGAGCTTCTATCCATTATCAGGTGTGTTTTCTAATATTCATTAATCCTTATTTACAATATTTATATCGTTGTGCCCTCCAGCCGTTGTGCCCTCCAGACGTTGTGCCCTCCAGACGTTGTGCCCTCCAGCTGTTATGCCCTCCAGCCTTCTTCAGCTGTATATCGATCTGGTTTTGGAATTCTGAACTGAACCCTTTATTTAATCTACACGGTGTAGACTGTTCTCATTCACTGCTCATGTTTAGGGATATCTCGTCTCGTTCTTTTTTTTTATTTAGCACTGTTATTCTATTTCTCTCTTGTTTTCACTGAGTGCAATTAGACAATACCCAGACTAGGGATTGAACTTACACCCACTATATCCGAAAATTCACTAACCATATTGGGTTTCGGATGATGCTTTATGGTAGTGTTTATATATATTAGACTAGAAAACCATTATTATGGACTTATATCGCCATTGGGGTTTTCTCTAACTTGTCGCCTCTCACAAACTAAAAAGAGTTTTATTTTGAATAATATTTTACTAGTATTTCTTTAAACTTATTTTTTCTTTTTGATCGTCGCAATTTGTTAGACCGTAACTGCCCGTCTGTAAATAAACAGCATTAATCACAAAGTTCTTGGCGAGGATTTAACTCGTATGCCAATTTTTATGGAAATATACTAAACAACTTGAGGTGTAAGTGCTTTATGATTAACAGATGTTCAGATCTAACTATATAGGTTTATACTATTCCGCGATCGCTTAGTGCATTTTTGTGTGTATCAATCAGATGATTCAGTTATGGTTTATCATTCATGTCTGCTTTCCCAATCAGGAAGATGGCAAATATGGATTTCAAACGGATTCTAGCAGAGCCCTACTAAAAGGTGATAGTCAACTACCCTGCTTATTTAGTGATTTTCGATTTTCAAACATGTCCTATAACTGGCCTTGTATATATTTGGTCCTGTGCTAAACATAGCTCATCATTTCCCCACAAGCGACAAGGAATTCCATTCCATTTTCGAGCTCGCAATCAGAAAACTTGAAGAAGCCATCAATAAAACTCAACCAGCTTTAAATGAATGATTCGGTTTTTATGGTTTATCAACCCTTTGCCGGTTATTTAAAGCCAGAAAACATTTGTAGTTTGTAAGAATATTTTTGAAGATAATAAATAATGGTTTGGTGATACGGGTCTTACTAATTAACCCATAGCTGGGTGGAGAAGAAGTGGAGTTATGCCCTTCCTAACGGTATTCCGAGCTATTATCCATTACATTACTCTCTACATGAAAGTTTACAGTACATGGTATCCCCAAGCAGTCACCTATCTAGTTACTAACCATGCTCAACGTTGCTTAACTTCAGTGATCGTATGGGAACCGGTGTCTCAACGTGATGCGACCGTAAAACGCAACCTGTTAAGAGAAGTTACCATAATGCTAGTCGTCATATTTATTTGATGACCAGTGAAATACTAAAACTCATTAAAGAAACTAAGACAGAATGCGCGGTCATCAGTAAAAGGATAAGCCGGAAATGCGATTTGCAGATTGGGGACACTAAAATCAAGCATGTGCGGAAGTTTTAATATCTGGGAAGTGTTTTGACAGAGGACGGTAGGTGTGTCACTGAGATCCGAAGACGGATTGAATTGGCCAAGGATGCATTCCAAAAGATGGGAAGAGTACTGCGAGGCAAGAGTATTTATTTGCTGACAAAGAAAAGAGTACTGTTCTGCTACATGACATCTGTCCTCCTTTGCGGTAGCGAATGTTGGTCGGTCTCCTCAAAGATGAAGAGACTCGAGGCAGCGTAGATCTGGTTCTACAGAAGGATGCTAAGGATATTATGGAGCGAGCATGTGAGCAACAGTGAGGTTCTGGAGAGGATGCAAATAAGGAGGAAGCTTGTACTTAACATAAGGGAGAGGCAGATGAAATTTCTGGGACACGTAATGACAAAGGAAGGCGTGAAGAATCTAACACTCACAAGAAAAAGAGACAATGGAAAGCAACGAATATCATACCTGGCGGGCTTAAGCAAGTGGATGGCAGAACTAGCCTGGATGATTTGGTAGGGGCGCGAAACTTACTGAGAGCTACAAGGGATAGGGAGAAGTGGAGAGCCATATTCGCCTAAGTCCTGAAAAGACACGGCACATAAAAAGAAAAAAGATCATTCACGAACTGTATACAACTCGAATTTCATTTTCCATTTATCTTTATTTTCTCTTCACGGGAAAACAAATCTCTCAAAAATGGTAAATGGAATATTCTACAGTTCTTTTTTGGGGAAAGCTGGTAGAAATTATGCGAGAATGTATTAAGGAAGTTACTTGTTAACTGTAAAAAATAAAAAAAAAATAATGCTTTTATAATTGTTAGTGAACGAATCAGTTGGTAAGACTGATGAACTGAATTGAAGAAGAATATGAATACCAATACACCAGGACATTCTTTCCTACTTGTACAAAGTGACTTGGTTGTAAGAAATAGTAATTGTGTAAACGTTAAAGAAGTATTGTAGCTGCAGGGACATAGTTTTAACTGTATATCTGTGAAAACTATGGGAATTCGGCAGAGCGGTGAGTGATGAGCACAGAGAAAGGTCACACCAATATAAAGGGTGTTCCAATAATTTGGGCCCACCTCAAATATGAATTAGGTTTAATCTAATGATTTTTGTCTTTTTCTTTCCGATTTGGCGGAGATTATTTTTCATTCATAATTGCCATGACTCAAATAACATCATCCAATAGAGAAACAAATAAATTTATACAAATAACACTGATTTATTTGATGCTGACTTTGATTCGTCTTAATGATACATTCTTATGTATAATCCGTCTTAATGAAACACCCTTTATTACTAAGATAAAAAGAAGCCACAAAGACAAGTAGAACTCCAGCATGGCGGGGGACTTCTTCTGGACGCTCCTGCGTGACATACCGGATGCAACGTTCATGAGATGGTCCATTCAACCTGATTTCTCAATGTCTGCTGTAATATGACATGTATGTATGCTATTATCCATGATAATTTGTTCCGTAAATGCTTTGTATGTCTGCTATGTTTTGTAATATGCCTTTGTAATAGATAAAATAAACACATTATATTTTGAATTTATACGAATTATAATATAAATGTGATATCTAAAAGCAAAGGAAAAGAAATAGAAGCCATAGCACAAAACTGTTCAGAAATTTGAAAAAAACATCTGTTCAAATACTGGCCTCAGAGAGAGTTTTACTTGTAAACCAATATTATTGACAGGCAATATAAATAAACGGTGGAATAGATGGATGTATAAAAGTTATGAGTGCAGCATATAAAAGACATGGATGTAATAATTTCTCGTCAGAATCCATATTGCACATTTCCAAATCTACCATTCGTCCGTACATTGAATATTTTTGACATATCTGGTCTGGTTCTCCTGCTGTACATCTTGAGATTGTTGACGGAATTCAAAAAAGGGTCTGTAATATAATAAATCCTAACCTAACACGTCGACTTCAGTCACTTTCACATTCTCTCTTCTCTATTAATATTTTCATGACAATTGTACCGATGAGCTTTTCTTCTTGGTACAGCAACTGCATGAATTTAAGCTTACTACCAGATTGCAGCAGTAACTTCTATCTTAACAGTTTCTTTTCTCGCACCTCTCTCGTGTAGAATTTTCTTCCCATTTCTTGCTTTTCTACTAATCAAAATCTTTAAAAATTTAAAAGCAATGCTTGGGGTGGGATGATAAAAAAAAAACTAACTAATTAATTTTAGGCATATTTCAGTTCAGACATGTCTATTTTAGGTTATTTAACTTATCAGGGCGGATCCGATTTTGTGACGTCATATGGTTCTGTCCTTACGAAGACCTACTGCAAGGGTTCTCTTCGTTTTCATTTTCGGCATGGAGAATAGAATGTCGACCAAAGGACACCAACTTTAAAATACCAAACAACTAGTGGTAGTGATCAGAAAATATCATATTAACCCTGTAGATGGCTTTTTGTAATATCGGCTCAGGGTCTCATCCCGCTATGAGCTGCTGAAGCGAGAACGTTTTACGTGGTAGTATTGTCAGCTCTAAGCCCAACCGATGGTGGATTCAGCGTTGAATTTATTGTCAACAAAATCTGCAAAAAGTAGCCTGCTCTCCTACTAACTGCTTGGAAGAAGAAATAAACTTAATATAATCATTCCTGTCAAGCCGTGTATTGAAGGTCGTTCTCAATGGATTCTCCTCCAGCTCCTATCCTACAAACGCAGGTGTTCCCCAAGGCTCCATCCTAGGCCCTACTCTGTTCCTTATCTTCATCAACGATATTGGTGACGTCATAGGATCCCAAGTAGGCATCTACGCGGACGACACTATAATTTACATTTGCCTCAAAAACAAATCTAGTGACGCTGACAAAACTAACCTGGCCTTTTGTCTTGAAAAAGACCTCCAATCGGTTGTGAATTTGGGCAGGAATTGGCTGGTCAACTTTAATGCCTCTAAAACAATACCGATCTCTATTGTTCACCACAGAGAACCATCCCTGCCTCCCATTACAATGTATGTCGTTCAACTCCACGAGAGCACCTCTTTGCGGCTACTCGGTCTCACACTGTCCGCTCACCTGAGAGGGAACGAATACCTTGAGTCAATAGCTTCGTCCACCGCAAGGAAAGTCGGCTGTCTGTGCCGCGCCAGGAAATTTTTCTCGCCGGGGTCGATCCTTCAAATCTACAAATCAACCATTCGCCCTTGCATGGAGTATTGCTGCCATATATGGTCTGGAGCTCCTTCTGTTTGTCTCAAGGTTCTTGATAAAATCCAGAGACGGATATGCAATGTAATTGGCCTTGATCTCGTATCTCATCTGCAGTCGCTCTCTCACAGACGTGCCGTCGCCTCCCTCTGTCTTTTTTTACAAATACTTTCATGGTAACTGCTCCGATGAGCTGCTTTCGCTGGTTCCCAGACTTCCTGAATTTAAGCGTTCAACTAGGCTGGCATCTTGCTCTCACACTTTCACTGTCTAAACTGTTAAATGTAGCCGTCTCTTCTACTCTAATACCTCGCACTTCTCGCCTATTCAATCACATCTCCAACTATTCAAATGTAATGTCAATCGACGTGTCCAGATGCCCTAATCTATCCCCAATCCTTCTCTTCATCCTTCCTCTATCACTCCTATTTGCTCTCGCTCCAACTCTCTGAAACTGCTTGCGTGCTAGTGGCTTTTCACCTTGCTTAGGTTGAAAAGCTCACCCCCCCCCAATAAAATAAAACAAAAAACTCATACATTTAGACGGATATTGTGCGAAAGCTATCGCAACGGCCTCGGATTAATGTCAAAGTTAAATGCCAATTCCACCATCTACGCCGATAGCCGTGACGCTATACTCTCATATTACAATCATAGTATACAGTTATATGTTCTTATGGCTATAAAATATTTCTGGTTGATTTTGTTTAGTGTCATATCAACCTCTATGAATTATTTAATGCCAAAATCTAAATATTTTGAATGCAATTGTGTGCATTCAACTATATATGCTATCTTGTGCTTGTCATTATGTTTTCAAACTCTATAGTTAGTAATTTTACTATAAAAATGTATAGTTGGTACTTTTTCTATAAATATGCATTGTTGGTAATTTTTTTATGTAAAAGTGTATTTGTATACGTTCATAGTGTTTGAGGGTTCGCTATTTGCCCATATTTGAGACGCTAACGGATTCTAGCACATTCGGTCGAGGTGGACATGGGAACAACATCAATTAATGGATGGTTCCGTCCTCAGAACCATCAATCTCCCGATCATAAACCTTTGCTGCCGGATGTGGTTTATCGTCATACCCAGGACTAGACAATATAAGAAAAAAGAAAA
Source organism: Acanthosepion pharaonis (assembly GCA_903632075.3). Lineage (NCBI taxonomy): Eukaryota > Metazoa > Mollusca > Cephalopoda > Sepiida > Sepiidae > Acanthosepion > Acanthosepion pharaonis. Next base: position 2,939,368 of record CAHIKZ030004683.1, read on the forward strand.
TCAGTTAAGAACAACGCCACCCATTCCTTAGCAGCATCCAGTAAGTAGACAAATGAATGTTGTTCATGGATTTCATGTATTTCAAAAATGCCATTAGTTTTCTTTACAGATATCAGGTGACACAGACAGCCAGCCGGTTTATCACTGGTAATCTACGTTGTATTCGCGGTAATTACGGTCGGCATACCTGAAACTATGCCATGGGCCACCGCTTCTCAAAACACGTCTGCGAAGAGGGGAAAAAATCATTATATCCCAGTTACACATGACATCGCAGAAAACACCTGCAGTGAACTGGAGACACATCTCGGGAGGCAATGCAAATGATCGTCCACCGCTATTTACTGAAGTGTGCATAACTATTTTGAGTGGCAGGGGGCTTCGGGGTTAAAATGAACAGTTCATTTACCCACGCCAAGGGGATTAATGGAGGATGATAATCACGAAGAAACACAAGGGTAATTTTAACAAAATTAGATATAGAATTCACACGCTTGAATTAATATCAGTAGCTTATTCCAGGAAAATAAATCGGAAACTTTTTAAGTCTGCAGTTTTTTACGAAGTGTCATGGAGAGGCAATGTTGATAGGACTAATTAAATGATATCCCAAAATGTTTAAAACAAGATAAGAAAGTTCGTTACGCACAGACGAGTTATACAGTTGCATACATTTAAAAGCAGACGAAGAGAGTTTAAAATAAGTAGCTTTCTTGGATTGTTGAAATAAAGTTCTTTGAAGTGCCAAGTGCTTGGTTAAAGGGCCGATAATATAATTGGCAGATAATTTAACACTGACAAGAACCATAACACTGATCGCATGAACAGAAACGAAACTTTTATATGACTTCAGGCACTATACTCTTGATAATTCATTTTTCTCAGTTCATATCAAAAAGGACTTTCGCATAGGCTCGCTATTTTCTTTTCTTTCTTTTTCTTTCTTTTTCTTGGCTCAGCGGCTAATTTCTATGAAGACAAGTTTTTCATTGGTCCAAAAGCAATTTCTAAATGGTTTGCGACTTTATTCCAGTCTTTTCCCATCTCGTCGGCTAGTCTCTGTGACTTGGTAAAGGGAGTTAATATTACTTAGTACTCACCACACATGAAAGCAAAAAGCCTATCGGTCACGGGTATGAAGAACCAGAGATGAGTGTTAGGCTATGTTTCAAATATCCGCGGTCTCTCATGTTGGATGTAGAGGTGTAATATAGTGGAGAAGAGTATGGAGAGACAGGTACCGAATCGCATTTAATGCCTGTTATTCAAAAGTAGTAGATAATGAATGCTAGCATCAAGCTGAATGTGTCAATATTGTCTATCTTCTTAATTGGATATTCGAAATTTGAATGCATGTTTACCCACCTTCGCTGCTATTTTGGCATTGCAAGAGGTCTTTTTGCACTGTTTCATACTGTTCATATTAACGAATTCTTTGATGAACCTTGACATTTCATAAAGTGATCGATAATGGCTCTCCACAAATCCTGTCCTTTGTAGAGTTTTTTAAAAAATTATATACAACTGAATGAATTTGATGCATTTTGCATCATCACAAAATCACTGATCAAAATGGATCTTATATAAGTGACAGAAATTTTGACGATGGTTTTATGCGGATTAGAATCTAAAATATGAACAAGAATAACTCTATTATTAGTCAAAATTCATAGAGCGGGAATGGTTTCACAAAATAGTATATGGGTGCACCTTCAAACCCCTCGATGAATAGAGCCGTTTTTAAAGAAATGCTATTCTCTGAGTGATATCCTCGCTTTAATGGAAAAATTAAACAAAAATTTATCTCTGGAGAATAGAAATTCATAGAACCAAAGAATACACACAACTGCAGCTCACCAAAAGTGTTTAAAAAAGTTTTAGAATATTAATTATGCTTTCGGCTCTGATAACATCATCCTGTTGTACTTTATTCATATATTATTATATATATATATATATATATATATATATATATATATATATATATTGTAATGGCACAAGTACGCAGGTGTAGGGTTTAGAAAGCATTAGTGAACTGAAAATACAAGGTTCGCATATAGTGTCCTTTATAATCCCAGTAAATAGAAATAGGTCTCTCCTCTTTGAGCAGTATGGAGACACCATTCATGATTATTCGTAACATTTATACACACACACAGAAATATATATATATATATATATATATATATATATATATATATAATTATTTATTTAAAAATATGATTCCATCTCGCGACATAAGAGGTCTCATGTTTCAAAACAAGAGCCGAAATCTTCAATATAATTATTTTAATTAAATTGAATTAAAGTAAGCTCTGTTCCATCTTCAAGCGGAATTTTTTTTGGAATAACTTATTTCTGAAATTTACGTGTTTTAATAGTATATTCATAAATGAAATCAAAATTTCCATGGTAACAGCCAGGGAGAATTGTTTAAAATAGGTAGGGGTGTGTTGGGTGTTAATAATAAGTATCAGTATAGAGTTACTTTCATAGATGTCAAGTCAGGGTAAGGTGGGGGTGTTTAAATTTGAAACGGAAGATGTTTTCGCCTAGTTTGGTTTACGTGTCTATAGAGATTTATTTATTTTTTAAAATTTTATTTCTTTATGAAAGGGATTTGTGCATATAAAAACTGCATACACACACACACACACATTCGTACGAAATCTTGTTAGCGTAATGTTAATTTGGTTGGAGTCGCCTCATTTAATGAAGAATTTTTCGTTTTGGCCGTTACTGACTGGGGATTTGCAAACGTAGTTTGGAAGAGCTAGGATTTCTGTTTTTAGTTTTTTAAAAAGAAAAAGAAAAAAGATAATGTAAATGTAGAATCATGTTTTTTTTACGACTTATCAACGTTTTCAATTTTTTTTAATCGAGAAACTATTTTTAGATTGTAAGAAATTCTTTTTGAAACAATAATGATTTACTAATACAAGTCCTACTAATTAACATATTGCTGGATGGAGAAGTGACGGATTCATTTCTTTCCCTAGGATATTTCCGCGTAGTTATAAAAGAACCAGATAAAAATTAGAATTCGCTGCTCCGATTTCCAATTCCAAGCCGTTATCCATTTTCTCACTCGCACCTCAAAACTTACAGCACTTACAATCGCTCATCCATGTAGGTACTGCCCATGGCAGACATTGCTTAACTTCAGTGACCATAAGAAAACCAAACCTAAAGCTAAAGAATACGTAGAAGATTACCAATATCTCCGATAAGGACAGAAAAAGAGAGACGATCATTATAAAATCTATTATATTATAATTGCGTTGCAGTATTTTAAAGAAAAATTTTATGCAGCTTGATATGTAATTTACTGGTTAATTCCATATTAAAATCAAAGCCTGTTCCCTGGCTTTCGTTCACTTCAAGAGAACGGAAAATGAGGATGCAAGGGAGATAACCCAGCAACCCTTATCCGCGCATGTGAAGACAGAAGTTTGCGGATGTTGGCATTGTCATTGTTAAAGCTATAGAGCAAAACATTTACCTATAGGGAATTTCCTTTTGTTCGACATGAATAGTAAGCAAATGTATTAATGAACCCAGCGTTCTTTCTATCTTTTTTTTGTGTGTGTGTGTTTGTTTTGTTTCTTGCTGTTGTCTTGTATTTTCTTTTTGTCATTCATTTTGGTTCGTTTTGTAATTCAACAGAAAAAAAAAAAAACATTCTGCTGGTGAGATTTTAAAATCTGGTGCTGCAGGGAAAATAGAGAGAAAATATATGTGAGAGCGAAAAGCGGAAGAGAGAGAGAAAGAGAAGAAGAAGAAGAAGAAGAAGAAGAAGGGCATGATGGGATAAAAAGCGAGACACAGTAGAGAGGGAGTGAGTGAGGGGGGCTGCCATTTTTACCATCTATTAGCATATGCTATACCCACAGAGATAATACGAAAAATGTAGCCTCAAGTCATGTTCTGTTTCCATGATTTATATATATATATATATATATATATATATATATATATATATATATAATTCCTTTGTTTCATAGATTACGAGGATATAATAATTAGCATTTGCGGGATGTGATTTACACTTTATAGTCATATATGGAGGATGCATATGCCTCTCAGTGAGAAATGAATACATTACCTGCATGTAAATTTACAACAGAGGATTCCAAGATTAGTAAACTTTTTATGTATTTTAAACTTAATATATTAATTTCTCTTATTATGAAAATTGGATAAAATCAAATTTATCACTAGAGTCATTACGATGAACAACTGAAGCATTAGCTGTATTATTTTGTAGAAGATATATATTTATACGATTTTAAAACATTATTTAAATTCCTAGATGTTCATCGACGTATGTTTACGGTATTTACAATATTTCTTTTAAATTCTGCTTTCAAATATAATTTTATTATTATGTTTTTACATGATAATTAGATTTCTTTTTTTAAGTACTGAGAAATTTTACATTTAGTTTAAATAAATTATTTGGCATTTCCCTTTCGCTTTCTTCATAAAATAATTAACTTATATTATACTTTAAATGTGGTATGGAATTAATTTTGCTTTTGGAGTGTACGTGTGTAAAATGTAAAATAATTAACCTATATTATAGTTTAAATAAGATATGGAATTTTATATTTAATTGTAAGTGTGTGTGCGTGTTCATATATAAATAATTAAAGAATAAGCAATAAAAAATTGAGTTTCTACGACGAACCGTTTACTCCTTCTGAAAGAAGTTGTAAGGAAATAAATTTCACAATGTCTCTTGGGTATGTGCGTTTCTATTTTCTGGTCTAGAAGTAAGTTATGAATGATTATAATGTTCGAACTCAATTCAGCTTTGCGCTGAGTGGGAACGACGAAAGTAAATGTTACTCTTACTTCATCGGTGGAAGTTCTGGAAAACGCGTCGGAACGCTGTGCGTTGGAAAGAGTGTGCAACTCTGCTATTTCCGGTTCCTTTATTACTAGCATCATGGGAAAATGTAATTCGTTTTTTTTTTTCTTTTTTAATTCTTTTATTATTTTTTTATTGAGATATATTAGAACTCATGGATTTTTAGGATTTTTTAAAAATCTTGTTTGTATTTAGAGTTTATTGTATTGATGTCTCGTAGGTTGATATGTTTAGGGTTATTTGAGAAAGTTTTAAGTTATTTTTTATTTATGTAAATGTTTTTAACAGCTCGTCTAATTTGTTCATCAACAATATAATTAATAACATCATTATTAATGAGATTTTTTTTTTTTGTAATGTGTTTTTTAATTCAGTGTAGAAAAATCGTTTTTCATATTAACGTTCTTAGTCTTAAACCGCCGGCGACGCAACTTCCAGGGGGTCATTTCATGGGTTGATAGTTAAGCAGTCAAATGCATCGCTGTTACGATTGCTGAAATCTATTGCACACAGGATTAATGTACTCACAGCTGTTCAGCAAGTATCGGTGAATGTCAATGCGTGTAGTTTATATTCTGCAATGAGAAATTAAATAATGTCTGCTTTTCCAGCAACTCAGTTCCTAGGAACAGACAGCCGAGACATTTGCACATATGATGTGATTATAGTGGTGAAGGCTTTGTACAGAACCAACCACACTTTTTGAAGAGACGAATACAGAGACAGGGTGCACCACGTGGCACAAAGTCCCCTCCAAAACGACCCTCCGCACATTTTGAATACAAAGTTGTCTTTCTCCTAGACCAGTTGCCATCCAAGGCTATAGAACCCTGTCATACTATTTATCCATAGATGGAGAGAGAAGAAGAGCATTCACACCTTTCCTAAGGGTATTGTCACGTAAGTGAATGTAATGGATTCGACTGGAATTCGAACTCGGCATATAAAAAATATTAATAGTAAAAGACGCATTCTCTTAAATTTAAAAAAAAAATCAACCTTAGCGTTGCGACTCCACGCTCCAAAATTTCTTATCCTTTATTAATAACACATTTCTAAGAAAAAAAAAACATATTTCGATTAACATTTAATCTTTCGTATCCCGCTACTACCTGGATTTACTAAAAAAAAAAAACTAATTTCCATGCCTGAGGATGACTGTAAGTACAGCTGAAAGTACTAGCAAAATAAAAAAAAAGACCTTATACGACTTGAAGTTATTAAAAACCAGTATCATAACATTCATCGAGAGGTTCGTGGGTTAATGTAACTAATAAATTTTGTTTGCGAAGATGTTTTTCGCCATTAATATCATTAACTTTACTAATCTACTTTTTGTATGAATGATTCATGTAATATCAATTGAACTGCACCACATATTTGATATATATATATATATATATATATATATATATGAGTTGCTGTGTGGTTAGGTAGTTCGCTTTCTGACCATGAGAGACCATGGTTGATTTGTCTGTAATGTGACTTCTTAATGTTACTGGTCTGTAGGAGGCGATCCCAGCATGCAGCAACTTTGGAAAATGCCTGAAAATCATACCTTAGGTTTACCTAACCTTGTGAGGGAAAGTGGGTAGACGAAATCCTTGAAAAGTCAGCGTGACTTGGGGTTTGAATGTGCTGCCTTTGTTCAGATTGTTGATCACACTAGGTAACACGATCTATCTCACAAACTGTAACTAAAGTCTACTCAGTCTGCATTATAAACCACACGTGGATTCTATCTATAATTATAAACCTGAAAAAGGCCCCAAATTGGCTCACGTGGCGAGTAACATACCTACTCCCCAAAAGAAAAGTGGTGCAGAACCCGAAGAACTATAGTCTCATTACCTGCCTACCAACAATGTACAAGATCCACACTTCTATCATAACTGTGAGGACAATTTACCCCCAGCAGAACGGAAAGGATATAAAAGAGGAAGTTATGAGTGCTGGGACTAACTAATTATCGATAAGACAAAGGTGAAAGAAGTAAAAACAATGAAAAGAAACAATAACATAAACTACAGAAAGGCGTTCGGAAGTGTATAGCACTCATGGATAGAGAAGTTTTAAAAAATACAGAGTATATTCCACAACAGCCAAATTAATAACGGGGAGCATGAAAAACTGAAAGACTACACTAAACCCAAATCATACAAAAGGGCCATTACCATCTAGACCAATCAACAACAAAAGAGAAATGATCCAAAGAGATTCATTGTCACCATTATTCTTCTGCCTTGCACTAGTGCCACTCAGCTGGCTATTGAACAAAAGTACTGTTGTGGGGCTCTACCCTTTTTACATACGATGGACTCGTCCAAAGTATACTTATACTGACAGAGAGAATACCTGCGGTTGAGATACGTCGCTATACAGTCTCGACATCTTTGGCAGAGAGAAACCCGGACGAAGCTTTGCCGAAGGGCCAAATTTCGTCCGGGGAGGTACACAGGCCCTAACCCGTCTAGGCGGGTTCAAAGGGTATATTTTTGGGCGAGCCTACCACTTTAAACTCGGCCTTGTGCCACATATGTGGGTGGGATAATAAATACCGAGATACGTGGAGATACGTTGAGACAGGTTGGGAGATACGGAGACAGACACAGTGTGTTCTCACAGAGTTATACAAGAGTCGAGAGAGAGAGAGAGAGAGAGAGAGAGAGATATGTACGGATTTACTTACAGAGACTTCTACATATACTTTCTACTAACCCGCATTCCTGGACTACTAATTCACTAATCTTCAAGTCTGTATTCTTACGTTTAATACACTTATTTTTCTGTCTCAGTTACTGGCGTTGTTCATTTATTTGTGCAGGATTCCATCCAGGAAAGCCACAACAAGTACCTACGGATAAGTCACAGAATGGCAAAATGAATCATCTCATTCCATACTGATGATCTTAAAACGTTTGCCAATGGTAACAACAAAAAAAAAAAAAAAAAAAACTCCACCCTATCGTCAAGACCTTCAGCGAAGACATTAGGATGGAGTTCGGAATCAACAAATGTGCCAAAGCCACTTTCAAAGGCGCTAAACTAACGAAAATAAAGATTTAGACCTTGACATCAACAGCAAAATTAAGGAACTAGACCAAAATGTTACATACAAATACTTAGGAATTAATGAAGGAAATGGATTAAACATTCAATTTTGAAGAAAAAAGATCTAAAATAATATTATAAGAGAGTGCGTTTGATACTAGAAAGCGAGCATAATGGGGCCAATAACATGAAGACTATCAACACTATAACCGTAGTAACATACAGCTTCAACAGTATTAAATGCCAACATTATTACATTATTGAATGACATGAAAATATTGGACGCCAAAACCAGAAAAATGCTTACCCAAATGAGGATGCTCCATCTGAAATGAGATGTTGATAGGATGCACTGACCAAGAGCTTTTGGATTGGAAGCATACCTTACAAAAACCAATGTCCCTGTCTTACAAGTAGTAAAACACCAAATCCACTCCAAGCCGCCTTCCTCAAGAAACAGCCTTATATACCTGAAATCCTACCAACAAAAACCGAATCGAATACCATCAACACCAAACGAGTAAAACAGAAAGTAAAACAGCTTGGCCAAAGGAAATTAAACAAAAACAGCTGGGAGGACAAGGCGTTGCATGGCAAATACCTAAAAACATTAATAATAAGATGTGGACAAACAGAAAACATATTGGTGGCTGAGGAGCACCGGCTGAAAGCTGAAAGAGAATGCCTAATTATTGCAACCCAGGACCAAAGCCTCGCAACCAGATCTTATCATTGTCGCATAATCAAGGATGGACCTAAACCGAAATGCAGGATCTTCGGAAAATATGACGAAACTGTCGACCATATTATTTCAGTATGTCCAGAACTAGCAAAAAAGAATATATCCAAAGCCATAAAAAATTAGCAACCTATGTGTACTGGAAGATATGCATGAAGCACAAAATCAAAAAAAAATGAGAGATGGTATCAGCACCAACTAGAGACAGTTACCCCAAATAATGATGTAACTATCCTCTGGGACGCTCTTAATTCAAACTATCAGGGAAATAAAAGCCAACACACCTCATATAATCATAAAAGACAAGAACTTCAGGAAGTGTATGCTTATTGATATAACAGTACTATCTGAGAGAAACACCTCCATGAAAATTATCGAGAAATTGTTCACATACAAGGACTAGGAGACATAGATTAACAAGATGTAGGGAATAAAGACTGAGATAGTACCAACAGTAATCTTGTCCTCGTGAGAAAATGAATGGAAAATTTTGCTAAGTGTCCTGGGTAAGATCAACAGACAAGTTACCCAGAAGATCTTCCTACTAGGGACATCCAATATACAAAGAAAAGTGCTCTCGGTTAAATGACAATTCTGCTATAGGGCCTAAGGAACATAATTTGGACCCGGCTCTACAGAATACAAGACAGGGAAAATAACATACACAAATAATAATATGCCTCCTTATTGATATGGCAGTCCCTGCTGACTGCAATGTATCTTTGAAGATATTCAAAAGTTGTCAAAAATACAGGGACCTTGAAATAGAAATCTCGAAAATGTGGCATATGGGGAACATCAAAATCCCTGTTGTAGTTGGAGCCGAGGACTGGTTGGAAAAGATTGCAGTAGACTAATTGAAGGGATTCCTGGAAGTCCATGCCTCAAGGAGATACAGAAATTGTTCTGACAAGTACAGCCCACACTTTAGGAAGGGCTTTTATCTATGTAATTTTTTTTTTTTTTGTCAGTGGAAAGTGTCATGATGCCATTTCTAACATTAGGTCCCTGGGCGGGACTCGGAAAGAAATGTGTAAACGCCAGAAATCAAAGAAAACAAAAATAACAATAATAATAATGGCATCTTTATCTAAATACAAGGAAGTGGAATCCTAAAATGTGACATTTGACGACGGTGTCCTTTTTTATTACTGGAAAAGATTCTGATAGACTCAGGGAAAGGATCCCTGACTATACATGCCTTAAAGAAATGCAAAACATTTTGCACAGCTCACCCGTTACAAATGGAGTTTTCTATGTAAAATGTGTGTTCTTAGGTTGATTTACTTTGATTTTCATTTTGTTTTACAAAACAATTCATTGCAACATGTCATCATGCTATTTCTGACCTAAGATCTCTGGTTGGTATCTGGAGGGAAATGTGTTTACATCAGAAATTAAAGTCAATAATAATAGGAAGAAGAAATAAAAGAAACTTGACATTATTGCCATATAAAAGTATTTTTGCATAAAATATAAAATGAAATCTTGACAAAAAATGAATCTTATATTTGAAATGTTTTTTCTAGGTAAAAAGAAAGCATGATAATATTATCGAAAACAGATGTCATACAAAAATTCATTTATACATTCTTCACATTAAGAAATATATTAGGAGACAAAGAGAAGTATGTTGAACTCTTATGTCATATCCATCATAATATCTGGCACTGAGTAGTTGACAATTTCCTCAAAAATGTCGAGTACACTCGAAGTGACAGATATGTGGTCTTGCTGACGGATATTGAGAATGTCATGTTGCGAATGAACGTCTTAGAAACGATAAAAGTTTCTAAAAGAAAACAAAAATGAAACTAAAAGGAGATTTACACAAACAATTAGAAATAACAGTTGAAAAGTCTGGAACACATAATGCCGAATGGCGTCATAGATCATTAAACTCTCCTAAGACATAATGAAGGGGAAACGGTAGGAAACACCGAGCGAATAACGTTGAGTGTGCCAGTGAATACATGTGTGAAGGGAAACAAAGAGAGATAAAGACAAGAGAAGTGATCCTCAGAGACACGAAGGTATGGAGATTCATGAGAGCCACCTACTGCAGAGAACAAAATTCTTCATGTTTCATCTGCAGCTAGTGGCTTATTCACACGGCATTTATCCAACCTATTTCAGACATCGTAAAATTAATGCACGTTCTTGTCGGTGAAGAGACATGGAAATAAAAGGGAAAAGTATAGAAGCCCAGTAAACGATTTCTCCGCGTCAGTTATGTGTTATGCGTGATACACACTTAGGCAATCATGTATCTTTCGATACATGACTGACGAGGCAGATTTTTTCCGTAGGTTTCCAATTCTTTCTGCGGTAGAGCAATTGTCACCCAAGACTATAGAACACGGTCTGTCCTGTTATTTACCCATAGCTTGGGGAGAAGAAGAGGATTCATATCTTTCCCAAGGGTATAAATACGTAAGCGAATGTAATGGCTCTGACTTGAATTCGAAATCGGCTCTCCGATTTCTCAATCCGAGCCGCTATCCATTACCCCACCGTGTACAGATTTAAATTCACTCGAAACCTTAAGTAAATCTTATATATAAGATACCTTGCTTAAGGTGATGTGAAAATGCTCGTCTGCTTGTACCTCTCAAGAAAAGTATCTAACATCTGACATGATTTATCTTTGCAAAAGTGAGATTAAACCAAAGTTGGGGTACTGCGATTATGTCTTGGCTGTAGCTGATCAATCGGAATTTTTGAGTCTTGAAAATCGTTACGATGACATATCTTTCCCTCTTCAGTCCTTTCCCACAAATGAACGGTTGGGAACCCTTGGCTAATCTAACGTTATTTCCATATGTTCAGATCCACTTCACTCTTTATTGCCACCAATTCAGACATTTACCGCTAGAATTCATCAAGCTACGTCCATGTAAATTAACTGAAAATTATCTCACAAACAGTTTCCTCAGTGTTCCTTTTAGACGGACGAATTTCCGCACAGACATCTTTTCCCTTGGGAACTAGTACTTTGTAGAACAAAAAATCACGTGGATGCTTCCCTGAAATGTAATTCATTAATTGATTGGTTGACTTGCTTTTAACTCCTTCACCGGCCAATTATTTTAGGAAAAACGTTTAATTTTAAGACGAGTTTTTTATTTGATTTTAATATAGTAACTAAGAAATTGAGGAACCCTGAAGTACCCCGAACGGAGGCTAACTTCTCTGTCAGACGTATGAGTTGACACATGGACTTGGTTTCAAACTCAAAAGGGCATAATGAGAATCAAGATCGACATATTAACACGCCTGTTGCTGGTTTTTGAATATTATGTGTTGGACGTTTTTATTCGTTCATGTATGAAAAAGACACTTTCATTTAACCTTATATTCGTGTACGTCGAGAAAGGGGTTAAGTCTTATCAGCCTTTTGCAGGTTATTTTAAGCCAGAAAAATGTGTTTATATTACAAATTTGTTTTGGAGATAATAATGATTTACTGGTGCAAGTTAAAATAATTAACACTTAACTGGTAGGGTGGAAGAAGAAGTGGAAGCATTCCTTTCATGAGAACATTTGCGCTTAAGTGAATAATAAAAAAGCGACTGGAATTAGAACTCGGCACACCGATATTAAATTCCTTTATTACACCACCGCACATCTAAGCTTACGGTATCCGATATTTGCAAGAGTTCACCCCTCTAGATATTGACCAGTTTTGATGTTGTTTAATGATTGTACTAAAACCGGTGTTTCAACGTGATATGGCCGTAAACCTCCATGAACAATCCTAGCGTCTAAAATCTAGCAACAATCGCTGTCCGTCTTCCTTATCCTCAAAATTCTCATTTATTTTTACCCATTCTTATGCTAATTTCATACACTTCATTAAGTAGTCCTCTTCGAAAAATGGCTCTTTAACATTGTAGTTAGTGAATTTTAGTATATACTAGCAGTAGAGCCCGGCGTTGGCCGGGGATGTAACAGTAAGAGATAGATCAAGTATCGACCACCATAAAAACTGAAAAATAAAATTGACATAAGATTATTGTTTAAGGTTGACGGACACGCATGTCTTAATTAGTTTGTTTTTTTTTTACAAATTGGTCAAACCCAAACTCAAACAAAAATATTGTTTTCAATCGTTATGAGTCTACCGATTGAATAGATTTTTATTATAAACAATTGTCTTGTAAATGGAATTTTTAAAGCATTCTGAATGTAAAAATAAAAAAAAAAAGTGCAAGACAATAAGAAACACTACCTGCCAAAAAAAAAAAGTGAAGTTTTGTTAAAATCGGTTGAAAAATGTAGGAAATCCGATCCCATATATAAAGGAACACACACACACACACACAAACACACACACACACATCCTTGGTTTTATAATAAGTATAACTCGATATGAGTTGTCCCCCTTTCATTCCGCGAAAGTGATGCCTCTTAATCGTGTTTTCAAATTGATTTCGTGCACAAACAATTGTGTTTTCCAATTTTTGGTGCTGTCAGAACCACCGCAAGGTAATTTTACCTAGTCCTGTGAAGTTTTGTTGAAATCGGTTGAAAAATGTAGGAAATCCGATCCAATATATAAACGTACAGACACACACACACAGCCTGGGTTTTATAATAAATATGATATATAAATAATATATACTAAAATTTTTATATATATATATATATATATATATATATATATATATATATATATATATATATATATATATATATTTTAGTTGCAATCTATTATTTATATCAATCCGATGCTATCATATTGGTTGGGGAACAAAAGCAATGTTTGCAAATGAAAAGGTAAAACGAGATAGGATCTGTCATGGTTAGCACCACAAGAAGCTACCCAAAAGCATGTAACGGGGCTGAATGAAATGGGTTGTTGAATGTTTGGCGTTTCGATCGTTCGGGTAAAGAGATGGAAAGAAAGTCAAAGTGGTGAGGCAGGTTAGCTTTCTAGTTACGCTCTGTGTGTATCTTTGTTTTTATTATGAACACGATCTTGACGGGTAAACGTCGTTTGCACATGTGACACGTCTACTTAGATCCATTTGGATACAGATACTTGCATTCACGAAGCGAGTAAATGAACACAGAAAAATGTCTAACAAGACATAAAACAACCCTTAGCACTCACATTACAGACAATAAACACAGGCACATAGACGCACACTGACACACGTAAATCGCAGACAATTTAAAAAAAAACAAAATCATCTCACACGCCAAGCAAGGCGATAATGGGATGAGGGAATGAAAGAGAATGAGAAGACTTTAATGGACAGGAGTAAGGAAAGAACAATAAAGAAACAGATTTCAGGGAAACGGAAGATAACAATTGAGGCTGCGTTTAAATTTTGAAAGAGTGTTAACCTAGATGAAGAGAATCTCACGTGTTAGAATTGCAAGCAAAGAAACTGTTATAACAGAAGATGCGGTCAGTATCTATAAATTATTCCCCCCCCTCTCTCCCTCTCTTTCTCTCTCTCTCTCTCTATCTATATATATATATGTATATATTGTGGACTCTCCCGTCGTATTCGACGTATGAGGTTCAAGTAGCCCACTCCTAGGAACCGACAGCCAGACACCAGAACATATGATTTGATTATAGTGGTGAAGACTTTGTACAGAACCATCCGCACTTTTTGAAGAGACGAATACTAGACCTGGTGCACTACGGGCAACAAAATACACAAACGACCCCACAACATGTTTTAAATTCAGAGTTTTCCCTCTCCTAGACCAGTTGCCATCAAAGGCTATAGAATCCTGCTATTTATCCATAGCTGGAAGGAGAAGAAGAGGATTCATACCTTTCCCAAGTTTATTAGCACCTAAGTGAATGTAATGAATTCGACTGGAATTCGAACTCGGCTCTCCGAGTCCTCAATTTCCACTACCCTACCGTGCCTCCTATTTGTATATATTGGGTATGACAGCAAAATCGACCAAATCGTGTAACAGCAAAATTATTCAAGTTAGATTAAGTTTTGTATCTGAGAAATGATTAAAGATATTTTACTGGAATTTTTCGAAGTTTTTATAAAACTACTGGACTCTACTTTCAGCAGTAAGAATATATAATTTACTCTCCAAACTTAACAGAAGAATCGTAATGAAATCGAACATAAAAGAAAATAATATGTTCTTTACTTAATCGTAGCTAAGGATCTGAGGCTCATGAAAGTTCGAAATAAAGTTTATATATATATATATATATATATATATATATATATATTATTCCAGAATCAGTTTTCATGATGATCTTAGCCCTCTCTAACATTCTAGTTTTCTGTCCTGGACTAACAAGGTGCCTCACGCATTTACCGTACAATTTAATTTTCAAGTCTTTTTTCACTGCTCTTTGGACTGTCATAGATGAAACTCCTCAATCATTTTCCAATCATCTTATGGATTGAGTTGAATCTTTTCTAATTAATCTATTTAGCTCGTAGTTGAAATGATGATCTCTTTTCCTGTTGCAACCTCCTAATCCACTTTTCCTCTTTAATGTTCCCTCTTTGTTAAATTCATGCACCGTTCTCTTGATGGTTCTTGAATGGACTTTGAAGATGGAAGCCAGTGTATGAATGTTGGTACCATTACTTAAGCCCTGAATGATCTTTTTTCTCTCATCATTGCCCAATTTGGAAGACGGAGGGGCTGACCCAAAGCTATTTTAACCTGTTCTTTTTCTTGCCTAATAACTCAAAGGGTTTTTTAATGATTCTTACAACAAATGGTATCAAAATAGTTAAAGGTCATATCTGAAAACCTGGCAAAAAGAAACTCAATTAGTTTAGTGTTTTTTTTTTTTTTTTTCTTTAGATATTAAACATTTTGACGGATGAACAATTATGCTGTTAGGCAATTTTGACAATTTTGCTGTTACCACAGGTATATATATATATACTAAAGAAAAACAGACCACTTTAAGGTACCATTATAATAATGTATTTCACCAGAGCCCTTTTGAAAGACGCCGGATCATCAGATAGCACTTCCAAAAATATTAGCTCTGGATTGACATTGAGCTCTCAGGATTTCATCCTCATTGGGATTACCCATACGGATTACCAAGCTTTTCATAACTTAACTTAATACCCCCACCAAATATCATCAACTAGCAATATGCTCACAATGTGTTGCCAACGTTTGGAATATATTAAAAAAATTCCTATAATTCAAGATATATACATACAATAATCCATATATTCAGGTAAAAATAATTAAAAAAATCATCCTCGATAATGACTTAAAGAAGGGGCTCGTATATGCAGATCATTCAGCCATTTCTTGCACACTATGAGAGGGGGAAAAGAAAAACACTTGCGCGAACACAGGAGTCGCATAAAGAGCTTGGTCACAGTGTCATGTCGGTTGCCTTTATACAAATATATATTATATATTCTTTTTCTTGTATATGTGCAATTAATTTTTCTGAATTTAATGAATGCAAAATTTGTAGATATTTATTTGTTGGTTCGGAGCGCTTTCGGCTAAAATGTTAGCAATATTTAAAACTTGTTGTTTTTTTTTATTTTACTATGTGTGAAAGTGCTAAAAAAAGGTTGCTGAGAGTATACATGTTCCATATACACAAACACACACATACACACACATATGGAGAGAGATAAATATATAGAGAGGGATAGACAGTTAGACAGAGAGAGAGAGAGAGAGAGAGAGAGAGAGAGAGAGCTGACAGATAAACAGACTTAGACAATGATGTTCAAATGCATGTCTTTCTAACTAAAGTTGTCGAAGCAACACCGATCGTCCAGGACAGATAAATCTATTGAATTTAATCATATTTATAAAAAAAAAATTCTTCTTCCATATTCTGTGTCTCTTCAGGTCGGAAGCGATAATGGCTCACCACGTTTTCCCATTCCTTTTAGCTCTCAATAAATTTTGTATTTTCTCTATCTTCGCTAATCTCTATTCTGCCAGCCATTTACATACGTTCGTCTGGTAGGTTATTCGCTGTTTTTCTCTGTCTTTTTTATCTTCAAAATATCCAGTGAGTGTCAAATTTTCAAAGTGCTCTTTCTTCATAATATAGACTAGAAATTTTCAATTATCTCTTTTTTTTATTTTAAGAATAAGTGTTTCTTTTTTTTTTTTAAAATTCGTTGCTGCTCACATGTTCAATTCAATATATTCTGAGAATCTTTCTGTAGAACTACGTTGCTTTTATCGTCAAGTCTCTTCTTCATTTGTAATGACATTATCAAGAATTCTTTGCCGAAAATGAGGACTCATATTACATAATATTTCAGTACTTCTTTATTTTATTAAAAAAGGATCCTTACTTGTTGACGCGAAATCCAAATTATACTAAAAACCTTATAAAAGGACAACATTTAAGCTTAGTTTTTCGATTTTTACATTTAACAATTTCACCATTAAAAAAGGGTGTTTAAAAATCTTAAGAGAATAACATTTCAGATATTAGCCACATTTAAACCATCGTAGTATTCAGTCGAGGAGGATAGCGGCTCGGATTAAAGAGAGCCGGGTTCGAATTCCATTTGAATCCATTATACTCACTCACGTGTTAATACCCTAGAGAAAGGCATGACTCCCCTTCTTCTCCCACAAGCTATGGGTAAATAGCAAGACAGAATGATTTCTATAGTCTTGGATGGCAGCTGCTCTACCGCAGAAAGAAATGGCAACCTACTGTGGGAAAAAAATCTGTCTCGTCAGTCATGTATAGATAGATACATGATGGCCTAAGCGTGTATCATCCATGGTACATAACTGAATTGAATATTCAGTCAGAATACACATTATTTAGTTTTTAATTATTTGTCTGTTTGCTTTTTTATTTTTGGTTATTTAAATTAATTAATTACTTTATTTTTTCTGTACGTTGACCTCAGATTTGGCACCTGCTCGATACTAAAACATTATAAGATTAAGAAAATGTACACATTGTAAAATGAAAACATTTATTTATCAGATAATATATTTTCATATTTTTTTACTCAATATATATGTATAATTATAATATATTAGCAACAATACTATTACGTTTTTTATAGTTTTACTCTTTTCTTATCTATTGATCCGTTTCCGTTATTGTCATTAAAATAATAATAAATACATTTGATAGCGAACTGTTTACTCCAACATCCAGTGTAAAATATATATAGCCATTCATTGTCATGGGTTAGGGTTTGCGTGAAAGAAATTAATCCCAATCGCGAAGCCTTCTGGTGTCTCAAATCTTGTAGTGCCTTCCATGACGGTAAGGACTAGGAAGTGGGACAAAACTGAACGCGACCAACCACTGAAGACCCCCAACGATCCAAGAATAGGCAAGAATCTACAACGTCCTAACCAGCGTTAGAGGACAGTCCGATGCAACCAAGTTTGCCTGATCTCGCCTGTCTCAATCCCCTTTGCGCAACCAGGTAGGCGCTTCTGACAAAGTGTGTGCGCTTCTGTCACGCAGAGTTGTGTGTAATTCAAATTCAGGCGACTGCCTTGTCAAAATATCTTTGGCTTCGCTTATCTTTCAGCAAGTCCAGCGCCAATTGTCCCTTAGGCGTTGGGTAGGCTTGGTAAACTGGAGGCGCTTAATGCGTGTTCGTGATGGTCGTTCAACACTCCTCTGTGACTCCTGCTCACGACTCCTCGGGAGTAGGCCGAGCCTTCACAGCTATCTCCGTCACCACTACCAGAGCGAATAAAGGAAATAAGAATCGAGAAAAGGACGACCCCAATGCACGGATATGAGCGAGAGACGACGTTTAGATGTGTATAAAAATCTTACAAAAATGAAATCTCTAATGTTACCAGTGATTCATTGTGACGTGTCAGAATTATTTTTTTCTCGCCGGAATCCATCTTTCACATTTAGAAATCTACCATTTTTCCGTGTATAGAATACTTTCACAAAATCTGATCTAGTTCGCCCGTTGTACATCTGGAGATTCTTGAAAAAAGTCAAAGGGTCGGTAATATAATCGATCCGGTCCAAGAATCTCGACTTGAGTTACTATCTCACCGATATGACGTAGCTTTCCTCGGTCTTTTCCAAGCATGATTTCATGGCAACTGCTCTGGATAATTTTTCACTGGTGCTTTGGTTACATGAATCTAAGGGTGCTGCTAGAATGGCAGCTAGATACCAAAGTTTAACTATTGAACTGGCAAGCTGCAGTCTACTCTAACAGTTTCTTTTCTCGTACTTCCAACCTGTGGAAATACCTTCCAATTCCTTGCTTCCCTCGTAACTAAAATCGTCAATCGCTATCTTCTGTCTTCTTGAATCCTGTTCCTGTTTTGTCCCTTCTCCAATCTCTCCCATTCACAGTCTTCTCCTTCTCCTTCACTTCCATTCTCTGTGACCGTCCCTCTGCCTTCTAGTGGCATTATCACCTTGCTTGGGGTGGAATGATTCAAAAAAGTTAGACACCTTTAAATTATCATAATAATAAAAATTACTGATTGCTTTAATTTATTTTTATTTTTTTGTTTTCTTTATGATTACATGATTTTTTTTTATTTAATTATTTATTTTTGAATCGCTTCGTCCAAAGTAAGGTAATAAATTCTACTAGGTTGCAATTCGTTACTCAGAGTGATAAAATACAGAAATGATAATAAAAGAAGTTCAAGGAATTAAAAGTTGATATTGCGTTTAAATTTGTGAAGATTGTAGTTGACTGGAAAGCATCATAAGAGGTAATAGAAAAAAGCTCATAAGAATATCATAGTTGATGAGAGACTTCCATAAGTAAGAAATGTGAGAGAAAAACATATTAACATAGAAAATATATTGTTGCAAATAGCAATTTCAGCAGTGAAATTATGAGACATATCAATCTCGTACCATGTTTGAATTCGTGAATCGAGGTACTAACTAAAACAGCACAATCAACGTGAACGATTACCATGAAGCTATGTTATGAAGGTGGGACAATGACTGAATCAGACATGCCATGATAGGACAGATAATATTGCCGATTTTAGTCATTTTTTTATTATTTTATTTTTGAACGATAATCCTAAAAATGTTAAATCTATACTATATGAAAAAGTTATGTGTCACAGTATCAATCAATTTTTAAATGTTTGCATGCTACAAAATATTTAATATATAACAGGAAAATTCTCCAGAGTCAATGTGTAACATCGTAAATAAAATAATAACAAATAAAAGTTAGCAGTTTTTTTCTCTCACCTCTCGCTTGTGGAACTCACTTCCGGTTCCATGCTTTTCAGTGACATTTAATTTATGAAAAGTTAATGCAATTTTAATCTCTGTCTGATGTTCATCTGATTACTCTTCTTTTCTTCTCGTTCCTTAGTAATGTTTATGTTTTCAAACTTATCCACATCCAACAACCTATTGTGTCTTAGTGGATTTGCTGCCTTGCTTGGGGTGAATGCAATTAAAACATATCATGAAACTAGACAAAGCAAATAAATAAATAAAAACAAATAATTAAGCAATCACTATTTTTTTTTATATGTCAGTGACTTAAACCTATCTGACATTTTGAATTGTTTGTATTTACTGAGAGAAATTTCTAATTTTGTTTTAAACAATTAACTTTTAAAGCGGTGAAAACTTAAAAGCCTGAAAAATCGAACAGTAGTAGTTTAAAAGTTGTCCATTTGTAATGTTTTTAGTATAGAACTATTTTATTATTTGCCGTCGAGAATTAATGTTTTTTATACTAAAACAATAAAGAAACTAAACACATTCAATATATTTATCTGACCCCGACGATAAGTGCATCTGTGAAACTTGATGTCGGAATGATAAGTCTTTTCAAAATTTTCTTAATGTATTAATAGGGTTGGGCTGTGTTTAATATTGGAAAATTTGTTTTCAAAATTTCCTCACATTAAACCGGCTTAAGTTGTAGTAATTTATAAGACATGATTTTCTTGGTGATAGTCATCTGTATACATACACACAAACATATACATTTACATTTTTTAAGCATTTCACCCCAAGCAAGGCTGAAGTGCCACTAACACGCAAGGGTTACAGCGAGAGAGAAAGTAAGAGTAAAGAGGAGTGTTTGATGAAAGGATAAAAAGAAGGTCGGTGATCAAGATCAAGGCATCAGAAGATGTCTATTGACATTACATTTGAATATTTGAAGATTATAACTATCAGGGAAGCAAGTAAGAAGAATGGAGTTCCACTGTCGGGTAGTGCGAGAGAAGAAGCTGTTGAAGGAGAAGATTTGGTTTGGTTTGGCTTGTTTTACGGCATATCAACCTCAATGCCAATAAGATTTTTATTGCTGTAATAATTTTTCCAAAAATGTATTGCTGATAATATTTTTCTTTTCATTTTTTAAAAAAAAGTATAGTTCGTAAATGTATTGCTGGTAATAATTTTTTCTTCAAAAATTAATTGCTGGTAATAATTTTCTTACAAAGAGGCTTATTTTTACAATTTCATAGTTTTTTGACCCAGTTTGTGGGTTAACTATTTACCCATAGCTGGGACCCAGACAAATGCCACCACTACGGGTCAGAGTAGACCTGGGACCACTAGCAATTAAGAGGTGGTCCCACGTTCCTCAAAACCTCCTGATCAGAGGTCTTCCTGATGGAAGTAGTTTATCGTCTTGCCCAGGACGCGGATGTAGTTTATACCCAGGCCGACTGAAGTAGAAGAGGCGGTTACATTTAACTGTTTCAATAGGGAAATTGTGGGACCGAGATGCAAATGTAGTAGCACGTTTAAATTTAAGCAGTTGGGGCACCAGTGAAAATAGCTCGTAAGAACACACACACACACACACACACACACACACACACATATATATATATATATATATATATATATATATGTTGTGGTAGGATCCACCTAATTTGCATAGTGGAGTAACGACCATATAAATATGGTTGGTACCGGGAAGAGAGGGTGGAATCAAGAGATTCAGCCAGAGACTCTGCCCGACTGCGACTCAGTCAACACATTCTCCAGGAACGGTCTTACCAGGAACATACAAAAAGACTATATGTAAATATTGTGTACACTTTCTTGTTTCAATACATTTTGTTCTAAGTACATTTTGTGTTGCATTATTATTCCATGCATTAGTCAAGTTTCAACAATATATATATATATATATATATATATATATATATATATGTATGTGTGTGTGTGTGTGTGTCCTAAAAATTGCTCAAGTCAAGAAATATCAGCACGATACATTGTTGCCTCATGCTGTTTAAATAAATAATGACAATAATAATAATAATTTTTATTTTAATTAATATTAATAACGATAATATTCTTTCACTTGATATCGAACCTTATAATTTTAAAAAGAATAACTGACTTACATAGGTTATCTTAAAAAAATGACAGTGGTAATGTGTCCTCGGTATGACGATAAACTACATCCAGCAGCAACGTTCCTGAATAGGACATTTCAGTTTTTGAGGAGCTTGGAACCGCCTATTAATTGCTGTTGTTTCCAGGTAAAATTTGACCTGAGGTTGTAGAACATGTTAGGGTCTCAGAACTGGGGAAATAGTGACCCCCCAAAAAAACACTATGAAAGTAAAATAAAATACATTTTTATTGTAAAAATACCACCAATACATTTTCATATTAAAAATTACAAAACATACATATTTGTAGTCAAATTACGAACACTACACACTTACAGTAAAATTACCAATAAAACATACTTACAGTAAAGTGACCAACAATGCCTATTTATAGGAAAATGACTAACAATATAATTTGTCTGTGGTTGAAGACATACAATTACGTTCAAAGTATTTAGATGTCAGCATTAAATAACCCATGGAGAGTGATATGCCGATAAACAAAATCACCCAAACGACCAATATGAAAAAAACTCTTTCATGACATTAATCCACATAAGTACAATTTCTTAAATTAAACTATATTTCAAAATATAACTTCAACAAAACTACAAAATAAAACACATATATCACCGCCTCTAGTAATTATGTCCACGCAAACATGTATGTGCACATACATATGAGTATCAACATACATATGAGTATCAACATACATATTTACAACTATGTACGCAGAATAACATATATCACATCTTTATTACTTCAAATATCCCAAGAAAATTAAATTTCGGTATTAGATGACCCATAACTAGTCGATGTACCGTGAAATAAATAAACAAGACACTGGTCAACCGAGGATTAGTGAAATAAAATCTTTGTTATTGATGTTAGACACACATAATCTCTCTCTTTCTCTCTCTCTCTCTCTCTCTCTCAAACACACACCTAAAATATATACACACACACACATATATATATATATATATATATTATATATATATATATATATATATATATATATATATATATATATATAGATAGATAGATAGATAGATGGATGGATGGATGTTACTTTTGTTGCTCAATAATGTTCGTTTGTAAAAACTGTATGTTTCTAAAAAATGAATAAAACAGGCCCGGAAGCTTCAGAAGTCCAATATTAAGAAATATTCATGTGTTTAGATTTGCCAATGTTTCTTTTTTGCTTCGCCTTCGGCACATTCAAAGGTGGATTTGAAGAAATGTAATAAAAATGGAAAGGGTTTTTATACTTTGTCCGCAACTATTTTCTCAATCGATTTTCCGTTGATCTGTTGAACCTCTCTAAATATACAGACATCAAAAAAAAATATATATATGTATGTGTGCGAGTGTTTGTTTCTGTGTGTGTGTGTGTGTTTGTGCTTTGTTTGTTTTTTGATTTTGTCGACTGCCCAGTAGGCTATGGCCATTTGGGCAACGTCTGTAAGTCCCTGTGGGAAAGTGAAGGGAGGCATAACATCGGCATCATTTCATACACCTTCGTAATCACCAACAGACTCATCGAACTCTTTACGAATCCTCTGCACTGTCCTCAGATTGACACCCAAACACACAGAAATGTTTGCACAGGAGGTTTCGGCGCGAATGCCAAGCAGTACATGCCGTTTCCGTTATGGCAGAGTGAATTGCGTCATGGTGCTCTTTTTTCTCACGGTCGGTGTCCAACTCATCTTACTATACAGTCGACAAAATCAAAGACAAAAAACATGCAGGCGTGAAATTAAAAATAAAAATTGCGACAATTTACCCAACGCACCATATATATATATATATATATATATATATATATATATATATATATATATATATATATATATGTAAAGAAAAATGTATATTTTAAAACGAGACAGAAACCGCAAACCATTTTGATTACAATGTGGATTTGTTTTAGTATATATATCATATTTTATTCTTCATATTTTTGCTACACGGGTTTCTCGTCTCGTGACCTTCCTCAAGCAAATTAAAAGAATCAAGTTTAAAGGAATACAATTTCTTTTAATATTTCATTGTTCATTTTCTGTATCTGTAGTAAAACTTGATCTCATTTTTTAAACATTTTGGCAAGAGTAACTTTCTGCCTAAGTGGTAATGATGCCATTAGGTTTGATCTTGGTAGTGGCGATGACAGGTGGGTTAATGATAGATGCCCCCTATCCAAACATCACATACAAACACACGCACCTACTCACATTTAAATTGTTTTCTTTTCGGATGAAAAATTATATAAAAACTGTCCATACTCCAACATCTATGAGAAGACTTACACTACACTTCTCTGACCATAGCTCAATTAGGTCTCAAATGCTCCCGGAGACCTATTGGACCTTATTCGTAGCATACCTGTCGCCGACACAAATAAAATAGTATCATCTACATGCAAAAAAAGGCTAACAATAATGTAAGCCTTATTAATAAAAACAAAAATAAACAACACTCAATGATATCAACTATGAACATGGACACAATATCTTGACCGTGTTTTGAAAATGAAAACGTTACATAAATACATACATACAACAAACTATTTCTTGTTAACAGTTAATATATTTCAACCTTGAAAATGGCTAAATGTATAGCCGAAAGCGATCGGATAAAGAAAACAATTGGACAGTTTTTATATAATGTATCATCTAAAAAGAAAGAAAAATAGATCACATGAGAAATTGTATAAAAAAAATAAATGAAAGTACCTTGTCTATCGTATTCAATGAAATGTGCACCCCTCACACACACACACACATATATATATATATATATATATATATATATATATATATATATATATATATATATATTTGTGTGTGTGTGTTTGTGTGTGACAACAAATAAAGATCCACAGGTAGAGAGTCGGTAAGGTAATTTGAACCTTTAATTCTAATGCTTTATCTCTTGATAGTGTGTACTTTAATTTCTATGCCTCCGGAGACTCTTTTTGCAGAAAAATGACAATTTCATTTCTTTTGAAGAAATAGATAAGCTTTGATATGAACATATGAAGCTACACGATAAAACTGTGCATATATATTTCTTTATACATAGGATTAGTGTCTATAGAAATAAGATCTGCGTGTTCAGAATAAGGTTAGATTAAAAGATTTGTACATTATCCTGATCCTTAACGCTGGAAGGAACATTTCCAGAAATTAATTTGGATGTAGAATTCCAGGGAAAGAAATGCGAAAAAAGAAATTATTATTAAAAAAAGAAAATGCAATAATAAACGAGAAATATGAAAAAATCTGCAAAACGGCGAAAGTTGAAGTTCAAGAAAATGAACATTACAAAATATTTCATTACGTAGAATTTCCGTCGTAATGAGACGTTTTGATCAATATCCGTCCGAGTGGATAATATCTAATCATCAGGAGTTTTTTTTTAAATGAAAATTCCAGGGATTTCAGAAATACAGGGAATTTAAATTAAAACTCATAATTGCAATATTCTAATCATTAATCATCCATTATGCCTGGTGGATTTCGTGAAAAATAGTTGCTGTTTGCCTCATAATAGAAATTTGTCCCGTAATAGTTTTTAGATTTTATAATAAAAGCGAAATGAAATAGAAAATTAATAAAAGTTAATAATGGGTATTAATTCCCTGCTTAATATATTAAATAACAGGGTAGACTATGTCCTCTATCACTGGATGACAACCATTAAATTGGTTGCAACCCAGAGAGAGAATTATGGAGAAAGCAATAGGAAAGAATGCCGTTCTTTCCCAAGAATGCATGACAATTCACGGATAATAAAAAGAAAAAAAAACTTTAGTGATAAAAGATCGTGATATGGCATTTAAGAAAAATAAAACCATTATATTTTTT
Organism: Acanthosepion pharaonis; assembly: GCA_903632075.3. Classification (NCBI taxonomy): domain Eukaryota; kingdom Metazoa; phylum Mollusca; class Cephalopoda; order Sepiida; family Sepiidae; genus Acanthosepion; species Acanthosepion pharaonis. The sequence goes on from CAHIKZ030004683.1 coordinate 2,965,202, forward strand.
TAAATCGAATATAGACACTCTTCATTTATAAGTGAGTTTTGTTCCAACCAACTGGTTAGTATACGAAGTGGTCACAAATTGAAAAGAGATATATGGCTGCTATTTCAAGCATGCTGAAATGGGCTTGTCTCAATGAAATTTAATACCATTTTTGCACACTTTGTAACATTTCTAATTTATTTTAAATGTTTATACAGTACGGTAGTGTAATAAAAAATAAACGTAATGAACAAATTCGAAAACCAGTTCGATATTTGGTAAAATGCATTGTATACGGTAAATAAAGTAAAACTAGAATTTTATTTATTTTTCATATTATTCATTCATTTTATTTATTTTGATTAACGGACAAAATTACGCGATACCTATACAATTTTATTTTCGGTTTTGAAGTTTTCTTTTGTTTTGTCATCAGATTTGATATTTGGTCCCATGTGCGGTGTCTCTAAGTGAGGATGCTGAAATTTCCTTTACATGGCTTTTAATTTTGTTTAATTACTTCACTCCAAGAATAGAAATAATTCTATAAATATGCAATGAGTTACTGAAAGTGAAAGAACAAGATTTAGGAAGACAGCAGACTGCGACAGACTTTGCATTTAAATTTCTGAAGATTGTAGGTTGCAGGAAAGCAAGAAATCGGAAAATAATTCTATTAAAATATAACTTAAGGTTACATTTAGCTATTCCCTCAGAAAAAAAAACAAAAAACTATGAGGTTTATCTGCCAATCTAGTAATACGCTTGAATTAATGTTGTCACAGTACCAAGGAGGAGAACACATTGGGACAACTGACATGAAAATATTAATAGATATGACAGCGGAAAGACACGTCACGACAGTGGAAAAGTGACTGAAATTTGATGCCAGGTCAGGACAGATAAGATTACCGACACTTATTTTATTCTGTCATTTTGTCCAGATGTATGAAAATATTTCCATAACTCACACACACACACACACACACACGTACACACACACACACACACACACACACACACAACAATAATAATAATAATAATTGTTATGGGACCTTACCCATAATAATAATAATAATGGACTATTCCATACTTAATAAATACTGCGCCTCAGGGAGTAGGCAAGGGAGTCAGTAGTTCAAGCGAAGAAGTCAGTAGTTCAAGTCAAGTCAAGAGTCGAATCAGAAGCAGTCCGAAACAGAGTCGCCTTCAGACAATTACTGCAAGACATTGGAATAATGATACTGGTCGAGACTACATTGTTTTCTCTAATAAACCTGATTGTTCATACTAACACTTCTACTTCTCTGTATATATTACTGTTTATAATATATCTGTGTTATTCCATACCTGTGTTCGCGTTCTTCTTTATTGGTTCTACCTTGGACTATCACCGTAGTACAAGGAACCGGACCATAACAACAACAACAACAACAACAACAATAATAATAATAATAATAAGCAAAATTAACATTCAAGAAAGGTAGAATTACAGCAAAAGTAACATTCAAGAAAGGTAGAATTACAGAAACACCTTTAATAGATTTAGATTTTGTCACAAAGATTCGGGAACTGGAGGATGATGAAGCTTATAAGTACCTAGGAATTAGCGAAGGAGATGGCATACAACACCCCCAAATGAAAGACAAAATAAGAAAAGAGTACTACAGACGTGTACGTCTGGTACTAAATACTGAGCTAAACACAAAAAAAAAAACAGAATATCGGCCATAAACACATTGGCTGTCCCTGTGGTGCAATACAGCTTTAATGTCCTTAACTGGACCATAGCTGGAATTAAGCGAATGGACGCCAAAACGAGAAAGCTTCTCACGTGCTATCGCATGCATCATCCCAAAGCTGATGTTGATCGTCTGTATGTACCCAGATCCGAAGGAGGCAGAGGATTAGTTCAACTAGAACTGTCCTACAAAACTACAACAATTGGCCTCCAAATATACTTGGAAACTACAGCAGACTGAATGATGGTATGCGTCAAGGAACATGAAAGTAGTAAGCGTCTTTACTCCGTAATAAAAGAAGCCAACACATTCAAAATGGAGTTCCAAATGGGCGTAGAGATGCAACTACAGCACAATACACCGAGTGAAACTGCAAAATACTTAAAAAAAGACAGCAAAGACGAATGCAACCGACCAGATACAGAAGCGCTGGCAGCATAAACCTCTTCATTGCCAATACTCTGCCCGTACCAAACAAGCTGACGTAGACAAAACCCGTACCCATCAGTGGCTACGTCGTGCAGAGTTGAAAGCTGAAACTGAAGGTTTTATCCTTGCTGCACAGGACCAATGCTTGCTAACTAGGAATTATCAAGCACATATACTAAAATATTGTGTCAGCCCAAAATGCAGATTCTGTTATAAATATCCAGAAACGATTGATCATCTTGTATCAGGTTGCACGATATTGGCACCCACTGAATATAAAACCCGGCATGACAGAGTGGGCCAATATCTGCACTGGAAAATCTGCAACTTCTATGGGAAGAAAACTGAAAGAAACTGGTGTGAACACCAACCAGAGCCGGTTACGGAGGTAGGACCTGTTACATTTCTATGGGACTACACAATTTCACACTGACAGAACAATTAAAGCCAACCGCCCAGATATTGTTATTAAAGACCACAAACAAAAACGGTGCCTCCTTATTGATAAGGCAGTCCCTGCTGACTGCAATGTATCTTTGAAGATATTCAAAAAGCTGTCAAAATACAAGCACCTTGAAATAGAAATCTCGAAAATGTGGCATATGGGAACATCACCAATACCTGTTGTAGTTGGAGCTCTAGGACTGGTTGGAAAAGATTGCAGTAGACTAATTGAAGGGATTGCTGGAAGTTCATGCCTCAAGGAGATACAAAAAATTGTTCTGACAAGTATAGCCCACACTTTACGAATGGCTTTATCTATGTAATTTTCTTTTTTTTTTTTTGTCAGTGGAAAGTGTCATGATGCCATTTCTAACCTTAGGTCCCTGGACGGGACCCGGAAAGAAATGTGTAAACGCCAGAAATCAAAGAAAATAAAAATAATAATAATGCTGAAAGCAATCGTTAGTTGTATAAAAAAGATATAAATCTAGTAAGTGAAACGATCTCCCAGTAACATCGTCTGCATTTTCCTTGTTTGAACTTCCGGTTGAGAAAAAAAAATGTGTAGGATCGCTTCTTATTTCCGTTCCAAGTTATGAAGGAAGCCTGCTGCCGATGAATCCAAACCCTTGGCAGCACATTCCTTCTTCGCCTCAAATAGAGAGGTTGATGAATACCGACATCAACATAGCTGATCAAGGGATTGGGCAATTATTGCTTTTGGCCCATGCGTATGAGTTTGGCCATACTATATTAAAACGACCCTATGAAACATACTGCCACTTAGGAGAGCTGGTGAAATACCGTGCACATGTTTGGCATTTGTTCAATTTTTAAGGACTTCCCGAATTTCAGTGCAAGATGCAGATCAGCTAACGGGTCTTCGGTCAGTTCAGGTATTAGCGATGAAACTAGTGCCAACTATGCCCACACTTCGGAATGTACTTCGTCCAGAGCTGCAAAGAGATGGCAGAACTCGGACAATCTTTGTCCCTATTTATTTTATCCGTGAACCGTCTATATATTACATCCTATTCTTTAATGGAGCAGTTAAGAAAATTCAAGATCTATCATTAAAGGAATACGCACCCAAATTCATAGATGTACTTATTTTAGAGAAAGCATTATTCGTTCCGAACTTGTGAAATCTGGCGTCAGAGTCTGTCCATGAATGATCATGTTTAGCTGACTTCAACGGGCGGGTAAACAAGCAAACAATTATCTTTTCTACAAAACTAAAGCTTGTGGGTCCACTTAACCTCAAATCTCAACTGTAGCCAAGCAATTAGCAAGAGTCGGGTTCTTTTCAGTGTGCCAAGTCTGATTTGCTTGTTAAAGAGAAATTTGGCAGAACATCTCGAGTGGCACGGAAGGAAACCCTAAGACTGGAAATCAAGAAGAGAAATAGAAAACCTACTTGAACAACAAGCATTTGTCTTTTTACCGTTATATCTATCGGCGTATCTCTTTTTTCATACTAAACTTTTCTACTTTTACAGACATTCTCTCTGTATGCTTTGTAGTTTCTTATTTAAAAGTTACATAGGTTTTCTCTTTTAATATTTTCTTTCTTTCATTTTTTCTCAGCATATATATATATATATATATATATATATATATATATATATATATATATATATATATATATATTAAAGTATTTTAACATCTTTCGTTCGTTCTTTCTCTTGACCTGTCATTTCCTTGGTTTATTCCATTTCAAATATTTAATTTCCTTTTCTTTGTTTATTTTATTTCTGTCTTATTTCTTTAGTTTTCTTTCTTTTTTCTTCCTTTGTTTCTTTCTTTCTCAATTTCCATATTCTGTTCTTCTTTGTTACATCGTCCTTTTGTTTGTTTTATACGCTCTTCCTTTTTGCTCCATCTTTCTTAAACTTGCTTTCTTCTTTCTTTCTTTCTTTCTTTCTTTTTTCCCCTTTCTTTCTTTCTCAATTTCCATATTCTGGTTGTTTCCTATTTTTATTACGACTCTTTCTTTTAGTATCTTTCTTTCTTTTTTCTACCTTTCTTTCTTTCTTTCTTTCTTTCTTTCTTTCTTTCTTTCTTTCTTTCTTTCCTTCTTTTCTTTCTTTCTTTCTTTCTTTCTTTCTTTCTTTCTTTCTTTCTCAATTTCCATATTCGGTTTTCCTTTGTTACATCGTTCTTTTGTTTGTTTTATCCACTCTTCCTTTTAGCTCCATCTTTCTTAAACTTTCTTTCTTTCTTTCTTTCTTTCTTTCTTTCTTTCTTTCTTTCTTTCTTTCTTTCTTTCTTTTTGCCATCACGGTTTTATTCCTCGCTATATTTTCATTTTTTTTATTTCTATCTATTTTTTTCATTTTCCCTCAAAGCTATATTTTTCTATTTTCTATTTATTTTTTTCTATTTATTTGTAATTTTCTTCCTTCTCCCAACAATTCTATATTATTCCTTCTAAACAATTTATTCCTTCTTTCATGCTTTTCTCATTTCGTTTAAAACTTTTATTCCATGTTCTATCATTACCGTATTCTTTCTTTTTCCTTTTGAATAAATTTGATTTTCATCAAAACCTTATTTTTCTTTCATTTTTTCTTCATTTATTTAAATGTTTCTTCCATTTTATAATATTGCTATATTCCATCTTTTCTCATCTTTTTACCTCATTCTTTTCTTTTTTTTCTTTCTTCTTTCCTCCATCTATTCGTTATTTCATTAATTCCTTCTCATTTTATTTTAAATTTATCTTTTTATTTTTTAGAATTGAATTTTTTTTCTTACTTTGGTTCTTTCTATCATTTTTAATGAATACTTTGTTCATTTTTACACTTATTTCTTATCTTATTTTTGTTATTTTTTTCTTTTTCAATCAATGTTTATTATTTCTTCGCTTTTTGCAGCAGTTCTCCATTGTCTTTCTTTTCATTCTGTATTTTTCTTTTAGTTATTTCTTCTCTCATTTATTTTTCATTCTTTCTTTTTTGACATATGATTTTCTTTATTTCATTTTCTCTCTTTAATCGCTTCATTATCTTTTTACCACTTCAATTCACTTGTATATTCCTTCCTTCCTTCCTTCATTCCTTCATTCCTTCCTTCCTTCCATTCTTTCCTTCCTTCCTTCCATACTTACTTCCTTCTTCCATTTTCTTCCTTTCCTTTCCTTTCCTTCCTTCCTTCCTTCCTTCCTTCTTCCATCCTTCCATCATTCCTTCCTTCCTTCCCTCCTTCATTCTTTCTTTCTTTCCTTCCTTCCTTCCTTCCTTCCTTCCTTCCTTCCTTCATTTATTCTTTCTTTATTTATTTATCTATTTCATTCCTCCTCTCTTACTGGTCTTACATAAGACCATTTTTGTATTATCTTTCTTTTCTATTGACAATGTTCAGCCCAATATTTAAGCAGTTTCTTTTTTAATTCTTCCATTTTTTTTTCTTTCATTTCTTCTTATTTTTTCTCTCTTTTTTTCTCCTAGTTTCTCTCTTTTTACTCTTGCTTTTGCCAATTAGTGCTAGCGACTGAAAAATCTCACCACTTCACAATATATTTTGCCATAAATGCTACTTCGATAGGAACAATGAAATAACTCCACTTATTTTTTTACAAGTCAATAATAAGTAAATGTGCTTAACTTACATACTCCCCGAAGGGAGTTTAATACGTGTTCATGGGTCTTCACTACAAGGTTCGAGGGGAAACAACTCATTATTATTGGAGAACAACTGAATTGATCATAGAGTTCGGTTTTGTTATGTTAACGCAGGAATTTTTTTTTTCTAATAAGGCCATTCAAACCTTCGTTCTGCTTAAGATACTATACCACAGTTACTGGAGATAAATGCTGTAAAGCTATGTAAAGTCTCCTTTCCTATACGGCGAATAATCTTTTCGAGTTTCGTTAAAAATTAAGAATAAACTTGAAGTAATATAAATAGTATTTTTGCGACGAAAAGGGAGAATAATAATGGACAGAACATAAGAGAAATGAATAAGTTATAAGGAGAATATATAAAAAAAATATTATTTTTTTTATAATTTAGTCTCTAGTGTAATAAATAAATTTTTAATCGTAAAGATTTATTTTAACACGCACCTTTGAAAAGGAGTATTATGGAAGCCAGACAGGTTGTAAAAATAAATTGTTGCAGTTGTTATAAATCTATTAGAATTAGCGGTTAAAGAACCGTCAAAATTATTTGTGAAATGTTGCGGATTCATTTATTGAATTTATGAAGAAATAAGTTTTCATATTTATTTGCCAATTAGACGTTCTCTCAAGCACTTGATAAAACTTGAATTGACTTGGTGTGATCCTCCTTTGTTTAATAAAAAAGGACCGCGATTAGCGGATGGCATCAGAAAGCAATTAATTATAGAGAAGGAATCATTAGGGCCTGCATTTCAAGGCCGGATGATTAGTTCTGCCGAACGAGTCATAAATCATCACTAGGAAAGAAAAAAGGGCCGATATCTATAGGTAAGATTCAACCCCAGGACAGAAAATTCTTTCGGCGTCGTTCAGAGTAGAATTTGAAAGAAACAAACACTTATGTTTAACTTTACTCCAAAGGACTACATAAATCCCTCGAGACAACAACCTGTGGAAATATGAAACCCCCTATTTTGCTGAGAGATTCCCATTATGTTGAAGAAATTAGGTGGGTGCTCTTTTGTATTGTTTGACTTGTGCAATGATTTTACTTCCTTAAGCCTTTTAATTTTTTTTTTCATTTTTAAAAGGTTTAATCTTTTTATAGTTGAATCCTTGTCTCTAATTCAAAAAAAAAAGCTGTAACCCTTTTTCCTCTTTTTGAACCATCTGAAATTTGTTAAAATATTGTATTGTGCCTTCTTTGCTTTACTTTTGTAATAATTGTTTTTCCATTAAATTTTTACGCAGTGATTGAGGCTTGCTATCTAATTTGCGCCTATTTTGACCTTAAGGAGAAGAGAAGCAAGTATTCTATTTCCTTTTGTATTCCTGCTTACTAGTTTGTACCTTTTTGTGTTTGGTACACGAACTTAGATTTGGTAGCGATTTAAACATCTTTATAATTTGCACAAAAAGATGAGTGTGGCCACTGTGTAATTTGCTATTTTTTTAATATATAAGCGATGACCGTAATGTTGACGATAATCTGTAAAAGGCAGTTAATATATATGGGAAATGATTAATGAAGAAAATAGGATTTGGAACATGTAACATATTGAGAGCAAGAGAATCATAAAAAAATATCGAGTGACCTATTTGACGATGTTCAGGATAAAATGTCGTGTTAAATGAGCAGGTATTATGGAAAATAACAAAAGAAAGGCGACACATGGAGAGCAGAAGTAGCGCAAGTTCGAAGAGATTAGATAGATAGATAGATAGATAGATAGATAGATAGATAGATAGATAGATAGATAGATAGATTGTTCGGAAAATAATGTCCCATATAAGTAAAAACCTTTATTCTTGAATTAATCGATTTTATCACTGACCAAATTAGTCAAAATAGGAACTCTGAACATTTCTGCCATCGATTTACAACGTATTTTATGCTTTTAAGATAAAAATCTAATTTTTTGAATATCTAGAAATCATTGAATTTCTTTCTGCTTATTTCTGTATAAGGAAATACATTTTGGCTTAAAATTGGTGGTCAGTGAACGAGAGATCAGGTGAATATGGAGAATGTGACAAAGTCTCACATTCCATTCGTTGAGTTTCCGCCATGTCATCTTGGTTACATGTGACCAGGCATTGCCATGAAGTAGAATTGACCATGGTTGAATAACTGGCATCGGTTGTAAGTTGCTTCACTATATATGCATTTCATTCAGTTGTTGACAGTAATCTTCAGCTGTAAGTCCCTGGTTAGTCACTAAAACGCTGGAATGGATGAAGCTAAGCTTCTATTGTGCAATTTCACTTTTGGAAAGTATTTAGGTTCTTCGTCATGACCAAGCTATTAAGCCGGTCGTTTACAAGTGTCATAAAACATCCATTTCTCATCACAAGTCACTCTTCAATCAACAAATGGAACATTCATATTTCGCACATCCAGGATCCAACATACATTCACTCTTTCCATGTAAAGCCCATTTAATGTGATTTTTCACCTTGCTTATTTTCTTGTGATATAGGGGGTGTTGCATAATATTTTAAGATAAATTCTGGAAATGATTAATATAAAATTAACAAAGAGGATGCATTATTCATTAGGAATGAGTAATATGTTTTATGCAGTTATTATATTGGGTCGGTGCTTAATTATCAGGCATTTTTATACAATATTTATTATAAAAACAAAACAAAACAAAAAAAAAACAATTCAACAATACCATTTCTAAATGTTTATTCCGGAGCATATGATTATCGACACACATTTTCTATGACCTGAAAATAAAATATTTCTATTAAAAAAGTAAACAAAAACTGCAATTCTTATTAACAAATAATGCGCCTACGAAAACGCCTGATAATTATGCACCAACTCAGTATAGTAGAACAATTAAAATGCTTAATCTAAAACCGGACATTATTTTCTGGACAGCCTAACCCATAGATAGATAGATAGATAGATAGATAGATAGATAGATGGGTGGTAGATAACGTAAACCTGTCTAGCTAGCTAGATATAAACAGACTGGAATATCTATGGTCAGACAGGTACCCCCACACACACACACACATATATATATATATATATATATATATATATATATATATATATGGAGCGACAGAAAGAAAGATGTGAATAATCCTGTAAAATTTTATTGACTATGGCAAATTATACACCATGTCAGATATTGTAATGCAAATCACTTCATATCGACCTCTCGTTAACGTTGAAACTTTCATGATAGGCTGGTATCTATATGTTAAACGCACCACGCTAATTTCAAGGAATAATTTATTTTTTCGTTCGAAATATTCACTAGAACCCATTTAGTCATGGGAGTTTTTAATATACAACAACAGTTGTTCAGCATATGACAAATAAATATATATATAATAGAATGGTTATTGATACTAGTTGGAGTCATAACGAATGCCCTTTTTAAAGAACCAATTAAAATGACGAAGGCATCAGCATACCTACTAATCATCTCTGTGTCTTAAATATATCAAATTACTATAAATATGACCTGACAGTTAATAAGGCATTTTACGGTGGAGTAATGGATAGCGGCTCGGATTCGAATCCATTACATTTACTTACGTGCTAATATCCTTGGGAAAGATATGAATCCTCTTCTCTTCCATCCAGCTATGGGTAAATCATCATCATCATCTTGCGGCCTCAGCCGAGATTGAACTCATCAATACTTTGATTGGTGTAGTTCATAATCTTGTCAATAGCTGAATTCTTGATGCTTAGGGCTATCAAGGATGTATTTTTTATCGTGACACCATCACTAAATAGATTGCCAACCAAGGCTCAGAGAGACTCCATTCACCCTCATCTAAGAGCAGGTTTTGAATTCCTAGACCAGTTGCCATCCAAGGCTATAGAACCCAGTCTGTCCTTCTATTTACCCATAGCTGGAGGGAGAAGAAAGAGGATTCACACCTTTCCCAAGGGTATTAGCACGTAAGTGAATGTAATGGGTTCGACTGGAATTCGAACTTGGCTCTCCGATTCCTCAATCCAAATAACAGGACAGACTGTGTTCTATAGCCTTAAATTTCCAAAGTGTACTTGCGCGTAAGTAAATACAGCAAACCAGACTAGAATTGGATCGCAGTTCTCTGATTCCCATTTGTGTGTTGTTACCCATTACACAACCCGCAAATCAAAAGTTGAAAGCATCAAGAGAAATTCAGTGAATTATTATACGTTTATTGAACCTGATGTTTTTGAGTGATACGAGTTCCAACGAAAAACCTAAAGTTGAAGTACATATTCCTGCAAGACATTGATTTCAGATTTAGCAAATATTGCATTCGCCCACGTTGAAAAAAAAAAAAAAAAGTCTTGAAAGGAATGTTATGATTCCCAGCCACTCCAAATATTAATCCAATCGAGAACTCTGTTGCTAAAAGCGATGCCCATGAAAAGAGTAAACAATATTCAAACAAATGAGATATCTGGAAAGTAATAAAATCTGATGCATGTTAAGGACGTATCAGTAGAAAAGTTAATAAAATGTAAGGCGGAATGTCAAGGGCCTCATAATATCATGTAAAATAATAAAATAATCATTTCTGTAGGAATATGAAATATATTGTTAATTGAATATATATTTCTGGGCCGTATGTATGTTGCAATTTCATTGCATAATTAAAACAAGCACCTTACAAAAAGTTTTTATTATTATTATCATTATTATTGTAATTATTTTTTCTTGGATTTCTTTTGTACATGCATTTCCTTCCGGGTCCCAGCTAGAGATCTAAAGTCAGAAATGGCTTCATGGCATTTTCTATGAATCATTGCTGTAAAAAAAAAAAAAATGAACACTCATATTTTCCACATATAAAGTGCTTCGTAATGTGTGAACTGTACTTGTGAGTACAATTTTTGTATGCCTTTAAAGCAAGGGTTACCAGGAATCTCTTCAATTAGACTATTGGGTCTTTTTTGCAGTCATTCGGAGGGCTCCAACTACAACTGGAATTATTGATATCCTCATGTGCCACATATTTTAGAATTCCACTTCAAGATCCTTGTATCTTGAGAATTTTTTGAAGATCTTTAAAGATCATGACACGCATAAATCTTTGAATGTATGCTTTTCTATAGTCATAGTCACATTGAATCATGCCAGACATCAGCATTTTATACTTATTATTATTATTATTATTATTATTATTATTATTATTATTATTATTATTATTATTATTATTATTATTATTATTGTTATTACTTGAGAGAGAATTCTAATTAATTTAGGGACACATGGGAAGTCGAAATCAGCCCAGTCTCGAAAGGGTATATTAGGTTCATGCCTCACAAGAAATGTAAGTAATACGTTGACAGACTTTGTTAAAGAACATTACATAGATGAAGAAGAATAATTTTTCCGATAGTCTCCAGTTGAGTGTTCCAAAATATTATGGTTCTAGGAGTGTTGCATACTAGATATTTGTATCCCGGACAATTACGTACCAGAGAATTGCGTCCCTGGATAATTTCGTACCTCTGATAATTTTTAAAGATGTAAAGGCAATTACTATTAGTTTTGAGAAAAAACATAGGTAGTAATCATATTTTTTTAAAAAAAGGAACAAAAAGAATAAAATAAAAAAAAGTTAAAAGATTATTTTTGTTTAAAATGCAATAACAGATTAACAGATTTACAAGATCGCCCTACACATCGCAAGTATGTTTTTGTTTCATCGGCGTTTTCATGTAAATGATGATAGTGGTAGCTGTAATTTTCTTATGATGGTGGTTGTTGGAATTTTCTTATGATGGAGGTAGCTGTAATTTTCTTATGATGCACGCATACACACGTACAAACACACACACACACACACACACACACACACATATATATATATATATATATATATTGATTCTGTTAAATACATGGCATTCATACGTAAAAGTTTTACGGTGGCAGAACATATTCCCAGAAACTTAATATATATATATATATATATATATATATATATATATATATATATATATACACGTTCGTATTTTGGCATAGAGAATGACAATGACAATACGAAAAATTATATTTCAACTGGTTTTTAAACCGTCATCTAAGTTACAAGTGAAGAAATGAAACATGTTTTACTAAAGTACATCCAAACTTTTCTGACATTTCATTCTGCCAATAACTATAGACAAGATATGAGACAGTGCATGTTATCTCTCTCTCTCTCTCTCTCTCACACACACACACACACACATATATATATATTCAATGAAATTATATATATATATATATATATATATATATATATATGTGTGTGTATATATATATGTATGTATGTTTGTATGTATGTATGTATGTCTGAGTAATAGCAATTTGTAATTGGTAGGCATAATTCCAAAGAGGACATTATTTCAAAGAGACCTCAATGTAAATTATAGAGTAATGTAATAATAAATCAAGAAAAACCTTAAAAATCCATCTCGGTTATAATTTATTTTAGGAATATTTTTATATTCATCTCTTGGAGGATTAATTATTAAATATATTTAATAACTAATCCTCCAAATAATAAATACCAACCCCTCCTAAATCGCTAATGAACTAATCCGACAACACAGCCTGAATTCTCAATAATATTACCTATAAAAATAAAAAGCAACATATTTAAAACCAAGAACATAAATCCATGATGACAGTTGACAACCAAATGTGCTCGGAAATACACCAGAGACTCGAGTTTTTTTTTCAAGAAATTCGAACCAAATACTAAGAAACTCGCGAAAAGGCAAGTAAAATTCAAAAGGACGATTATTAACAGAAAAAGTTCCATAGACTCTAATAACACATGCCTTAATAATCACATGCTCCCAATATATATATATATATATATATATATATATATATATATATATATATATAGTTAGTTAGTTAGTAATAATAATTCAACTCCTAGAACAAAATTAAATAGGAAAATATTATGTACGTATTTAAATGCCCAATAAGGAATTGTATTGTTGATCAATCAAAATTCGTATATAATTATATAGGCCACACTACAACATGTTTGAGAAAGCAGACTCACTTTACACCTTTCTGACAATAGCTCAATTAGATCTCATTTAAATATTCATGGAAACCTACCGGACACTATTCGGAACATGTTCGTTGACATCACTAATATAATAGCATCATATATATGCAAAAAAAAGGCTAAAAATAATGGAAGCCTTATCAATAAAAACAAAATAAAAAACACTTAATAATATTAACTTTGAATATGGACACATAATATTGACCGTGTTTTGAAAAATGAAAACATTTTAAAAGACATACATACGACAAACTATTTCTTTCTATAGTTAAAATATTTAATCCTTGAAAATGGCTAAGTGTATAGCCGAAAGCGCTTGGATAAAAAGAACATTCGGACAGTTTTTATATAATTTATCTTCCGAAAAGGAACAAAAAAAATCAGATCGCATGAAAATGTGTATAAAACACTAAATAAAAGCACCTTGTTTGCAGTAGTCAATGAAATGTGCATGAAAGAAGGATTGCTGCCTAAATACAATAATGATAATGTCGGGTATAGACCTGACTATTTACAAAAAAGCATCACGTTTTCACACACACACACACGAATTCTAAGTTATTTTTAAATACTGGTGGTTGCTGAATTGTAGTAAGTGTATCATTTAAGTCTATAGGGAATGGAAACATTAGAGGGCAGATTTTTACATCCAGACTTCACAAATAAATGATCCTCTCTTGATACCACTACTTTTAAAAGCGTTTCTCCCCAATCAAGCTGACAGTACCACTAGAACAGGATTATAGAGATTGAAAGAGAATGAAAAACCTCGGAATGGGGAGGATTGGGCAAAGGAAAAAAAAACGAACAGGTTTCAAGAAGACAGAAGATACAAGATGATGTTGCATTTAACTTTTGAATTAAAGATTTTACTTATCAAAGAAGCAAAAATCAGAAAGGAATTCCAGAATCTTGAGAAACATGGTAGTATGTTTTTTTTCCATTTATGATTAAATATAGCCTCTATGTAATAGCATTATCAACTAACCACTACAAATTAATAAATAATTTTTGAAAGACTTAAAACTTTATAAATTATACTGATTAAAAATTTAAAAAAATATACTACTTAAATGTAAAAAAAAAGATGAAAGCAATGTTTATAAAATTCATTATTCTCATAGTATTGTCCATAATACATGCTATTTATAAAATGAATTAAAAGTTTCTTTAATGAAACAATCTTTTAGTTCTATTACATTTTGTATTTTATGATTCAGAGCAGATTTTTTGTAACTGAGTGTCTTGTTTAAGAAATGAAGATGATTTAAATTCTTCATGGACTTATCTTTATAATTAATATAAACATAATGTAATACAAAAATGCATTAGAATATTGAATAAAAAAATAATTTGACTGAAATTTCTTCTTCATCTGTGAGGGAATTATCCAGTATTCATTGACATAAAAGTTCACTGGTATTATATGCCATTTCCGTACTCTTTTTTTTTTTGTTGTTGCTAACGAAATTTTCCTGCCTCTTAATTTCAAACGAGCCTTCAAAATTCCGTGTCACTTTTTCGGTCCTCTGTTAAATCACTCCGTAGATATTTAAATTTTCGTATTGTTTTGTTATTTGTAGATCGCATCCTGGACAGATAATCTTTCTGACATCCACATGCTCTGTTCTTACCATTGATGCTTAGTCTTTTCTTCTTTCTTTCCTTCTCTATCTTCCATAGTATGTTTTCTAGTTTCCCTTCTGTGCCTGCTAGAAAACCTCCTACAGAAGGTAGGACTTACACTCCTAAAGAAGTTACGACATAAGAAATGTAGATAAGATGCCTTTAAGATGGTAGCTACCAATATTGAATCATGTTAAGGCTTCTAATTCTCTCAGAAGGTTGAATAAAGAATACACGTCCTTGTTCTATTGCCTTTTCTCTTTTTGAAGTGCGTCGTCTGATTTTGGTGTCACACCTTCCATCGTTTGTTAAAACACTTCCCATATATTTATATTGTTCTACTATTTCTTTAAATAATTTCACGACAAGCACGGCGGGGAATATCACTAGGGCGCAAGGTTGGGGTGGGTTACATGGAGTGAAAGTGAAAGAGAACACTGAGAATAGAGTGTATTGAAGAAATGATAAAGATGAACGGTATTCAAAAAGACAGAAGATAGTGATTTAAATTGCATTTAAATTTCTGAAGATTGTAGTTAACAGGAAGACAAGGAAACGGAAGAGATTGGGAAGTGCAGGAAAGAAAATTGTTGGAGTAGATGTGACGTTTGCATTTAGCTATTTCATCCGTATGAAGGTGGGACCTAGTTGCCAATCTAGTTGCATGCTTTAATTCATGTATTCCGGGCAACAGGGAAAAAAGCTTGCGTAGAAAGCCAGCATGATAAACCCTGTCGAACGACTTGGAGATATCAAGATCCATATCTCGAGATTAGCAGTTCTTATCAAGAGGTGGCTATGCAAATTCGATGATGGCCATTAACACATCAGCAGTAGGCCTGGCGAAACGGAAGCCATATTGTTTTCATGAAAAGTAAGATGTTTAACAACTGTAACATTAGATCCTCGAATACTTTTCCCGAAAATCGGAAGACATTAATAGGGTCTTAATTTCAAGCGTCAAAGGGTTCTCCAGAGTTCTTAAAATAGAAACTACAGAGGGGGACTTCCAACGCGCTGGAAAGCAGGAAGCAACGAGTCAGTCGTTATAAAGTTTTGAGAGAAAAGGAGTCAGCTCTGCAGCATATTTCTTTATAACGACAGTAGGGGTCCCATCACATCTGTGTGTCTTGTGGGAGTGTAGTCTAGAAATAATCGCTGAAACTAGTCACGGGGTTATGCAGAATTCCTTGCAGTGACTCCGTTCTATGGGGGAATCTGGCAGGACTACACCAGATGAGTCAAGAGTGGAGTTGGAAGATAACTTTTGAACAATGCACTCTAACTTATCTGCAGTAGATATCAGAACTTCGAATTGGGTGAAGAGAGGACCGATTTGCTGTTGTTCAGAACACTCTTGTACTGCCACCAGTAATCTCTAGAACCGAGAACCCAGAGGAAACGATTGAAGAATTAAGACTAGTTTCAAAGAGATATAGGATGTCAGGAGAGTGATGAAGATTGATTCCATAGAGCAGAAATCGGTAGGAATAACAATAATATTGCAGAAGGAAATGTTGGGTTTGGCTTAGGTGTTTTCGTTGAGCTGGCTTAGTTTTAGATCGTTGGTTAAATTTGATATCTCCAATTTGTAATTTGCATGTTGGGCTATTCCTTTGGCTGTCATCAGTGCAATAAGTATTCTTGCAATTTATATTTCTACCTTTTTTCTCCTTTCCATTCACTAAGTGTCGTTGTAGTTTTCTTTCTATGTTTGATATCAACACTCTATCATCTGCATATCTTATGTCATTAAGATTTTGGGGTCCAACTATGAATCCTGGAAGTTTTCTATTTCTTTCAGAATCCCCTCACTGGAAGGTTGAATAAGTCCGGTGAGAAGACACACCCTTGTCTTAATCGCCTTTCTGTTTGTATGTATTTACTGAATTCAGTTTCTATTCAGTATACATTCTGGCTAATTTTAGTATTTTTCCAAAATAAATCATGTTAACCAAACTTTTTGAGCAGCATGGAAATTTAAATATCTGGGAAGTATTTTAACTAAGGATGGAAAATGTAACACCAAAATTTCATTTCGCATTGGATTAGTGAAAGATGCTTTCAAAAAACAAATCGACGTACTAAGAAGGACAACTTCGTTAGAAACGTGGAAAAGAGTAATACCCAGTTATGTAATATCAATCCTTTTCCATGGCAGTAAAAGCAGGACAAGAAGATGAAGTGAAAATTGGAAGCAATACGGGTATACAGAAGGATGCTGAGAACTTCATGGACGGGTCTTAAATAAAATAGTAACAATATCAGAAAGATACAACTAAAATTTTCACACACACACACACACACACACACACACACACATATATATATATATATATATATATATATATATATATATATATGTACTGAAGAATGAGAGCTTAGTGAATATGACAATTTTTTATAGCACAATAAATAATGTTAATTATGAAAATCATGATTATGATAATAAGAACTTCCGGTAACCACTAAGGAGTTCTGGGAGCAAGATGGTGGATGTTTATTTTGTTATGTTCTCCTTGTGTGTATGCAGCTAACTTGAATATATATTTTAAAGTTTCATTCTCGGCATCTTTCTGTAGAACTCCAATTGAGAACAGTCGAGCAATTTGGTACAAATCACCTGTAATAAAATATAAGGTTATGGGTTTTCGCAACTGTCATACTTAATTTGGTTGTGTGAAATTTTGGATTGCCTCTAACATATGTGGCAAGGGAGATTACCTTCTTGGTCGATTTATGGCCAAGAAAATTCAGTTTGGGCTGTCCAAAAATACATTAGTGCGCCATTATTTTTTCCTTCAAAGGGTGAAAGTCTATGGAAAGTTTGTTGTAAATGCATTTTGTGATCTTCCATATTTCTGCTGGCGATTAAAACGTCATAAATATAGGCATAAACAAAATGTAAACCTCTGAATACTTAAACTAGCAAACATTGAAATGTTTGAGCAACGTTTCGCAATCCAAAAGGCATTCCTATAAATTTATATAATCGAAACATTTTGGTCATAACAGTTTTGTTAATGTCCTCGCCAGCCACTGGCACTTGATGATACAATGGACATATACATTAACATTTGTGTTTGTGTGTGAACGTAAAGAGTTTGTATTTTGGTGAATGTTCGTACGTACGTGTATGTTTGTATAATGTTCATGGCGTCTTCCAACAAGTGGGCGAAAACGTGGATTTTTGCGAGAGATCACATTTTTTTAAATGCGTCCGTTGAAATGCAAAGTAGAAAAATGTACGGGAAAAGAAATCGCCTAGTATTTATAGTGCAGGGAGAGAGTGCCCAAGTGAAATATTTGGACAATTAAGGAGGAGCTAACTCCGACAATACTCCCCCCCATCCTCAAATGAAAGTTGCAGAAACGAAAACTTTTAATATGTAAAAAGTTATAAACTGAATAGAGGAAGTGTCCAAAATTGTTGACCCGAGTTGAAGTTGAACGTGATTTCTGAAATGTTATCAGATGAAAAATCGCCGAAAATATGTGCGTTGACAGGGTGCTGAAGTTATATTAGGAGTGAATGTGTAGCACAATCTGAGTGAATATGTGTCGACAATGTGTACACGTGAATTGCTGTTAGCAGACGCTGTTGCGTTTAAATGTTTGAGTGAGTGCAATGAATGCGGATTTATGTTGGAGTGAGAACGCCGTGGCGAAGTTGAAAAAAAAAAAGTATTAGTGATACTGGGTTTCTCTCTGTCCAAAGACAGAGAGTCCGACTAGTTTAGCTGGAGACGAATATCCAGTTAATTGCCGAAGCAAGCCAAGCATTTATAATGTAGGGAGTGCAATATTTGGACAATTAAGGAGGAGATAACTCTGACACATGGTCTAATATTGTGTAGTTTCTTTATGGGTGAGGAGTGTGTCCAAAATTTTGTTAATGGACTTGATAAACATATTTTTATTAAAAAATGTTGTAGTAGAAAGATTTTCCACATTTCATCCAACAACAGCACTGGTTGATCTGTCTGTATGAATGCCGAATGTTTCCTTGCAAGCAAACTGTTACTATTGTCAGGTGTATTTAAAAATCAGGATAGGCAATATTTACTCCATTTTTGATAAAACTGTGGAAACTTAGATCTGTCCACAAAATTAAACAGGTGATAGAAACAAAAAAAAAAAAACTGCTCGCAGTGTTTAAGTTCTGCAAACCAGATTTTATTTTGCTGAGGGCAAAAATCTCGAAGAGATTGGAGATAAGAAAAAAGAGTTGTTAATGCTTAGCGCACGTCTATATTTAAGTTGATTTTTTTTATACATATATATCTATGCCAAATGTAAAGATTGGAGAAAACAAAGAAAAAAGGATAAAGTGAAGATGTAAGGAATTCAAGTATTGTAATATAATCGAAGTAACTAAAAAAAATAATAAAATACACGTGTTTACAGTTCTTATTCATTGTATGTTTACATAACTTTTTTTTTGTACTTAGCCGAGATTTTTTTCTATTTTTTTTTTTCGTGGATGTTGTCTCGAAATATTTGTTGATCTCAGGTTGAAGGCCTTACATGGTGTGTAAGATATGTTTCCCCCCCTTGGTGCGTATGAGTCACCGAGCAAGATGAGGATAAAGAACGCGGTTTTTGAATGTGTACGCTGTAGCTGGCGTAGTGTCGCTTAGCTTTTGTAATGTGAGATGACAGCTCAAAATCAAAGCAAAAACAACTGCTAAAATGAAATATAAACAAAAGAAAAAAAAAGAAAACAAAAAACAAACTAAGTGAAGACTTTGTGCAGAAAAATAATAATAATAAAAAAAAGAATTTAAAGCCGCCTGTAGTGAGTGATGTCGAACAGGATTTTTGATAGATATTGAAGAGAAAATAAGACATTTCTGCAGAAGAGTGAATCAGAAAAAAATTTTAAAAAAAGAGAAAAAAGGAAATGTGAGAGGCTGTAACCAAATGAAAATGACTGTGCGTAGAGGATGCGAAGAAATGTTTTGATTGGTGGATGGATAGAAAAAAGATGAAGTTTTAGATAAGAAGAAAGAGGAATGTGTGGGGAGAATGAGTAAAAAATAAAGATGAAAGCCTGAAGAAATAAGAATTGAAATATAATAAAGAGATAACAGTAAGCAACTCACAGAAGAAAGAAAGAAAGAAAGAAAGAAAGAAAGAAAGAAAGAAAGAAAGAAAGAAAGAAAGAAAGAAAAAAAGAAAGAGACAAATGAGCATAAAGTGGAACGGATAGATGAAAAAAGAAAGAAAAGATTGAAAAGGGTAGGAGTTAAAGAAAGAAAGAAAGAAAGAAAGAAAGAAAGAATTAAGCGGGTAGGCGATAAAGACAGAACGAAAAGAATGTAACAGGTAGGAAATAAAGAAAGAAAAACATAAAGAAAGAAAGAAAGAAAGAAAGAAAGAAAGAAAGAAAGAAAGAAAGAGAAAATGAAACGGGCAGGCGGTAAAGACATAAAGAAAAGATTGGAACGCGTAAGAAAGAAAGAAAGAAAGAAAGAAAGAAAGAAAGAAAGAAAGAAAGAAAGAAAGAAAGAAAGAAAGAAAGAAAGAAAAGAAAGAAAGAAAGAGACAAACGAGCATAAAGTGGAACGGATAGATGAAAAAAGAAAGAAAAGATTGAAAAGGGTAGGAGTTAAAGAAAGAAAGAAAGAAAGAAAGAAAGAAAGAAAGAAAGAAAGAAAGAAAGAATTAAGCGGGTGGGCGATAAAGACAGAAAGAAAAGAATGTAACAGGTAGGAAATAAAGAAAGAAAAACATAAAGAAAGAAAGAACGCAAGAAAGAAAGAAAGAAAGAAAGAAAGAAAGAAAGAAAGAAAGAAAGAAAGAAAGAAAGAAAGAAAGAGAAAATGAAACGGGCAGGCGGTAAAGACATAAAAGAAAAGATTGGAACGCGTAGGAAGAAAAAAAAGAAAGAAAGAAAGAAAGAAAGAAAGAAAGAAAGAAAGAAAAAGAAAAAAAAAGAAAGAAAAAAAAAAGAAACAAAGAGACAAACGAGCATAAAAGTGGAACGGATAGATGAAAAAAAGAAAGAAAAGATTGAAAAGGGTAGGAGTTAAAGAAAGAAAGAAAAAAGAAAGAAAAGAAAGAAAGAATTAAGGGTGGGCGATAAAGACAGAAAGAAAAGAAATGTAACAGGTAGGAAATAAAGAAAGAAAAACAAAAAGAAAGAAAGAAAGCAAGAAAGAAAGAAAGAAAGAAAGAAAGAAAGAAAGAAAGAGAAAGTGAAACGGGCAGGCGCTAAAGACATAAAGAAAAGATTGGAACGCGTAAGAAAGAAAGAAAGAAAGAAAGAAAGAAATAAAGAAAGAAAGAAAGAAAGAAAGAAAGAAAGAAAAACAAACAAACAAACAAACAGAAAATCAAACGGATAGACGATAAAAAAGAAACGAAAGAACGAAACGGGTAGGTTATAAATAAATATATAAAGAAAGAAAGAAAGAAAGAAAGAAAGAAAGAAAGAAAGAAAGAAAGAAAGAAAGAAAGAAAAAAGTGCCAAAATAAAACGACTCCAAAAAGTAACGCTTTTCCAAATAGGAAAAGGAAGAAGACTACAATAGGCTAAAACGATAAAAAAAGAAATATATATATATATATATATATATATTAGAAATATTCAAGCCTAAATTTCAGATACAAGCTAAAGTATGACGATTTATCTACACTATTCATCTCCGAGATAAGAACCCTACTCGACACTGTTATATTATAATTTATACATAATAATATAAGCATTACTTTGGAAAAAGGTTTTAATTGAGGAAATACACTCTGTCTCAACTTCAACTCCAAAAATAATGATTCTGTTCCAATATCATACAAACCATTGCTCCATTAACCACAGAGGAGAATTGTAATTCTGTTTGCATTGTCGTTGTTAATAATATGCCCAAATACATCTTCAACATGACTAAAAAAACAAAAAAACTAAACATATATTACTAGCAAATGTCCATGGCCTTCGGCACAAAAAAAAAAAAGAAAAAAAATGTTGAAGCTATAAAGGGAGACAACTGTTAAATGAATAAATAGCGGTAAACAATCAAAGGTTATAAATAGAACATCAATTTATCTTATCAGTCATTTCCAGTTAAGTGATTTAAAGCCAATATCGTTTTCCTGTGATTTTTCCCCTCACGGTAATATTCTAACTTTTCCCCCTTGCGACCCACTTCAATCAACCTTTTTCTCTGCTCAAATTTATTACTCCTGATCTCACCAAGAATTCGAAGTCGTCCGTTCTTTGTTCCGAAGAAGATAGGACAGACGCAGAAAAAAAAAAAAAAAAAGAAAAACAATGATTCTAGAAAAAAAAAAAACGAGTGAGGGCTGGGGTTGATTCCCCTGGGAGTGAAATCTGACCTGCAATACACCTTCCTTTGTCTATTTCTGTCTGACTGACTGCCTGTGGCTTTTTCTGTCTTTCCTTCTCTCTCTGTGAC